>CM024336.1:46288-487468 GCA_014170255.2 Drosophila triauraria | reverse complement strand
AATTGCCTGAAAAAGGTGAAAATCAGGAAATTTCCAACCCCACAAAGAAGCGGAAGATAAACAGAAACAATGATTGGTGATCAGAAGATTACTTAGGAAAGGTACAGGATATCCATCTAACACAGAACAAGCTCACTCTGATCCCTAACTAACGTTGAATCTCCCTTTGTGACTCTTTCAGATTGCGATTGCGGCTGCGTGGACTCGTACAATTCCAGCCACGGCCCGCCAGTGCAGCAGGACTCGTCAGCAGCAGCGGGAGCGGGATCAGGACCAGACGCGATCAGCCTCAAGACGGCGCACACAAAGGTCGCCACCTCGGGGGCCATGCCAACACGCAGCCCCAGCAAGCGGTCCAGCAGTGGAGCGGATGGCGACTACCAGCTGGTGCAGCACGAGGTGCTCTACTCCTCTCGGCGGAGTATGAGGTGGGTTCGATTGGGTTCGAGTACAATATGCAAAGCTACAAAGCTATACTCTGTTGTTTCAGGTCCTGGAGCTGGGACGCGGCACCTTTGGCCAGGTGGTCAGTGCTGGAAGCGCGGCACCTCCGAGATCGTGGCCATCAAGATCCTGAAGAACCACCCGTCGTATGCGCGCCAGGGCCAGATCGAGGTCTCCATCCTCTCGCGCCTCAGCCAGGAGAATGCCGACGAGTTCAACTTCGTGCGGGCGTTCGAGTGCTTCCAGCACAAGAACCACACCTGCCTGGTGTTCGAGATGCTCGAGCAGAACCTCTACGACTTTCTCAAGCAGAACAAGTTCTCGCCGCTGCCCCTCAAGTACATACGGCCTGGAGCAGGTGAGCCGGAGTCCCCAATGAAACCGAGTACAAACTGACAAAACCTATCTTCATTCCCAGGTATTGACGGCCCTGTTGAAGCTGAAGCAACTGGGCCTGATCCATGCCGATCTGAAGCCGGAGAACATCATGCTGGTGGACCCGGTGCGTCAGCCGTACCGCGTCAAGGTGATCGACTTCGGCAGCGCCTCCCATGTGAGCAAGACGGTGTGCAACACGTACCTGCAGTCGCGCTACTACCGCGCCCCAGAGATCATCCTGGGCCTGCCCTTCTGCGAGGCGATCGACATGTGGTCGCTGCTGGTGGCGGAGCTCTTCCTCGGCTGGCCGCTCTACCCGGGCAGCTCGGAGTTCGACCAGATCCGCTACATCTCGCAGACGCAGGGCCTGCCCACGGAGCACATGCTGAACAGCGCCTCGAAGACGTCCAAGTTCTTCTACCGCGACGTCGACTCCACGTATCCCTTCTGGCGGCTAAAGACCACCGAGGAGCACGAGGCCGAGACGAACACCAAGAGCAAGGAGGCGCGCAAGTACATCTTCAACTGCCTGGACGACATTGGCCAGGTGAATGTGCCCACGGACCTGGAGGGCGGCCAGCTGCGGAGAAGACGGACCGCCGCGAGTTCATTGACCTGCTGAAGCGCATGCTGACCATCGACCAGGAGCGTCGCCTGCCCGCCGAGGCGCTGAACCACTCGTTCACGCGCCTGACCCATCTGGTGGACTATGTGTACTGCAACAACGTCAAGGCCTCCGTCCAGATGATGGAGGTGTGCCGCCGGGGCGATTTCCACACGTAAGTAAAGATTCAGAAGCCTTGGCTATCCTCTAAGTGGCCATTAACCCCGATTTGTGTTCTCTCCCTCCACAGAGTGCAGCCCGCGTCGACTCTAGTGACCAACTTTGTGCCCTCGAGCACCGAGAACATGACGTTCACGATCAACAACCAGCTGACCAGCCAGGTGCAGCGCCTCGTGCGCGACGGCCGACCGCTGGCCTACGAGGGCCTCTACCAGATCTACAACGGACGCAGCGTGGCCCGGCAGTACCCGCAGCGCGGACGGACAGCTTCCAGCACCAGCTGGTGTCGAACATCCTGTGCCCGCCCTCGTACCAGGCCATGCCCAGCCCCACCAAGCACGTGGTGGTGGTGGGCAGCCCCCCGCTGCAGGTGCCGCCGCAGCAGTACGTCAACGTGCCCGTGCCGGTGTCCATGGTGGAGCCCACCTCGGGCCAGAGGATGCTGCTGACGAACCGGGTGCAGGCCAGCGGCGTTGCCTGGCCGCAGACCGGCAGGCAGATGGCCCTGGTGCCGTCGTGGCCGCAGCAGGCGCCCGCCCCTCGCTCATCGTGGACTCGACACCGCTGTTCAACGTGGAGGAGATCTACCCGAAGCACCACCTCAACTTGCCACGCAACGATCTCAAGAAGGAGTCGCCGGCTCACCATCTAGCGTAAGACTTTTTAACCCATGCTTAACCCTACTAATGGCTCCTTTTCCTCCTCTGTAGCAAGGGCACTCTTATCGCGCGCCGCGCCACGAGAAGAAGGAGCACCAGCAGCTGTCGCCGGTGAAAAAGCGGGTGAAGGAGAGCTCGCCGCCGCACCAGCTACCAGCGCACCGCCCACATCTCGCCGCAGTACCACACCACCACAACTGCAACTATGGCAACGGAGGAGGTGGGCGGCGGCTACAGCGCCAGCGCGGGATCGGTGGTGGCCTCCTCGGCTGCCTCCGCCAGCAGTGAGTGCCGAGAATGGAATATCCATACTTATATCTTATGTTCTGTCCTATTTCCATTCATTTTGTTTCCTTCCTTCCCTTCCAGACATCGTGAACGTCGGCTCGTCGAGCTCGCACCATCACCATGCCCCTGTGGCCCATGCCCAGGCCGGCTACAGCACCTCCTCCTCGGGCCACCACATTGTGAGCAACTGCAACGCGAACGGAGGAGGTGCCGGGTACCCACAGCCGCCGGCCCACGCTCACCAGCAGCATCCGCATGCGGCACAGCCCCATCCCCAGAACCCCACCCAGCATCCGCAGCAGCAGCCGCAGCATGTGAAGCAGCCGACGATCACCATCCACGACACACCATCGCCCACGGCCGTGATCACGATCTCCGACAGCGAGGACGAGGGCGGTGAGGGAGGGCGGAGGCCAGGTGCCGGTGGTCAAGCAGCGGGCGCATGCCCAGTCGCAGACCAGCAGCAGCCTGCTGCAGCACCAGCAGCACGTGCCCAGCTCCAGCTCCTCCTGCAGCCGGAGCAGCGCCCACCAGCAGCCGCAGCATCCGCAGCACCAGCAGCAGATCACTTATGGTAATGCCCAGACTCAGAACCAGAACCAGAGCCAGAGCCAGAGCCATCTGGGAGCCAGCAAGGGTAGCCAGCATAGCAGTAGCCATAGCAGTAACAGTAGCCACAGTAGCAGTAGTCACCACCACAACCACAACCACCACCCTCATCATCTGAATCCGTCTCATCATCTGAATCCGCCTCATCAGCCAGCGAGTGGAAGTGGAATAGGAATAGGAACGGGAGCGGGATCGGGATCGGGAGCGCAGCTTCAGCAACAGCTTCAGCCACAGCAGCAGCCTCAGTCTCAGCCGGCGACGCATCCTCATTACCACGCCACTTCCACGTCCTCCTCCTCCACTTCTGCTTCCACTTCCAGTCACCATCAGCATCACCCTCATCCCTCCTCCACCGCTCAGTTTGGTGCCCCTGTCCCCGTCCTCTGCCCCAGTCTCTCCTCCCAATCTCAGTCGCATCTCAGTCGCCATAAGCCATCGCAACACGTCCAGCTAGTAATTCCATGCGTAACCGTAGGTGACCACGATCCGGAGGATGCCCGCCGTCGCCATCATGCCGCCGCCGCAGCCGCCGTGGGAAGTCCCAAGCACCATCATCCGCATCACCAGCAGCAGCCGGCTCCGCAGCAACAGGCTCCTCCGCCGCAGCAGCAGCAGCAGCAGCAGCAGCAGCAGCAGCATCAGTACCAGCCGCAGCAGCCGCCACCGCAGCAGGTGCTGGCCCAGCCGCAGCCGCAGCCCAGCATCAAGTACGAGCCCGGCCAGTCGCAGAAGAAGCGCATCCTGGCCATGGCCCAGAGCGAGTGTGGCTACCAGCCGCAGGTGCCCAGCCAGCCGCCGTCCTCCGCCAGTCTGCCGCACATTCCCACGAAGCAGGAGCCGGCCGAGTTCTATCCGGAGTACGCAGCTGCTCCGCCGCCGCAGCAGCTGGATACGAAGCGCTCGTCCTGGGCGCCCACCTCCTCGGGCGGTGGCGTAGCCGCCCCCGCTGGCCCATCCCAAGCGAGAGGCCCCGTCGGCGGCTCCCATCAGCTATGTGGCCCCGTCGGTGGCCCCGCCGCTGGCCCACTCCAAGAGCAGCTCCGCCTCCTCGTCGTCGTCGATCAGTGCGGCGGCTGCAGCAGCGGCCGCAGCAGCTGCGGCAGCGGCGGCCAGCGTGGGCCCACCATCGGGTGCCCCCAGGTCTACCGGCAGCCATCGCAGCCGCCGCCGGGCAGTGTGGGACTCAGCGTGGGCGTTCAGCCCCGCCCGTGGCTCCGCATCCGCACCATCACAGTCACGGCCATCATCACCACCAGGCCGGCACACCGCTGGGCGGATCGCCGTCCTCCACAGCGGCGGCCGCCTTGTTGCAGCCGGATATCTACGGGCAGGGCGACATTTACCGCCGCCCCACGGTCTTTGTGTCGCAGGCGGCGCCCAGCTATGCGTACGCCAATCGGGCAGTGGTGGCCCCACCTCCGGCCCACAACAGTTCCAGTCGTCAGGTGAGCGAATCCCCATCAAATCCATGAGTCTTCTGCTTGCCTTTTTCCATTTTCAAAGAAGAAGTAATCTTACTCGATCCTTGCCTTCCTTCCAGGTGATACCATCGCACCCGCTGCCGGCGCACATCCAGATACCCACCCAGTACAGCCAGTTTGGACCGCTCAGTCCTGCCCAGGTAGCTGCCAGCAAGCACGCGGCGCACTTTGCGCCCACCCATATGGTATGGGGCTGAGTAGGCTGACCGAGGAGAGAAGGGCGACGGGACGAGGAGAAGCAAGAACCAGAACCAGAACCACCCAAGCACACGCACACCACCACCACCACCTCCAGTACCACCCAACGACCCAAGTTGTTCTGATCTTGAGCTAGAGCTAGAGAGCCCGGGTGACTGATTCAACGCTCGAGTGAGTCGAAAATGCCGGGATGCCGAGCCGAAATTGTAGCTTCTCTGTGTGGCCAGGAGCCAGTGGGTTTTGCTAATGCCTTGCCTTTCCTCTCTGCATCCACAGATCGTTTGTGGCCTCGGCCGAGGAGTTGACCAACCACCGGAGCACACGGAGCACAGCCAAGAGCTGCAGCAGCTGCAGCTGACCCAGTGCTGGTGGTTTATGCTGCTCATGCAGCAGACCATCATCCACAACAGCAGCATGCTGAGCGACACAACAACAACAGCAGCAGCGGAGCAGCAGCAGGAGCAACAACAGGAACATACACAGCCACGGCAGCAACATCCTCCTCCTCCTCCACCTCCAACGCAGACAGAAACAACAAAAGGCACGCCGCCCACACTGAGCAGTGCCACATCCCCATCCCAGACACTCGTCCCGTTCTCAGTTGGTTTTCCGGGAATCAGGTTTCGTTGGATTCCCGCGGATCGTTCGTTAATTACTCACTCTTTCTACACGACTATTAATTTTATTATTTTTATAAATAATATTAATAAATGTACAGCGCTCTTACACGCAGCTGGGTGTAAAGCGCTCAGGCTAAACATGTTGTGAGTTGTGTGTACAGGCACAACCACGCACACACACACTGACAGCTATACCTTCTATATTGTATAGTGTATATGCTAGCTTAGAGGCATATACTCAAGTTGTTTTTCCTTCAAGCGAAAGCGTTTCATCTTAAACTGTGTGTTGTGTGTACTTTTATTGATAACTTCCACATAATATTCTCTATATACCACACATATATATATATTATATACATGCATATGTAATACTTACTATTATTGAATACTATATATCGAAACTAAGGTTAATGGCACGCCCAACACTAGCGAGCAAGTAAGAGAAAGCTTGGAAATTCCTTAGACTCTTGGCAAGTACCTCAGAGCTGTCGGAGTCGAAAGAATCGATGGGAGAATCGATGGAAAACCGATAACTTAACAGCTAAACAGCCGCAACAACAACAAACAAACAAACAAACAGCAATGTTATGCAAATTTGCCTTTTACACAAAACAAAATGATATAAGAAGTTGAATATGAAGACGGAGAAATGGAGAAATAAGAAGATGAAGAGAGAAAGTTGAAGAAGTTCGTAGAAAACCACAAAACAAATACCGCAAAACCTTACTAGCAAACAAAAAGCAAATAATAATAGATAACAAACAACCCTAGGAGATATCAGCAAGCAACGCTAAACCTAACAATTACATAGCTCATAGATATATTGTATATTTAGAGGATATAAGAACGACAACGTTTTATACACACTCGTAACACACATACCCACACTCATAGGAATAACCGCGAAAAACAAATACAAATACAAATACAAATTAACAAATAACGATTCTAAATTATGTTAACGAGCAACAAACAAATAATTATAGGAACAAACTGTACATATATGCGCATAAATATTGATACTAGAGTGGAGCATAGGCGGAGAGTTTCCCAACTAAAGCAAACCGATTTTAATAACCGAATTAGCTTGGTTAGTCGGCAGTTTACATTTTAATTTCTAGATCCTTGCATATATACGGAGCAGGTTTAGTATTCTTTCGAGTAGAGGGAAGCGCTTAGAAAGAGAAAGTTTAATCTAAAGTACAAAACCAAACATCAAAAATAAGAAAGCAATCTAGCAGTAACGGCAGCAGTAACCCTTTAATCTTTTAGATGTTTCTCCTTAACAAACCTTTGATCACTATTGATTCCAGTACCGTTTGAGCCGTTGCTTTTGTGTAAATATAGAATGCAATTTTGATATGTACAAACCTGGCTTACTTTACACACACGCCCCCAAATCCTACGCCTAAATATATTAACTAAATCTTGTTAAATAGGTTTCCTAAAGTATTTCGTAGTTAGTCTTAAACTTGTGCATGGAGTAATCAACGAGCAGCAACTAATTTTACGTTCTCTTAGAGGGTGGCACTTCCTAAATATTAACAAAGCAGATACTGATACGGATAACTGATAACTGATACGGAAGGGAGTTAGTAGGACCCACACTTCGGGACAGAGGATCATAGCATATAATTATTGTGATGTAGTTTTTAACAAGCGAAGAAAGCAAAGAATCGATGGATCGATCGATCGATAGAGATTGAGAAGCGTTTTTGTCAGTTTAGAAATTACCTAAAATTATATATAAACATAAAGCTAACCAATTGCGATACTTGCATCTAAATACGTTAACTACAAATAGTGTGTGCCGAGGAGATTCGAGCAAACAAATCGTTTTTAACATCTAGTAAACATAACTTTTAACAAACCGAAGGAAGTCGATACCCCATTTATGTAGTAGGAAAAGAGAAGCATTAGGCGTAGTTAAGAAACGTTAGTGTTGTGAATATATACGAGTAAAACCAGCAAACAAACATATATGTATGTGCGGCTATAGCTAGGGCTATGGCTAGAGCTAGGGCTAGATCTAGGTGTGGTTCGAGTACATTTACATTATGGATATATATATTTTGTGTATAAACAATAAAAACGGCAACCAGCAGCTAACAATTGTAATAAACAATAACGCAGATTAACAACAGCTCGGCAGATTTAAGGATTCTTGTTTAAAGATTCTAGATTCTAGATTCTAAATTCTAAATAATAGATAATAGATAATAGACGTAGATGTATTCACCGAGAGTTCTTTTTTATATAGAAATTTTATGGACCATTCAACTAAAGTATATATACTAAAAATAAGCATGGATATTGAATAAAACAAATTGTGTCAGCGGAAATGAGTTTGCAGTCTGTGTTTCCGATTTGTGTTTTCTTGCAAGTTTAAAACATATAAATATAAATATAAATATAAATGTACATGTCTTAATGCTAAACCTTTCTTCACTTTCTAACTCAGTGTTTAGGAGCCTCAGAAACGAGAAAGCAAACCACAAAAATCGATATGAAAAACAAATTGAAAAACGAGAAAAACAAATCAAGAACGCTTTAAATGTAACAAAAACGAAACGTTAATAGACTTATGACAAACAACAAACAAACAAACAAATTAAATGTATATTAAACAAATTACATTTATATATTTAAAGAAAAACAAAGCAAACAACAAATTACAACTTATATTAAAAACACAACTCACACTCAATACGCAGGCAGCTGGGCATAGGTCCCACTGCCATATAAGAGGGAGCGATTAATCCACACAAAACACTCAAATATACGTATATATTTAAATGGGAAACGTTTTAACTGTGTAGCCTTAATATTTGTACTCGTCGTCCTCTCGATTTCCAAACAAAACATAAGATTGTCTCGTGTAACTACGATAAATACGATACGATAACGATAAGTAGGAGCTAAAGAGCCGCAGCTAATGCTGATGACGATCGGTGTTTACTACAACATATTATTTCGGATGAGTTGCCTTTACTTTACTATTTTTAACACCCTAGTTTTACTCTTCATTTACTTTCGTGTGTTTTCTTTGCTTAACTCTTTTTTAATGTAAACCTTATACTGTATAATGGAACACATCATAAATCATATAAATATTGCTTACTATTACCAAGATTTATATATACACATATGCTTATATTTACTTATGTCCTACAACAAATATATATTATAAACAGATATATCGTAACGCAATTTTCCGTTTGTTTTTATTTGGTTTTCTTTTATTTTAATATTTTATTCTGATTTTTAGTAAATGAAATCAAAAGACAGAAGGAGATGAACAACAACAAATACAACATATATCCCACCAAATTACAAAGGAGTAAATAATTTTAAAGTTTAAATACGATTAATAATGAATAATAATCGCTAAAATATTGTGCAATAACGATGTCGCTGTCGATAATTAGCAGCCAGTCAACAGTTTAAGTTTAGTGTGCGAAAAGAGGCTAGCTTCAACTGATTTAGACTTAGTTAAAGACCAACCAGGTTTCTGCAGATTATAGATTGATTTCGCAAGTCCCCAGCCACCCCTCGAATCTCGAACTTGGAACCTCGTACACCCCCACGAAAGCGAAGACGAAGACGAAGACGCAGACGAAAGATGCTTGATTGACCAACAATTGATGAGCTTTTACCGGAAGTAACGATATTTTGTTTTGCATTTACCAAAACAGAGCCAGCGCGAGTCGTCGTCACAAACTTAAAGTTAAACCGAACCGAACCCCGACGGACAGTGGGAATATTATTATATGTAGAGGTGTTGACACAACAAGATTGATAAGAACCCGTCCATAATTAGATTTCTTTCGTTTGAGCTGGACCTGAGGACACACAGCGGAGCAGCGGAGATCCAGGCGATTATTATATAGCAGGGGCCCTCTCAAGCTCAACTCTCAACACTCGAACTTAGCATAATGATACGGATAACGGAAACTTAGTAGTACCAGTAATTACTTACGATATTGATATAATCTTCGTGTTTCTTCTTCACTTGAAGGACTTTCTCAAAACTCTCTCAACTCTCTTAACAAAATTGTGGTTCGGATTGAAAATTAGATGTTTTTACACACACACACACACACACACACACCAGATAAATCTATGAATATATATGTATATGCGGATATATTTTATTAAATACGAAATTATTTCCTAGAAGAAGAATTACGAATAAGAAGAAACGATAACCGAAATGTTGATGTGTGAAATTTATAAGACTAGCATATTTCCTACCTAAAAGAAAAACCAAAACAATATACGTTATATTATATATACACGAAATATGATAAATAGCAGCTAGAGCTGAGATCATACTCATAGACATACATATACACGCATATAACATGCATAGGCATATAAAGCTCTATCTAACGGTAAAGATATTGAATTTAAAGAAGATCGTACCTTTTGCTGATTTGGAAACAAGCGAGAAATCGAGAAATTGAGAAATTGAGGCCAGAGAGCGATTCAGACAGATATTTCTTGTAGTCATTATTGGGTGATGCAAACGTAATCGAAACAATATATGTTTTAATAGATCAGAGAGAGCACTTTTATGGGATTTGCTTTTATATACGACATATACGATATATAGAGGTACTTAAGCGAGGCAGGCCGCAGTTTCAGATTAAAGAATTTAAATATTTTTATATACGACTCGAGTAGAGACTATATCTGTAGTACGTATACACAGATATATATATAGCGAAAATAGCTAGTAGAGGCCAGGCTTTGAACGAAGTAAACCAAAGAAGGATAATCAAACCGCGCACACACAGAGACACACACCCATGACCACACACACACATGACATCCCATGAACACCGCTAGGATATAGGGTTTGTTTTCGCGTGGGCACCAAGTCATGTTCATATGTACGACCCCGACCCTAGCACCTGTAGGCACCTACCACCTACCTAAGATTACGATTACGATTACGATTACGACGAATCCCCGACCTCAAGGGATCCCTGGGTTAGACAACAACGAATTGCCGGGCAAGTGGAACCAGACTCCTGAGACTCCTGTCCCAAGAATGCAACCCGCAACAAATTAATGTTTTCGATCGCCAACGAAGAGATTTGACCTTTGACCCGTAGTCTAGACGTACTCGTGTCGTCAAAGTCATCTCACCAGCAACACTTCACCAAAAAGCTACTCACGAACACAACACTATAAGCCAACAAAGCCACGATCACTCACCAGCAACACTTCACCATTCATCAATGGATTCACCAATGGATTCACCAATGGATTCACCCACAATGAAACACACGATTTCAATGGAACTCACCAACACTTCACTATAAACACTACAACTACACCACGATCACCAACTAAACTTCACCAAATATTTACCAATCATTCACCAATGGATTCACCAACACTGAGATACTCCCATTCAAAGCTACACATCATTAGCACACTATAAACACTACAACTCCACTACCACTTACCAGCAACACTTCACCAATGATTCACCAATGGATCACCAACAAGGAAAACCGACACTTCAAAGCTACTCAAAAACTACACTATTAAAACTCCACAACTCTACCATTTAGAATCATAAACCTCACCACAATTTTTCCACCAACACTCAACCACACCAATGTTTAATCGTAATTAATCGACTTTTTGTACTCTACTCGTATCTCTATGAATGTGTACTGAATGTTTTACTTGGTGTCCTCTTATTTAGTCGTAAGGATATCCGATATCGAGATCGAAGTCGCAGGCTAATTGCAGTGAAAGCGAAGCGGAAATGAAATTCAAACTTATATCAAAACCAAGCACACCGATACATTTAGCATTGTACTTGATAAGCTAACGATACTAGCGTTTAGTTGTATGCGAATCAAAATATTAAGTATATCTCTCCATGTCTTAACCGGATGTGCGTACCTTTTGAGGACCCCGAAGCAGAGCCGAAGGGAGGCCAGCTAATTTATCGAATACAAGTAATCGTAGCCATAGCGAATAATTAAATTGTCTCGAGACCAAAACCAAGAAAACCAAACAAAATCCAATCGAAGTAATTGAAACAATGAGCCGCAACGTTTGTATTTATGTATAGAGTTCCCTCCCTAACCAAACAGATAAACCTATAACAATCGAGTTCCGATTTCACCAGAGTTAGGCAGCAACTAAGCTAAGTTTAAAGATAAAGATAAAGATAAAGGTAATGGTAAAGATAAAGATTAACTCAAGTTACGTCAACTTAGTGGCCGTGTAAACGCATCTAGATAATTGATATGATTAAGAACTTTTGACTTTTATGGCTGTTTAGAGATTTTATAATACGTCTATATCGATATAGAACTATATATACATACATGAGATAAATATAAATAAGCCCGACATTTTCGTAAATTATTTACATACTCAGACACATAGACACACCCGACACTTTGTCCCAGGGAGGATGACGGATGACCATGATCCTCCCGCTGACCGCTGATTTTCGGCTAGTTCTGGCTTGATCCTTGGAAGTATCCTCCCATCGTATCCGCACCCCGCGTCGGGGTGCGGGATGGCCTCTTTGTAGCGAATAGAGAAAACAAATCGAACATTGTGAAATTTAGTGTCTTTACACTTTAAAGAGAATATATACAAAGCGCGGATTAATTAAGAATTGTGAATGTAGAACGCCTATAGCTAAGCATCACCACACTCCACACTCCATACACACCTCACACAAATTATGGTAAATGATAAATCTAAACATACTCTCGTACATATGCCTAAAAGGATAACGTGTAGTAATCTACAGCCACCACAAACAATTACAAATAAATGTCTATATATACATATATATATCTACATATATGTATGGAACGAGCAAATTATGTGCGCGCGATAGGTGTACGTCATTATATACTTCAGTGTATTTGTGTATATGGAAACAAGCGCTATCAAAGTAAACAAAAATTATAAAAACATTATTAAAAAACCCAACAGAAGAAAAAGAAGAAAAGATCGATAAAAAAACCAACAATAACAAATAACAAATACAAAACACAAAATTATCAAAAGAAGAGTGAAAAACGTTTTTATTAAATAAATTATGGGGAGCGTGGTGCTTGTATTTCTTCGAAATAACTACGACGAGTTTTGTGGATTTAAAATACATGAAATGTTATTAAAGATATTTAATTAAATACCTCTTTAAATTCCATTGGAAACGGAAAATAAAAGCACCAAGTTTAAGGTTTGGAGCTGTCAAAAATCTACATTAAAAGCACCAATGAAGTCGAAACTCTGTCAAGGAACTCTTTAATTTTGCAGTCCTGTTGGCTTTCAATATACATATTTTTATTAAGCTTCATAATTTTATTCAAAAACCCTATGGACCTGTTGAATCTACAACAAAACGTCAATAAAGTCGGGACCCTGTCAAGGAAATCTTTATTTTGTTGCTCTGTTATTTTTGTTAAAATTTTGTTATTTTAAATATCTCTTTAATTAGTAAACATAGATGGGCATCTAGTTTAAAACTTGGAGCCGCTAAAAGTCCTGTTATGTCCATTCCAACTCATACGGAGGCTGGCCAAGAACACACTTTCTTTAAGCCTTCAATAATTCCCTCTGATCAATAGACTTCCCATCCAGATCACGGAGTCTTGTCGCCAGCCATCAATCATAGTCGTAGAGCGGGTAGACGCTGTCGAATTTGTCGGCTAAATTCCAAAACCCCATTTGGGCCAACCCCGAGTAACTCTCCAGCCTTAAAAGCAAGCAGTTGACCAAAAGTGCTGAGAGCCTTCCAAATCCAAATCGCAATCCCAATCCCACGATCTCGAGGAGGACAGCTTCTCCTGGGAGGAGGAGTTATCAGAGTGAGTAGCCACATAGAAGAAGGGCTGGCATGTCTGACTTCTTTCTTAAGTTCATCATGGGTCAGACACTGTCGGAGCCTATAACCACCAAGAACTCGGAATGCTGCTCCAACAGCGCCTACCGCGTCGGGTCCAGCTGCATGCAGGGCTGGCGCTCGCACATGGAGGATGCCCACACCCACATCCTGGCCCTGCCGGACGACCCGCAGGCGGCCTTCTTCGCCGTGTACGACGGCCATGGCGGAGCGACGGTGGCCAACTTGGCGGGGAAGCACCTGCACAAGTTCCTGACCAAGCGGCCGGAGTATCGGGACAACAGCTACGAGCTGGCCCTGAAGCGGGCCTTCCTCGACTTCGACCGAGAGATGGAGCACAATGGCTCCTGGGGCGACCAGATGGCCGGCTCCACCGCCGTGGTGGTGCTCATCCGCGAGCGGCGCCTCTACTGCGCCAACGCCGGCGACTCGCGGGCCATTGCCTGCGTGTCCGGAGTGGTGCAGGCCCTGTCCGTGGACCATAAGCCCAACGACGAGGCCGAGATCAAGCGCATCAAGGCGGGCGGCGGCTGGGTGGAGTTTAACCGCGTCAACGGCAGCCTGGCCCTGTCCCGCGCCCTCGGCGACTTCATGTACAAGAAGAACCGGCAGAAGCAGCCCGAGGAGCAGATAGTCACCGCCGATCCGGACGTGGAGGTGCGCGACATCACCGAGGACTGGGAGTTCGTGCTGCTGGCCTGCGATGGCATCTGGGACGTGATGACCAGCGTCGAGGTGGGCCAGTTCGTGCGCAGCCGCATCGCCGAGGGCTGCAGCCAGAGGTCATCTGCGAGGAGCTGATGAACAACTGCCTGGCCCCGCGCCTCCAGGAAGTGGGCCTGGGAGGCGATAATATGACCGTGATCCTGGTGTGCCTGCTCCACAACAAGAGCTACGAGGACCTGGTGGTGCGCTGCGGCGGCAAGCGGAAGGCCCCTCCCGCCATGAGCGACATCAACGAGCAGCAGCCCGCCCTGAAGGTGGTCTCGCCCACTCCCTACCCGTCGGGCACCTCCAGCTCCCGAACAGGCATGGGCTTGGGTCTGGGCTTGGGCATCCAGAAGAGCGATTCGCACCGCGAGAGCCCCTAAGCGAGACTCGTACTACAGTCCTCTTACACGTTGTTTTGTTATAATGTTTCGCCCATATCCCCGCTTTATCCGCATATAGGATATGGTCCCCACACTAATGTCAGCTAAAATTCTCAGTCGTCGGCAATGTTTACTTTTGTGTAGTTCCTCCTCCTCCTCATCCACTAGGGCTTAAGTCCAACAAATTGTTCCAATAAATCCAGTCCGGGTTAGGTTTCTACAGTGTACAATTGGTTACCTAAGTTGGAAGTCTAAATTTCGTAAGGAAAGGGATATATCACCAGGCGATTCCCCATTAAGAAGAACTCCTCCGACACATTGTTCCAATAAATTCAGTCATTTGATTACCTAGGTAGGTAGTTTGAAATTGCTAAAGAAAGGGATATATCCCACCCAGTTTCCCATTTAGAAGAACTCATCCACTATGGCTGCTTTAGTCCAACAAATTTTACCAATAAATCCAGTCCAGGTTCGGTTTCTACAGTGTACAATTGATTACCTAAGTTGGAAGGCTGAATTTCCTAATTTAAGGAATGGGATATATCCCCAGAAATTTCCCCATTAAAAGGAACTCCACCACTATGGCTGCTTTAGTCCAGCCAATAATGTACCAATAAACCCAGTCCAGGTTAGGTTCCTACAGTGTACAATTGATTACCTAGGAAGGAGTCTGAATTTCCTAAGGAAATATAGATATATCCCGCCCGTTTCCCATTAAGAAGAACCATTTGATTTCCAATTTTTCGGGGATCGGTGGATCTCTCGTTTAATTCGAATAAATGTGCAAATCTATAATACAGTTTAAGAGCTACGTATACGTGTATATGTATATATCTTCTGGTGTATATGGTAGTATATAAAGGTAGGCGGATGCGCAGGCATCTATATAGATATATCTTTGGTCCGTTTAGCTGTAGGATCGAAGTTGTCGTTCGAAGTTGGGTTGAGAGTGCGAAATGCAGTGCGTGTCTGTCTCCCGATAACTACTACATACGAGGATGTAAAGTGCTACAAAAAATAAGCGATCTGCGCGAATATGAATATACAGATTCTATATGGTATATATGATATATGTGTGTGATGTACGTGCTAATTAGTGTTACAGTTATGTCAATTATTGCACCACATGCGGCCGTAAGTGCTTAAAATAACATCGCGCAAACATGGGACTTCGCGGATCTCGCAGCTCGCAGCGGGGACCCGGATCCATCCGCCGAATGTGCGCTGAATTTAAAGATAAAGACTAGAAATTCTCTCGTTCTGGACCGACTTGCGTGCCGGAAGCAGGAAGTCGGTCCGCAGTGCCTTAATGCGAAGTGATTAATGGGGCTGGGGTTAGTTAGTACAGAACGTTCCTGGAAAGTCGTAATGCTAAGGTAAGGAGTACGTGTAAAGTTTGTAGCTTGGCTCAGGATGATACCATATACCATCTCGATCTCGTGATCAATGCAGGGGCGTGTCGTATCGTATGTGCTATAAAAAATACTGGTTACATTGGTTTTGTCGCTGTTCTTGGCAAGTCTCTAAGAAGTCTCATTACAACTAAGTGAAGATCAAACGGTCGATCGGGACAGATCGACCCAACCTTCTCTCTACATATGTATATCTACGGTGTATAACCTTCTCTTTGGAGTATTCGTTTTCCCTCTTTGGATCTTTGGATCCTCCTCCTCCTCCTCCTTGTCGCTCTGGAATCATCTACTCTCTAAATTGGTACTTTAGCTCTTTTGCATTTTATCACATATTCGTTGACTACAGTAAGAAAGTGGCCTGGGATTGGGTGGGTCTAGTGTGGATTATTGGGTCTCCTCCTCCTCCTCCTCCTCCTCCTCCTCTCCTCGAACTCTTGTTCTCTCCGGTGTCTTTGCTTGGTGTCCTTCTCCGGATCCATCTCTTATGCCACCATGGCGTAGTTCCCAGTCAGCTCAAAGGGACTCGTCTTGGCCGAGTGCGTAAAGTTGTTCTTGGGCGAGAAGTCCACGGGCTGATCCTGGCCAGAGTCACCCAGAACTCGGGTAACCCCTTCGGCGGGAGTGGCCTGCGGCTGATAGTGGTAGGGCAAGGCCAGAGGCAGCGCCAGTGGATGAGAGCTGGGATGCAGCTCCTGATAGAGGCCGGGGATCCGATGCGGCAGCACCGAGGAGTGAATCACGGGTGGATAGCCCTGGTAGGCGAGCTCCGCCTGCCGGCGATCCTTCTCCTTCTGCAGCAGCTTGTTGGCCAGCGTGGACTTGGCCGAATCGGGAGCAGCACACTGAAAGAAAAGGCATTCAAGTGAGGGAGAAATTCAATAAATAAAATTGATTTTCTCTTACCAGCGATCTTGGTGCCAGTCCCGAGCTGGAAACGACTCCAACCTCCGATTGCTGGCGTCTGGGCGACGTGGGAGGTCGTGTTCCGTGTCCAGAGCCCGTCCCTGAGCCCGGAACCCCAGCAGACCCGGTCCCGGTGTTTGTTCCCGGGCGGTTCTTCATGCAGGAGGACTCCTCGTGCTTGTACAGGTAGGACTTGAGGGCGAAGGCCTTGCCGCAGCGGGCGCAGGTGTGGGGCTTGGTGTTGGAGTGCGTCTGGATGTGGGCTCGGAGGTTGCTCTTGTCGGCGAAGGCCTTCTCGCAGACGCTGCACTTGAAGGGCTTCTCGCCGGTGTGGGTGCGGATGTGGCCCTGGAGGAGCCATGGCCGCGAGAAGCGCTTGTGGCAGAAGTGGCACTCGCAGCCCTGGTTGTGGGTGCGCACGTGCATCGAGAACGCCGGCATGGACACGTACACCTTCTCGCAGTAGGGGCAGTGGCGCGCCTTCTTGTCCATGATTGACCTGTGGGCGGAGAGGGAGTGAGGATTAGTGTTCATTTTAGCTGGTTCATTTATGATTTGCTTATTTTGTTCATTGCTGGTTAATTTATTCCTCTAATTCCTTACTACATAGCTACCTTTCGGAACTCACCTGTGGGTTTGTCTATGGCGCGCTAGGTTGGAGGATGTGGAATACTTCTTGCCGCACTCGGGGCAAATGTGGTCGTCCTCCAGTAGCGAGGAGGAGCTGAGGACCTCGCCCTGTTCCTGGTGACCGTGTTCCCTTCCGGCTACCAGGTGATCCTCCGGCGCCTGGAGGCAGGAGCGGGAGCTGGAGCTGCTACTGCTGCTGCTGCTCGTGCAGGAGTTCGAGTCGGATATGGTGCAGCGACGCAGTTTCCTGCGATCGAACACCTTGTGGCTGTAGTAGTTGGAGTCGTCGTCCGAGGAGGCGTACACGGTGGCCGGCTGACCATCACCAAGGGATGTTGCCAAGCCTGGCTTCGCCTCGACAGTGATCAGCGGCCCCGCCGCCACAGTGACCACCGCCAGCTGGGTGAGATTGTACAGCTCCTCGGGTATGGGCGTGGCCTGAGGGTCCTTCGTCATCTTGTCCGAGTTGGTGCGGGTGTCAGTGCCTGCAAGATTCGGGGAAATTCCGTGATGAGAACAGCATGACTAGACCCAAAATATTATCGAGTGGCCACGGCAACCTGCTAAGTGCGTCACCACCTGGCTAAAATAAGCCTCGACATCGTCAATGTTTAATATAAACCTATGGCTATATAAATATGGCGCACTCAGAAGAGCGCCCATGTAACCCCGCAAAGATTTTCATAAGAACTGTTCTAGAAAAAGTTGTACCGAATTTCCCTAACTCGTAGTTCCATGAAAATGAAATACCAAAACTGTGGTGTGAAAGAAGCGCATCCTCATAAGCACGAGGCTTTTAATTAAACGATTTCACATTATTTGATGATATAGCCGCACTCGTTATGGCTTTGAAAGTCCATAAACCACCCCGATGGTCGACAGAACCCTTGCGAAACGCACTGCCATCCATCTTGCCACCTATATACCGCCTATGTACTCTGTATGAGTGCCTAGATAGATCATAGATCTTTCCCTCCTTTTCGTTTACGCCATAATTCTCGTTTGTTTATTTGAAAATGCATCAATTTATAATTAAGGACAGAGTCGAGAGGCCACACTTGGATTCGGATGTGAGCCAAAGTCGTCTGCATCATCATCATCATCCCCATCATCGGCATCATCGCCTGGGGTTGGGTTGAGGGTGACCAGAGGCCGAGTGCCTTGCGCCGAGGCCCACGGGGCGTATGATTAACGTCAGCAGTGCCTGATCCGCCCGGCATTGCATTCTGGCATTCTGGCTTTCTGGCTTTCTGGCACTTGTTGGCTCTGCCGCGGTTCGGTGGTGCTCGGTGGTCTGCTGGTGATCCGATGGTGCCTCTTTGCGTGGTCAAATAAATTGATGTCGAAATGAGTGCGCTTAATTTGTACGTGTTGTCGTGGCATTGATTAATCTCGCACGTAATTGGCGCAGCCTGAGTCAGGTGGGTTCTGTTCTGGCCATGTCTGGGACGTCAGAGTGCGATTCCCAGGTGCCAGTGCTTACTGTAACCACACAGAGAATAATATCAACCTTTCGGTGCTCTATCAACTTTACAGTTATATCCCTCTTATTATTATTTTGATCAGTTTTCCTTGATGAATCAGTTTATTTTCGTAGCAATTTTGAACTGAAATGCGTATATTTTCCTGTGCAGATAGAATACATTTGTATTTGGATATTCGGATCGTTTGTTTATCATGGAAAGTTTTCTCCTTTGTTTGGCTGCCCCAAAGATTGTCTAAATAATCGGAGAACTCATTCACGAATCCGGGGTTGGATTAGGGGACCGGTGGGGCCGGCCTGCTCCTCCACTCTTGAGGAGGTCATGTGCAATAATGCGGCTGCTGTTTTGGTTTCCATTTTGTTTGTTTCTCTAAGACTCTCAGACTTTGCCTGAGGCCAGCCGCGTGATTTCTTTCGGGGATCGCATGGGTGTGGGTGTGGGTGGCAGTGAGCAGTGAGCAGTGAGCAACCTGTTGCGCATTCTTGGCTGCCAATTCTCGTGTGTTTTCCGCCTGCTCCTCGGCGGAGGAGGCAGTACATCAAAATGCTGGTGGCAATTAAGCAGAATATCTTAGAATTTCCCGCTGCCAAGGTGCTCGAAGGTGTTCGAGAGTGCTTTTCCATGAAGGAATCGCTTTCGAGGCGAGTGGGTGTGAGCTAATGCCACCGCCAGACGTCCATAATTTGTGTCTTGGCAATTTGCGGCCCATTTATTCGTACATATATGCATATATACCACCTGAAGCACTGTTCCCAGGTGGTTGCCGCTCACACAACACACAGGTATAGCACCTTTTCCCCTAATCACGTCATTCCAATACACAATTTCGATTTCCTTCGAACGCGAAATACCCGAATACCCCGGGCTCTCGCTGAAGAACAATATGCGTCTGGGAATTTGCCGGGGAAACAGCTGACAAGTGGACCGACCGACCGACCGACCCTTTCTCCGCCGTCCTCTTGACATAATCTCCCCAGCTCCTCCTCCGCCATATTTCCGATGTCAGAATCCGTTCGAAATGCCGCATGTTTCTGTGACAGGCCGTTAATTAATTATTCCGCCGGCCCCGTGCGATCGCAGATCGGTAATCGCAGATGACAGGACCGACCGAGAGGAGCAGGGAGCAGGGATACTCGATCTGTGCCTTGAAGTCTAATGAAAACACTTGCAGCCCTCGAAGAAACAGCAAATATGCTGTGAAGTGCGTTTATTATACCAAATTGATATTTTTATTCAATTTAATGTCTCTCAATAGTAAATGTATCCTTAAATAATTTAAGTAGAGCCTGACATTTAACATAAATTAGTCTTAAGAGACGTTTTAAGTGCGGTTGCTACTAATCTCTTACTTGAAATTCTCAGAAATGTATAATAATTTGGGCAATTATTTCTCAGCTCATTTGAAATCAACCTTAGTATGCTCCAACATATTTCACAATTTAAGTTTCAGTGCAGCTAATCAGCTTAGTGTCCCCAAAGGGGTATGTGACTCATCCGCTCCCACACTGACCCAGCCAAATCTTCAGGCCTTCCATGTGCAGCGAACAATGGCATTTCGCAGCGGAATTTCATCTCGCATTTTCATTTTCTGCGCAAATGCTGCGTGGTCCGGGCCCGGGTCCGTGTCCGGGTGCGTTTACGGATCCACATTTCTGGGTAGACACCGAGTTCAAAGTCCTGTTAATGTACACAAAGCCAAGAGGAGGGAGCAGAGAGCGCTGATGGCCAGCAGAGGCATCCGGAGGTGGCTCCGGTGGCCTTAACATGCGTTCTTCTTTCTTGTGGGACATCTATAAATACCCAGAGGTGTATGGCCAGGGCAGGGAACTAAGGAGCGGTGGAGCTCGGATCCCTTGCATAGTTTACATTTTAGTTCAAACTTGAAAACGGACAAATGCACAATAAACAAATCCGGCGCCAGCCTCAACCTCTGCTCTTCCTCCAGCGAGAGTCAATGCCATTCGATTGCCACAACCCCTTCCCTTTTATACGCTGAACAAAAAATTCGGTAGGTTTTTGTATAATTTCGATCTTTTGAAAGGTCACCTAGATCGTTGAAAATATCATTTTAAACGTAATTGAAGTTGATCTCGTGAATTAATATAAAATAATGTGTGCTTAACATCAGAAAAGTTAAAAAAAATATATATCCCAGAAACTGTTAAATATATTTTTTTTTGTATCCTTTTAAATTCGCTTTGAAATAGGATCATTTTCACAAATTTCTTTATTTTTCTCTGTGTAGGAACCGCTCTAGCAACCCCCACTGCGTGCTTTTCGATGGATGTTTTGGAATTGTTTGGATTCGGGAGTCCGCTTTTGTTTACTCCGAGAGCGGGTGCGGGTGCGGGAACGGGGCCCTCATCAATCGTTGCCTCAACTGCAGTTCCCGTTGGCTTGTTTACCGCTGAGGATAAACATTTGGACGGGAAAGGACACAAAGGAGCAGAGGAGCGATGGAGCAATTCACCTGTAAATCAGGCCAGGTAATTATCAATTGAATCGGCAGATTGATCTGCAGTTCCGGGAGATCTACGCAGTTTTTCTAGATTTTACTAGCCTAGTCTACAGTCTACAGAATTAAGACAATGGCCAGGCCCATATAAGTGTATATAGCTGGCCAGAGATATAGTCATATAGGAAGCCACTCACGCGCTCGTTCCCGGCAACTATTTCCCGGCAACTATGGCCCGGCCCGCACAGAAGCTCATTGCCAATGCAAACATTGCTCACGTAAATGTCAAAATATCAAAAGAAATAATAATACTAATTTAACAAGTGCGCTGCCGAGGCACTTTTCGTGGCGCGGGTGTCGTGTCTCGGGGGTCCTCTGTCGGAAAATCGGAAAATGGGAAAACGTTCTGACTTCTGCTCTGCATTCACGCGAATCTCGCCTCTGTCGGTGTTCCTGCCCAGACCCAAGGCTATGCACGCCCAAGGTGTGTGGTGCTCTCTATTGTGTAATCGCAAAGGTGGGCAAACCCTCGAAGAACTAGGGAAATTCCACCACTTTCCCGGAAAACCTGTGCCCATTTCATTCACTTTTTGCCAACTCACCCCACGCAGTTTGAATAGTTTTGTTTTTGGGGAACCGATCCGTTCGTCGTTCGTTGCTCTATCCCGCTCTCTATATAGACGGATGATTCAGTCGCCGATGGGGAATCAATAATATATCACACACACACGGTCGCGTTCCACGAATTTCATCACCCGAAAGAAGGGATGTGGCGGTCTTTGGGATCCGTAATGATCCTCACTAATTGTCAGACCGATTGGACAGTCGCACGGACGGACTCCGAGCGCTAAGAAGGCGAGCGCACGCAGCGAGATCCCAGGAAGAACTGAGCGCTCCTCGCCGGACCACTTACAGTTTTTACATCTTGCGGCCACCTCTTGCGCTGCCTCTGCCTCCGTCCTCGCCTCCGTCTCCGGCTGCGTCTACGTCTCTGCTGCCGCTCTGTGCACTGCAAGAAAATTCTATAGCTTACCTTTAAATCGTGCTACATAAGAGTGTAATATTCGAAGACTAAAACATATCTAACTAGGTGAAGCCAACGTGAAGTTGATCGGGAATGGAAGTTCTTTAATTTTGTGCTTGATCCATTGATTACATAGGGGTAGAAACAAAGGAAATATTTCTTTTGGGCTTAGAAAGATAGTATTTAAATTTGTACTTGGATATTTCCACAAAACCCCAAGTTAAGAGCCCTTTTTGTTCAGTGTACCTTCGCATTCACGTCGAGGAGGTGACGAAGCTGACGCAGAGCAGCAGCAGACACGAGGCGGCGGAACGACGTGGTCGACAGCCAGCAGCTGTTGTTGGCCGCTCTTCCCTAGGATCGCCGTGGATCGTACGGGATCGCATCGAACCCAACTCCAAGAACCAACCACGACGCTGGCTGCGACTGAGGCAGAGGCAGAGGCAGCGGCTGCGGCAGCGACGGTGTGTCGGCGATTGGAACAAGTGTGTGCGGTTTAAAAATAAATCGAAAATAATGTTTTCATTATGCTGCTGCCCCTCTCTGCGCTGTCCCCCGCTCCACCTCTCTCCCCGCGGGATGTTATGGCTGCATTTTCCGAAAGGGAAAACTGTTTGCGAGATGCTAATGCTGGTGCCGGGAGGGTGATGATGCTGCTCCTGCTGCTGCCAGGACCACTGCGCAGAATTCCTCTAACGATCCTCAGTCAGTGTCAAAAACCTCACACACTCGGTACAAACAACTGGGGGTGAGAGAATATGTGCAATATTGATGATAAGTAGTAAATTCCATTAAGTGAATTATTTGGGATTCTATATCACAAATATAAACATTTATTTTCAAACAACTTTATAAAATTTTTTATCCTTTTTCACTTTTATATAAAATCAAGTTTTACTAGAAATTATGGATTTTATTTCTTCACTTATGTTTTAGTGGTAGATCACTGAAGTTCATAAAGTTAGGATCAATTTAACGTTAATATTACCAAAATACATAAACTACTAGATAGCTTTAACGATAAGAAAATAATTTTAATAAAGGGGAAACTAGGTAAATTGTATGTAGCTTCTAAATATAATATTCTAGGCTTCTCAAATTAGAGTTATTCAGTTGCGCTGGTTTTGGGATATAATATCTAGAGAGGCAGTTCTTTTAAGTGTGATCTCTTTTTTTTAAATGTGATATTTCTGTGAAACAAAATGTTATTTTGTGTTATTTACGTAGTGCTATTTCCTTGGCCCCGATAGTATAATTTGTGCCCCATGTGTGACTGAGTTTTTTCGCCTGCGCCCCATGCTGATTTGGCTAGAAAGTGTTGTGAGAGCGGGAGAGCCCGAATTCTCCGCTTCGTGGTTGGGCAGTTTCTTGTTCTTCCTCGGTAGCCGGCTCCCTCCTCTGGCTCTTCTTCGTTTTGGGATTCTTCTCGGGTTTTCCTCCGTTTTCCTCCCGGTGGCTCTTGGTCTTCCTCGAGAGTGACGCAGTCGCTTGCAATTTTGGCATTTCGCTCGCTGGCGCAAGTACTTGTTGCGGGCATCCGAAATAGACTCCTCGCTCACCTGTGCCGCCGACCTCCTCCTCCGCATCGCATCCATCTCTCTCCCGTGTGCCGCCAGTCTCCCGCAGAATTCCTCGCCCGCGCTCTCTTGGCGATATTTGGCCTTTGAAAGGCCCCAAAAACTGATTCCTCACAGGTGTTGTCGTCGCTTCTGCGTTTCCACTTTTCCTTTGGCTTTTCAGGCGTAATGAACTTAATGTCGCCCCTTTTGGGGATCTCAGATGTATGGGGTGCTAACGTATTTTCTATATATTCGATATGATTTATGCCGAGCGCTGGTTCTGTTGGTTCTGGTTCGAATTGGTTTTTGATGTCTTACAAAAGATCTTCACAGTTCGGGGCGGGGATTGTAATGGGCCCCGACCATAAGTTTATTTATAAGGCCACCCTACCCCCTCATCCCTTTCCCAACTAATCGGTTTTTTAGTGCTTCCCCCTCGCCTTTCTTTATTCCTCGGTTTTTCGCACTTCTTCGACATTTTCACACTCTCTGCTGCCCACGCAGCAGCTCCGAAGACAAAGGAAAATCGGTGGGCTTTGTCTGGCGCCAACATGGAAATGCAATTTGAATGGTAAGGTCAGGACGGGCATGGCCATGCATCACGGCACGGAGGAGAGCTTTGGACCTGGCAAGCGCCGCCAGGGGTGACATGTGCTAAAGACATCTTGTGGCAGCAGCCGCGACTTTAATCACGGTAATTAATAAGAGAGAAGAAAGGAGCGAGAAGGCACAAAGGAAGTGTCACGGCAAATCGCAGCGGATCAGCTCGGATCATTGGGTGCAGCAGTCCCAGTGCCAGTCTTCACCCCCTCCAAGAAGCAGGCTCCACCCGGCCTCACCCGGAGCGAGCGAAGACTTCGTCGTCGCGACTGGCGGCCATAAATCTATTTTCGTCCTGGTTCCAGCCGGAGTCTGTCCCTTCTCCTCCGAGACTCGGTGTACTCTTGCTCACTTGCTGCGCAATTGCGTGGTCCGATCGCCGATCTGCAATCTCCCATACAGCGGCTCCTGCCCCACCTCCACACTGACAGAAAATGGGCATTAATCAGGTCCCAAAACTCAAGATCTAATTAGTATTTACAAGCTAGATTGATTACCCTTTTCTTGTAAGACTTTCGGGGAAGCATTTACGCAGTTACATCTACCAACTATCTGTCTCATTATATTTAAACGAATTAATCAAAACACGGAATAGATAATGAATATAAAATTATATTTCCGTAATTAAGCCAACATTTTGGACTTTTCAAAAGCTAAAACTATTTATTTTAAATTTTAATATGTAAGCTAGACTTTTCCCCCGGTGCATGACGGCTTATTAAGTGCCCCTGGATCTTTATTTTTAACTGCTCCCGTCAACATCGGGTGGTTCTTGGGATCGTATTCTCTGCGTAGGTAAGATGTAGAATTTAATGTGGCCACCGCCTTGTCTGTGCTGAATCTCCGAGTGAATCGAGTCCACATCCGTGAATTCCAGACGGTGACGACGTCGAAGAGTGTCCAATTATTTACGCGAATAATCCGCCTTAATGCGAAATTCAACAAGAAACAAAGAAAAAGCGGGGAAAGCACCAATTTCCCCGCCTCTTGTTTGGTAAATGAAGGAAGCTGGGAAATCAAATTCAGATCAATCGATCCGAGATCTCCTCCGAACTCGAGTGGCCATAACTTATGTGGAGCTGGGCGACTTCAGCACCCAATTCAGCATCCCTGGCCGCATCCTGTTTACAGGAATTCCTCAAGCAACTCAAGGGTTCAAGCGGATGGATGTGAATGGGGCTGTGGATGGAGGGGCACCTGACTTCAGTAAGAGTGTGGGGAGGGGGAGGCCAGGCCGGATATGTGAGTAATTCCTGGGCGAGGAATCACAAGAATCAGAGCTGCCGCCGAAGTTTGGATCGTGCCGTTCCGTGGCGAGATCATAAAGTTCTATTTATACCGATCCGATTGGGGAACTCTAGCTGCGGGAAGTTCAAACTCCAGATCCCGATCCTCGTCGATTCCAAGTGCAGCGAGCGAGAGCGATTCCGTAGGTGGCTGCCACTTTGCAAGGCCCAAAGGGAGAATCTCTCCCAACGGAAAGTGGCAGGAGGTGGTGCTGGGTGCGTGGTGCTCGGTGTTCGGTGCTTGGGGCTTGGGGCTTGGCATGTGCCACCACTTGAATCAGTGGCTGTTTATTGACGGGAGCAGGGCGGAGCTGGGAGAACTGGAGGTGAGGAGCAGAGAGGAGCCCGAGCACTGCCATGTGCAATGGCAGCAAAACATCAACCGTGTCAAAATTCAAAGAAACAAAGCGGAGAATGTTTTGTTTTCCTCATTTTCAACAGCCGCCGCCGCCTCACATGAGGAAAACTAAAACAGGCGAGAGTGGTAATGGAAAGCTGATTTGGTCAATGAACTTTTCCTTTTTTTCCTCCGTCTATAATTGGCCGGCCGAGTCTGCATAGCTCAATTGAGTTATTAACCTGGAGGAGGAAAACGATGCCGAAACGATTCTTGGCTGCAATTAAAATTTCATTAAATAATGATTATTATCTCTTAATTTTATTCTAATTTATTCCTTGGTTTGATCGATACCTGCTAACATTTTGGACTTAGTAAGTGACAATTACCTAAATACACATTAAATTATATGGTTCGGTTTATTTTAATCAATAAGATCTTTATTTTTAAGCATTTCACAATATAATTAAATACTGCATAATTAATTTAATTTACTCCTTCTTAAATTCCTGAATCTAATAATTATGTTAATTTCCTTCAATGATATAAGCCCTTGAATTAGATAATTAATCCCATTAATATTTGCCTTGTAGTTTGAAATCCCGCCCACAGACAAATAAACTGACATATCGACTGCTTGTTTTTTAAACTGCTTTATTCGTGGTTCATCGTGCCGATCAGTCACGCAAGCAAAGTTTCCAACCTTTTTTAATCAAAGTTATCTACCTTTTTCGCCGATTTACCTATCGATAACGTGTTATCGCACGGTTTGCTTCGTGCAATAGTCGGTTGTTTAGAATTTTTAGAAAGTTTTGCGTTTTTTTTTCGAAACTGATTGATTTGAATATTTTGAAAAAACCTTTTTTTTTTTAAATCAATATTGCCAAGCATAGAAATCACCTAAAATGGCGAAAATATCAAACTAAATACTGCCCACGATTTTCCTATCGCTTGAAAGTTTTGCCAGCTGATGCTGGCGCATTCTGTGAACCCGCCTTTAAGATACTTAGAACTGTTATTCCACCGACATTTTTTCGCTTTGGAGTCCAAAAATCCCAAAATCCCGGATCAACTCAATTTTATGGGACAACCGCAACAAATGAGTAATCGGTTCTGGCCTCATTATTTCCCTTTTCACTTTTTAGCCGTTTTTAAGCAATCATCTGTTTGCAGACAGTGCTGCCAACTTATCATTATTAAAAATGTAAAAATCTAAATCGATAACCAATCGAAAATTTTGTGTCGACTCGTTTTTTTCGATTTTTTTTTGCCGGAAGTTATCGAAATTTTTTGGCCTATATTTTTCGATAATTATTTGAAATTAACAGTTCGGTCAGTACGACCACTTGCGGTAAAATCTAGTATATAGTAGTTTCTAGTATTGGTTGGAAGCTTTGGTTAAAATCCAGAATCAAGTAGTTTCTAGTATTAATAGAGAGAGAGCTCTCAGATAGATTCGCTCTCGGCTCTCTTCTCTCCTTTTAGCAGACTGTTGTTCTTAACAGCTTCAATTCGACCCCATGTACATGTTAACCCGAAATTCTACGTCCAAATACATGTTAACTCGAAATTCTACGTCCAAATACATGTTAACTCGAAATTCTACGTCCAAATACATGTTAACGCGAAATTCTACGTCCAAATACATGTTAACTCGAAATTTGACTCTGTTAACCCGAATTTTGACAAAGCGCCGCTAAATTCTGAAATGTAGATGGCCTTTAGAAAATCGAAGCGACCGCAAGGTGGGGTAATTTATTTGCTTTCATATTTTCATATTATTGATATTTTTATAATTGATTTTAAAATAAATGGTAAATATTAACAATTTTTGAATCCGCCGCGCTTGAATTTTATGTAAGGCTGCAAACAGAGTGCGCGCTGAAGCCGAAGATGAAGACGAAGCTGAAGACGATTTCATACAATCATACAAACACAAACACACAAAACACAAGCAAATCGTCTTCAGCTTCGTCTTCGTCTTCGTCTCAGCGCGCACTCTGTTTGCAGCCTTATACTTCTTATGTTATGTTATGTTATTCTCTCCCACGCGAAAGACGAAAGAGACGTAACGAGTTGGCAGCTTTTTAAACAGAGGTGGTATTTTTTTATGGTTTTTCGCTTTGCAACATTCCCACGTCATAATAAGATATTTCTTCTCTTAATTATTTGAAATTAATATTTTTTTTAAATTTAGGGGGAAGACTTGTATTTTTAGGGGGAAATAGCGACTTTCTGAGATTTTTTAGGGGGAAAACAAAATATTTATCTGGCAACACTGTTTTAATCTGGCAACACTCAATAGACGAAGAAAAAGGAATTTCGCAGCCGAATTTTCGCGAAAAGCCGCTGGAAAAGAAGAGAAAACGAAGCAAAAACATAATCGGAACATGCACCACTAGTGTGGGCGCCGAACACGCACAACCGAACTTCCGCAAAAGGTGCGGAGAGAGCGAGGAGCACCGCCCAAGCGACCAAACATGGCGCCCACCCCCTTGCCCTTGCCTCTGCCCCTGGAGCAGATGCCCGGCGTCGGTGGCGGCGGAGGTGGCTATTTGCCCGCTGGACAGGTAACTATACCTGGAAATCAGTACAGAATCAACCGTATCATGTGTTTGTGAATCCATTTCTAATTGCAGGAGGGCGGCCCGCGGATCAACACGATGTCTCTGTCGGTGCTGATCGATTTCATCATCCAGCGCACGTACCACGAACTCACTGTGCTGGCCGAGCTGTAAGTGATCCTACATTGGTGGTGGCACCTATAACAATATGTCTCTCTTTCAGTTTACCCCGCAAAACCGACATGGAGCGCAAGGTGGAGATCTACGACTATGCGGCTCGCACCCGCCACCTGTTCACCCGATTGAATGCCCTTGTCAAGTGGGGCAACTCGGTGTCCAAGGTGGACAAGTCGTCGCAGATTATGAGCTTCCTGGACAAGCAGAACATGCTGTTCGTAGAGACGGCGGACATGCTGGCACGCATGTCGCGCGAGACCTTAGTTCGCGCCCGTCTACCCAACTTCCACATCCCGGCTGCCGTCGAGGTGTTGACCACTGGCACCTACAACCGGCTGCCCACCTGCATCCGAGAGCGTATTGTGCCGGCGGATGCCATTACACCGGCGGAGAAACGACAGACGCTGCTGCGCCTGAACCAGGTGATCCAGCATCGTCTGGTAACGGGCAAGCTGCTGCCCCAGATGCGAGAGTTCCGCATTAAAAACGGACGGGTCACCTTTGAGGTGAAGCACGAGTTCAGCGTGGCTCTCACGGTGATGGGCGACAGCCCAAATGTGCCCTGGCGGCTGCTGGACATCGATATACTTGTGGAAGACAAAGAAACTGGCGGTAAGAAGCGGTTTCAGTACCTTACCTCTTGGTGTTTAATTTGTTCACTCCCGTTGTGCAGATGGAAAGTCGCTGGTGCATCCGTTGCAGGTGAACTACATTCACCAGCTCATCCAAGCACGTCTCGTGGAGAACCCTAATGCCTTGAGCGAAGTGTACAACTGTCTGCACTACTTCTGCCAGTCCCTGCAGCTGGAGGTCCTGTACACGCAGACACTGCGGCTGAACTACGAGCGATTGGACGACAACAACATCACCCCGGAGGAGTATGTGCCGGGCGTGAAGCTCACTGTCTCCTATTGGCGGGACCTCAAGTCGGAGCTGGGCTACCGCCTGACTGTTCAGTCCGATCCCAGCGAGATTGGGCGCCCGTTGGCCGTGGTCCATGTGCCCTCGCTGGGGGCCAAGGAGTCCGCGGAGGTGGCGGATCGGGCCGTGCGGTCTGAGCATCTCTCTATGGAGCGTCTTATTGTCCACACAGTCTACATCCGATCTGTGTCGAGGTTAACCGACCTCAAGCTGGAGTTCCAGGCCTTCCTGAAGGACGTTGACTGTGAGTGTAAATGTTGAAATTCTCACATCCTGCAGAGGTATTCACTAATGGTAATCTTTTGCTGCAGTTAACCTCCAAGGAACCCCCGCCATCCTGACCGTTCCCGTACTCTCGCCCTGCCTGAGGGCGGAGCAGATCCACATAACCATTGACACCCATACGGGCATGTTCCGTTGTCATGTGCCCAAGCACCTGGACTGCCCGATTACCGAGGAGATGCAGGACTGTCTCAACGGGGATCGCGGCAAGCTGCCCGCGCTGCTCTCGGAACTGCGTTTCTGGATTACCCATCGCCGGTGCGAAAAGACACTGCAGCATCTGCCGGCAACGGCCACAGAGACACTGCCCTTCCTCGCGCAACCGGAGCAGGAGCTGCTGCAACAGGGCAGGCACAAGATCTACGTCAAGTTGCACAGGCATCCCAACATTGTGCTGGTATTTATGATGCATGCACGGATGTATTCCTTGTACACTAACCAAACTTGGTCCTTTTCAGGTGGTTCAACTCAAGGAGAAGACAACGATGCCCAACGAAATGGAGTACACCTTCCACCTGGGCTTCGTGGCCTTCCAGAAGGACGAGGCGGACGTAATAGATGACTCCGCCAAGCAGCTGGTCTCCGTGGTGGCTCAGCCGCCTTCTGACATTCCCAAGTTCTACACCAAGCTCATGCGGCTCATCGAGTTCGACACTTTCGTGGCGACGCATGGACCTGGCACAGAAGTCGATGGTGAGCATAAGTCCACGTTATGACTTGGCTCTAAAGTAACCTTTCGATCTTCACCTTGCAGCGGAGGTTTCCCCACACAAACGCAAGTCAAACGGGGATCTGCTGGCGCCACCGGCTAAGCAGCAGAAGACCATCTTTCCTGCCTACTTCATTCCCGAGTTGGCCCACGTGGTGGCCATGTGCGACGAAAAGATACCCTTCATGAACCTCGCCCAAACACTGTCGAAGCACAACATCCCCCACAGCGGGCTGCAAGTTGAGGCAAACGCCACGTCGTTGGTGCTCAAGATTCTGGCATTGCCGCAGCCGGGAAAGACGGTATTTGCCACCAACCAGTCACAGCAGCAGCAGCAGCAAGGCGGAGCAGCTGGAGCAGGGGACATCAAGGCGAGTGGCTCCTCTGGGCTACCCAAGATCGAGCCGCATGTCTGGGACGACCTTATGCGCCGCGTTCTCTCCATCTCGGTGCGCTCGCAGACCAACAAGAACAGCCAGGTGCGGATCTGGGTGGTGGAGTTCGTCTTCTACAGCACACCGCTGCAGAGCAGCCACCAGAAGGAGCAGGGCAGCCGGCGCACCGTGTACCTCACCTACGAGCAGGCCAATCACGACTTCTCCAAGACGGTCGAGGATCTGCTGAACGACTGGTCCAAGATCGTCTACCTGTACACGCTGGTTCACGACTTTGCCGAGCAGCTGCGCAACAGTGAGTTCAATCAATACAATCCGACTCCCTGGGAGCGCTTTATTAAGTCCTTTCCTTGCAGAACGCCTCTCGCTGTGCGACATGCTGGTGGTCAAGTCGTACAGCTACATGAACCTGCTGCTGGGCTACGGCCCTAAGAAGGAGGTCAGCTGCAACATCTACTGGTCGGTGCAGTCGCACGGCTTCCGACTGACTTTCGTGGGCGGAATGTCGGCCGTGAACGCGCACTCCATGATGCGGGACCAGCTGGCGCAGCACCTCAACCAGCAGCACAGCCTCACCCAGATCGCCCAGATACTGCACGAGACCTACAACCCGATGAGCTCCATTGCCAAGCTGCCAGTGCTTCCGTTCTTGGGAATACCGGTAAGAACAGATCAAGGGGCAACGGTGAGAACCCATCATGACTTTCTGTTTTCTTACAGCGCCCCCAGGTGCCCGTGCTCTCGTTTTGCATGCTGGCCCAATCCCCCTGCCTGATGAGGCTGACCTACCAGGCCGTCTACTGCCTGGAGCTGCGATTCCGGGCCAACAGACTCGTCTCCATCCGCGATGGAGCGAGCAGCCGCTTCGAGCGCAATGTGGTGGAGGAGTTTACGCCCATCCAAGGCCTCAAGGCCTTTCTTTCTAAGTATGTGGACGAGTCGGCGGCTTACAGAGGACGTGCAGCCCACGAGGACGACAACCCATTGTCGCCGATGGGCATTGAGGATAACTTCGGCGGTCCAAGCAGTGTGGCGGGCGTCAGTGCCGGCGGCTCCTCTCCCTTTTTGGGCACTGGAATGCGCGGACCACAGTCGCCGCGAGACAGTGGCCTGAGATTCCCGGCTCCGCACACACCGCCGTCCAGCTCCAATCCGCACACGCCGGCCAGTCCGCATCCGAGTGCAGGCGGTGCTGGAGGTGGAAGCGCGGCCCAGGGCCATGGCAACTTTAACTTGACATCTCCGCCGGCGCCGCATATGCCGCATCCCTCGCCGAGCGGCTTGATGCCCTCGTCTCCGCTGAATCCCCAGCCCAGCCCCCACATGGTGCACAGCCCTGGACCGAATACCCTCTACATGCAAAGCCATCAGGACTCACCCTTTACGGCCATGTCACCGGCGAACAACAACTGGCCCGGCTCCCCCAGCATGCCACGCCCTTCCCCACGGCCCGGACAGAGTCCAGAGCACAAGAGCACTGGTGGCGGCGGAGCTGGAGGAGCAGCAGGTGTAGTGGACAGAGGAGGATCTCGCGGTACCCTCAATCGCCCCTGGGCCGGAGCTGTGCCCACTCTGCTGACCCACGAGGCTCTGGAGACGCTGTGCCGGCCCAGTCCGCACCCCAACAAGGATATCAACGTGCCGGATATGAGTCCGTTGGAGCGCTTCCTGGGATGCGTTTACATGAGGAGGCAGCTGCACCGGAACATCCAGAGCGAGGAGACACTGACGGCTCTGAACAGCACGGAGCCAGGAGTGGTGCTGTTTAAGGTGGATGGACTGCAGTGCCAGGTGGTGCTGAACCAAATGCACATGCAGACGCTGCACCTAAAGATCTCGCAGCTGCCGCCGATGCCCGACAAGCTGCCGCCGCCCTTCCAGCTCAGCCCGGACGACCTGCTTGTGATCGAGCAGTACTTCGACACCCGGGTGGCTGCTCCGCCCTACAGACCCAACTCGCTGCACAGCATCTGCCGGCTGCTCAACCTGCCCGCCCAGGTGCTGAAGGACTTTGTGCAGATCATGCGCCTGGAGCTGAAGCCGGAGCTGGGCGGCGACCAGCTCAAGTGGACGGTGCAGATGTGCATGCGCATGCCACCCTCGGCCGTGCCCATCGTTCCCTGCGGCAATGCCTGCGTGGTGCTGGGACGCATGAAGATCCTGTTCTTCCTGCAGATCACGCGGATTCCCTACGGCGCCGGAGTGGGCGTGGGCAAGGACTGGAAGGACAGCCCCTCGCTGGTGCTGCCCATAGTGTACGACATTCAGACGAATGTTACCCAGATGGCGGAGCGTAACGGGCAGGTCAACTCGCCCACCATGACCGCCGCGAGCACCCTTCTGCGTCGCTTCGCCGAGTTCAATGCCCAGCAGAATCAGTGCACGCTCTTCCCAGCCATCTCGGATCTTCTGACGAACCTCCAGCTGGCCACTGAGATGCCCCAGCCACCGCCCAACCAATCCATTGGACCGCCAGTGGGTGTCGGAGTTGGCGTTGGCGTAGGAGTCGGCGTCGGCGTGGTGGGGTCCAGCCCGAACCCGATGATGCCCATGCAGCAGCTCCAGCCACAGCAAGTGGGCCCCCAGGGCCCTGGTGGCTACCCGCAGATGGGCCCCAATCCGGGAGGTCCGCAGTGATGAAGGCGCAAGCGCCGCGCCTCCTCGCAGCAGCCGTGAGCTGAGAGCATGTGAGCAGCGAGCAGGCAATCCGGAACGGCGAACGACTATTTATTTGAAGTTATAGGGAGTATACAAGAGAGAAGCACTGGTGTCACGACCAAAAGACGTACCCCATACTCGGGGTGAGTCGATTTTTGGGCGCAAGAAAGCAATCTCTGGACAATGTGGCATAATTTGAAACCGCGTATAGTTGACGCTTGGAAGTTTCATCCAATTGTTCATAGGTTTCTTTCAAAAGCCCCTTTTTTAAACCTTTTTTTTGCATGTTTATAAATCGACCCACTCAACGATACTCAAAAATAGTTAAGTAAAATGTTTAAACATCTGGAAATGTCCTAAAAGTAATACAATAATCTCTGTCAGAGATTTCAGGATTCTTCGGAATCCAGGATAGAGCCTGGTCAACACCCCTGACTTACAGCAGGAGGTCCCCCCAAGGGATTGTGTCAAAATACAGTTTCTTTCAAAGATCAGGTGCTACATATATACATTTTATTGTGCTGTACTCCCTGAAAATATTACACATCCAAGATTAGAAATTGTTAAGTAAACAGTGCGGCTAAGTATGTAATAAAGAGACTAACTTTAAATGTAACTGTAGATGTGAGTCATACTAATCTGTTTCTATCACATGGTTCGATTGCTGCTGCGCCAGGTTCTGCGTCATCCGGAGGAACAGATGGCAGCGGACGCCTGGCAAATGCGTTGTGACTATATTGCACCGAGGTTAGTTTGTGTTGTCTATCTAGTAATCTATCTACTCCCACTGGTATTTGGCATAGTTGCTGGTCGAGCTGGGGGCCGGATACTGATCACGCCGTTCACTGCTGGGCCGCAATTTGAGTGTTGTCCATTTGGCTGGTGAGCTCGGAGATGCCCTCCTCTTCCTCGGAAATGAGATCCACCCAGTAGCGGAGCTTCTTGCTGCGCAGGTAGCTGGCGGAGTTGTCAAAGACCACAGTGTCTGTAAGGGATAAGAATGTTCCATTAATGAAGTACTCTGAGGAATACGTGAACTAACTTACATGTGGTATTGGGTCGCGTGGAGATGTAGCCGATCTCGTCCATCTCGTTGGAATAGACTGTGCCCAGGGGCACCTCGCTGCGCTTCTCGCCCGTCTGCTCGTCCACGCTGTAGATGCCGAACTTGATGTCGTAGTCGATGGTGCGGAACTCCCACGAGAGGATCCGCTGCTCCTCCTGGTTGACCTTAAACTGCAGCTTGAGCTTGTCGCCCTTGGGCACCTGCGTGTCCACAAAGTCCTTGTCACTTTGCTGGCTGCTCTGGTCAATGTACAGCTCCTCGGGCAGCTTGCCACCCCAGATCATCAGCGCCTTACACTGGGGATCTCCGTTCCTGTCCACCATCTCGCCGCCCCAGGCCTTGGGAAACGCCTTGCGGTCCACATGGGAGAAGAGCTGCTGCTGCCAGCGGTCCACGCCGGACTTGTAGATAACGATCTTGCTGGTGGTGTTATCGTCGAGGAACTTCTTCACAATGTTGAAGGCCACCGAGAAGAGTTTCGGCGCGTTGATGATGTAGCACATCTTGAGTAGCTCGGGAAAGTTGGCCTCGTACTGTTTCACTGAGGAGATCACGCACTCGGCCGCTGGTCGCCAGGCGTACTGCTTCAGGTTCACGTCCTGCATGTCAAAGAACACGACCAGTTGGCGCGCCCGCCATCCATGTTTTTGGCTCTGGTCATAGGCGACCTTCATGAAGCGCTCCAGCAGCAGCACCAGATACTTCTGGAACTCGAATCGCGTGACGCAGTGCATCATGCCCCACATGTCGAAGTTGGCGAAGGGGCAGACCAGCACTGGAAAAGGAAACAAGTCTCTTGAGGAATGGTTTCCATAACCATACAATGCGGAACACACCTGGCGATCCCTCGTTGTCGTACCCCATGAGACCGTAGGGCAGGTATTCCTGCAGAGCCCGTGGCGGATCCCACTTCTCGATGTTGTCCACATTCCACATAGCGCGGGTTTTCAAACTCTGCAAAGATAGGAATTATTTGGGTTCGGAAGTTGGGAATCTCGCGACTTACAGCTCTCAGCATTTTCTCTGCCGCATCCATGTTCCATTTGCGAGCTGTTTCGGAGGCATTACGATTACCACGTTATCTTATCTGTGACCTTTACGGGGACAACTCACCTCGAAGCCAGCGCACCAGGAAGTAGTCGTCGTGCGTACCGACCAGAGCATCGTCCATCTGCTTGCGAAACTGTAAGCAGATGTTAAAATAAAGAATATAATAATTTACAATATATACTTAATTTCTATTTAAAGTCGAACTCTAACTGAATCCCGTCCCCCCTCATTTGTAGAGGTTTCTGGAGAGGACCAGGCTCTGCCGGCTGTAAATGGCAGGTTTCTGGAGAGGACCAGGCTCTGCCGGCTGTAAATGGCCAGTTGCCGGAGAGGATTAGGCACTGCATTTATTAGCTGTTCGCTTGGTAGTTCATATTCTGTTCGCGTTATAACCACCCTAAAAGTAGGCTACACTTTTTCATTTTCGAATCTCACTTACTTCAGCCTAAAAGATGCACAAATATTTAATAAAGAGCCCCATAAGTATGCACTAGCTTTTTTCATTGTCTCCAGCTGATTGGAAAGGTGTTAAATCTGGGAGGGGTACCCACTCAAGTTTCAAACCGCCCTCGCACAGCATTGCAAAATGGTGTTAAACCTGGGTGGGATGCCCACTCAAGTTTCAACCCTTTGCGCTCTGCCTTGCTTCGAAGGGAGAGCCAGAGAGATCTCGAAGGAAGAGAGCCAGAGAGATTCCATAACTGATATAATAAAGTGTGACCAAGAGTGCAGCATCAACCAGCTGGCATTTCTGTTCGCCTGGTAGTTTAAAATTGGGAGCAGCTGAATTTGCCTGTAAAAATTGATATCGGAGCCAACAATATTTGAGGCCTTGTTGTTGCCCGAGTTTGTTGTTGTAATTGTTGCACCGATTTTTATATTTTATAGGTAATTTCAGCTGCGACCAATTTTAAACTACCAGGCGAACAGAAATGCCAGCTGGTAGATGCTGCACTCTTGGTCTCACTTTATTATAACAATTATGGAATCTCTTTGGCTCTCTCCCATCGAGATCTCTCTGGCTCTCCCTTCGAAGCAAGCCAGAGCTCAAAGGGTTGAAACTTGAGTGGGCATCCCACCCAGGTTTTACACCTTTTCGCCATGGTTGCATGGGCGGTCTGAAACTTGAGTGGGTACCCCTCCCAGGTTTAACACCCTTCCAATCAACTGGAGACAATGAAAAAAGCTAGTGCATACTTATGGGGCTCTTTATTAAATATTTGTGCATATTTTAGGCTGAAGTAAGTTAGATTCGAAAATGAAAAAGTGTAGCCTACTTTTAGGGTGGTTATAACGCGAACAGAATATGAACTACCAAGCGAACAGTTGGTAAATGCTGTGCCTGATCTTCTCTAGAAAATGGCCATTTACTGCCGGTAGGGAATGATCCTCTCCAGAAACTGGCCATTTGCAGCCGGAACAGCGTGATCCTCTCCAGAAACTGGCCATTTACAGCCGGCGCAGCCTGATCCTCTCCAGAAACTGGCCACTTACAGCCGGCACAGCGTCATCCTCTCCAGAAACTGGCCATTTACAGCCGGCACAGCGTGATCCTTTCCAGAAACTGGCCACTTACAGCCGGCGCAGCCTGATCCTGTCCAGAAACTGGCCATTTACAGCCGGCACAGCGTGATCCTCTATAAAACTGGCCATTAACAGCCGGCGCAGCCTGATCCTCTCCAGGAACTGGCCATTTCCATCCGGCAGAGCCTGATCTTGTCCAGAAACTGGCCATTTACAGCCGGCACAGCGAGATCCTCTCCAGGAACTGGCCATTTCCAGCCGGCAGAGCCTGATCCTCTCCAGAAACTGGCCATTTACAGCCGGCACAGCGTGATCCTCTCCAGAAACTGGCCATTTACAGCCGGCACAGCTTGATCCTCTCCAGAAACTGGCCATTTACAGCCGGCACAGCGTGATCCTCTCCAGAAACTGGCCATTTACAGCCGGCACAGCGTGATCCTCTCCAGAAACTGGCCATTTACAGCCGGCACAGCGTGATCCTCTCCAGAAACTGGCCATTTACAGCCGGCACAGCTTGATCCTCTCCAGAAACTGGCCATTTACAGCCGGCACAGCGAGATCCTCTCCAGGAACTGGCCATTTCCAGCCGGCAGAGCCTGATCCTCTCCAGAAACTGGCCATTTACAGCCGGCACAGCGTGATCCTCTCCAGAAACTGGCCATTTACAGCCGGCTCAGCTTTATCCTCTCCAGAAACTGGCCATTTACAGCCGGCACAGCTTGATCCTCTCCAGAAACTGGCCATTTAAAGCCGGCGCTGCCTGATTCTGTCCAGAAACTGGCCATTTACAGCCGGCAGAGCCTGATCCTGTTCAGAAACTGGCCACTTTTAGACGGCAGAGCCCGATCATCTCCCGAAACTGGCTATTTACAGCCGGCAGAGCGGGCTGAAGCTCAAATTCGAGTGTTGTTGTTGCTTACAAAATCATTTTTAATTTGCATTTTCACGAAATCGTTCGCTTTTTACATTTCGGTTAACAGAACAGAGGGCAACAAGGCGACTGTGCTCCCATCTATGCGATGTTATAAACTGTTTTAATTTTGAGCAGGTTCTAAGATAACGGTTCTTTGAATGTGGGGCTTTCTAGAACTGTTATTTTAATGCAGAGAAACATATTTAAGCATCGGCTTTCTGATGCTTTCTGCCACGTGCATGAAATCACCTATTTGACAATTTCATACCTCAGTCGGGCAATTTTGAAACATTGTTGTTTAAAATAACATTTCTCTGTTCCATTTAAACAAAATTTGCCGAAAAAGAGATTGATTTTCTGATTTTTCAGACATTTCTAGCTAAATCTTAAGTCTAACAAGCAAGAAAGCTAACTTCGGAAAGCCGAAGTTTACAAGCCCCTGCAGTTTGCTAATTTAGAAAAGGCATAACTAAGCCAAAATTGCATATATTTAAATTTGGATAGCTTTTCTGTGTTAGTTTTTATTAGATTAATAAATCTGCATATTGAGTTCAGAAATTAAAAAAAATATTTTTTTTTTAATTTTTGACAATTTTAATGATGATGATTAACTTACAAAATTTTGAAAATATGGGAAAATTTTTTTTTTGATTTTTATTTTTTAATTTTGATTGTAAGTAATTAAGATTTTAATGACGAATCGGAACATATACGGTTTTTGGCTATCACTTTCTTTTTCGCTACAAGAAGACCTTAAATTGGCGCATTTTCGGTATTCGAAAAATATAACTTTTTTGGACAATTCAAAGTTTAGAAACGGCATAACTAAGCTAAAATAGCCTTAAATTCAATTCGGAAAGCTGTTCTACGTTTGTTTTGGACAACATATTAAAACTGCTTACAAAATTTAAAAATTAAATCAAAAAAAAAATTGCAATTTTTTGACAATTTTAGTGATGTATCCCCTTACAAAATTTTGAAAAAATGGGAAAACATTTTTTTGGATCTTTTTTTCAAAATTTTGATTGTAAGTAATTAAGATTTTAATGGCGAATCGTAAGATATACGGCTTTTGGTTATCACTTTTTTATTGGCTGGAAGAGGCTCCCAAAGATACCTTAAATTCGCGCATTTTTGGGTTACGAAAATAATTTGAAAAATATGATAACTTTTTTGGACAAATCAAAGTTTAACAAGAAGGAAAGCTTACTTCGGTAAGACGAAGCTTGTATACCCTTGCAGTCTGCGATTGGATCATTGAAAATCTATCCGTTTTGATAAAATTAAAAGAAATATCGAAGTTTTTAAATTTGTATAACATTTACCTACACATTTTACATTTTACATGTAGAATTTTACATTTTCATATAAATCGACAGATCGCTTCTATGATATACATAGTTGTCCGATCTTGATGAAATTAAAATCGTAATTTTAAAACCGCAAAGAACGGCTAAATCTCCAAATGTATGGGGTCGGAGATGCCTCCTTCGCTGCTATGCAAATATCATGACAAAATTATAATACCCATTGCAAGGGGATATAAATAAATAAAGTCGGTAAATTGTTTGGTGTCAGAGTTGAGAGAGTTTCAGATCACCTCAGTTAAAGGCGCTATGTGCCTAATCTGATCTAAAATCCGATTTGTCTCGATGATTTATTATTGTTGAAGGCCAGGGCAACTTGACTTAGTATGTGTTTATTTTTGCATCCCAGGCGATAAAGCTTACAGTCTACGTATTGGATCGGTCTTTGTTGTCTTAATTGCTGTTAATTCGTATTGGCCTTGTCCGAGTGCCAAAATCGAATTTTTTAACACGAACAAAAGTTGATTCGGCGGACCGGTGGTTAACTGATAGCAGCAGCGTCTCTCCTTTCTACACCTTATCGGTTGCCTTTGTTTGATGGCCTTTCGTTAACTTATTATTAACTTATTTATTGGGTAAACAGCACGTACTTCGATTTGCATTCGATCAAGTGCACATTTAACGCCGATTCAATCGCTTAATTGACTCGCGTCTGGCTCCTCCGTCAGGTGCTGAGTCACCCGTCGATCGAGCTCGAGCTCGGCTCTGGCTGTGCTCGAAAACCAAAAGCAAAACCACTCGAAATTCAATAACGAGGCCGCTCTGCTGGCTCGCTAACCTAACCGCTTCTTTTATTTATTTTCCTATGCCAGTTTCGGTTTTTCAGTTTTCGCTTTTCGCCGTTTGGCAACAAACTTGGCCGCTAGCCGCCTGGCTTGGCTTTTATTATCTTCGGAGAAGGCTGCCTCGACTGACTGGCCCCCAGGTGATGGCTATGCGACTATGTGATTGTGGGCTCCATTAGTGCGCCGCGTTCTGTTGCGCGCACTTCCTCGTTGTGCCTCTATTTCTGGGCCTGACTTTGACTGAGTTACCGTGGCAGTCGGCAGTCACAGAAACGGTAATACTCGGTAATGGGCCATCGAAAATTGATTCTATATTTGGCCCAGACACTTGGTATTTAAGGCCGGGCGTCGATAGTATTTACCTCCGGACTAACCCCAGGCCAATGTGGCACTCAGCTTGCATTTAACTCGGTTAACTCTTTGGCGTTTCTCCCCGCTTACTGGCCGAAATTCTTTTTCGGCATTCCCAAGCCAAACCTGTTGCTCTCGTGATTTATGCAAAACTACTGCAAGATTTCTACGGGGTCTAAGGTCCACTCGGGGCTGGGCTCTGGTCTCCGTTCTGGATAACTGCTCGCTCTCATCTGCTTATCGTCACCACTTCATGTTTATTTATAATTGTAATCGCAGTCATTGTGCCACGAAATGGCATTTGCACTTAGCGCTGCCACAGCAATTAAAAAAGGGCAAGGGTCTGGTCTTAATATCTCCATTTTAGGCAGTGATTTACACACTTCCTCCAGCTGTTTCCGCATTTACCTATTTAAATGCATTTTTCCGAGTAGTATAATAGTTATTATCGAACTGGTCTTTGTGTTTTTTGACGACAAGTCGACGACTTCAACTTTGTTTTCGATTTCGCAAGCGGCTTTTTTATGTGCCAGCCGAGAGAACACACGAAAAGTCGACAATGCGCAACTGCAGAAACTGGCCTCATCAGTGGTTTGGCTCGGGAGGGGCCTCAGGGGTTATAACTGCACGTTGTGCTTCTGGTAAATATTTTAAAATATGTTTTAAGATGTCAAACGTCTGGCTTTGGCCATTACATAAACTTGGTTAAAGTGGGTAACGATACGCCCCTGACAACATATATTGCAAGTACATTAGCAGGCAGGCAGCTGTTCTTGTGTTGAAACAGTGGGTCGATGCCTGGCCGAATTGCCAATAATAATCGAAGAGGAAGCCAAGCGAGCAATTGCTCATTTCCATAACCAGCCGAGTCAATGCTCCGCTGATCGCACGATGACTGTTCTGTTTAGGTCTAGAATACCGAATCCATCGATCACACTGCTTAGTCATGGGGAAATTCAGCACAGCGATCAAAATACATAAATTGTAAGTAAACTTTTAAATGTATTTCTTATCAAGGAATCAAAACAAAATGTAAAAAATTGAATATCTTAAGATAGCTGGTGAAATTGAATTTACTAATTTAAATTCGATCTGAAATGTTATAGCCAAATAGCATAAGTCCTTTCACTTTTCAAAGATATAGTCTGAATTAATGATCGTCATATAAGACTATTGTGTGATGCGAAGTTTGCAAAAAGTATCTTCTTCGTTTCTCTTTTTCAGCTTTCAGCTGGCAAATTCGAACTCAAGTCAAAGGCAATGGGTCTCTAGGTTAGTAGGATATTATAATTTTTATATAATGAGCAGATGCAACTACCATGTATCGAATTTGTTTACAAAATAAAGCTTGGAACCGACACTTGACTTCGATTACACTCGACTCAAGTACGTAATAATTTATTTTTGGAGCTAAATTACACACACTTTTAATGCAAAGCTAATCATGGGAATTTAAATCGTTTTGCAAGGTTTTTGTTAAAGCTATTTATAATTACTAGATGTAATTAATTCTCGAAAGTACTCCCAAGGGAAGCACTTTTCGGTTTGGGTATACAAGAAATTGATTCCGTTCCACTTTTCAAAGTGGAAGTGCAAGGAAACTATTTGTATTTAATAATTAAAATTAATTCCCAGGTAAAAGCTGCAATTAATTGTATAAATTACTACCAAGGGATACACTTTTCAAGTGGATTAGTTTTGTGTGGAAACCTTTGAATCTGTTTGGACCCCCTGGGAAACGTTTAACTAATTCTCCGAGTTTCTGGCCAGATAAAATTCTTAACATTGGGTCCAGTGTGGTAGGCAAATATGAGCTCATAATGGGGCTTTATCTGTGCACCTTCCCTTGGGTAAACACCCCTCTCCCGTGCCTCTTACCTGTTCCAGAATCGCACGCTGCTCCTCGCTGATTTCGGGCATGGGGCCGGACATCTTTTTGGTTTGTTATTATTACTATTATTCCGCGATTGCGTAGCTTCTTTATCTAGGTTTATTGACTGAAGCGGCGTCTTAATGTTTAGCCAATTTGGTAAGCGAAAAACGCACACACGAAGATGCGACCGAGAAACGGATTTCTTTTTCGTTCACACGCAAAATTTCAAGCCTCGGCTCTTGCCTTGGTTATTTGGTTTTTGGCAGCTGCGCTTCGCCAGCAGAAGAAGAAGAAGAGATAACAATAAAAACTTTCTACTATTATTTAGCCGTTACGTTATACGTTAGCGCTATTTAGCCGCGCACATTTCCATTTCCATTGCCAGCGCAATTATTCTGCGTTTTAGGTTTACTTTTATCTGTTTTATTTTTATTTTGGTTTTATTTCGTTCGGCGGACACTCGAGGCAGCTGCCTGGCGGGCTAATTACAATAATGCAAACTTGGAAATAACTCAACTCGACAAACTGGGCCCCAAGGCGAACCTCGCACGCAAATGGTTAGGTGAAAAATACAAAACAAACTGAAACCCACAGCAAGTGAGCGAAGTGTATCCAGCAGATACGTTTGCCTCGCGCCGCGTTCGATTTTAGAATGTTTTTGTTTTCGCATTGATAAAGCGTCGAACCGGTGGGCAGTGATGCCGCTTTAGCCATTTTGTGGCTAGATCTGGCCTATATTTAGGCACATGTACGATTTTCTATCTTCCTTACTCAGTCGTTCGATAATATGAGAAAAAACCAAAGAAAAATATTATGATGTTAGAAAACATATTAGGCATTATTTTAGATTTGTTTTTGTTTACTTTTTTTTAATAAGGGCTTAAGCTTGATAAAAATGTTGTTATTTTATCGAAAATAATTAATATGAAAAATAAGAATCATTGCAAGCAATGGCATATTTTTTAGCCGTTTTCACATATAAGTTAGTCACTTATATTTTTAAATCTAGCTAATTTTGCTCCCAAAATTCACGCAGCACTGCCGGCGATTCTCCTCCAAACAGCGCTCTCTGCCGTTCCATTTACCGCTTCGTTCCGTTTCGTTTCGATTCGTTTCGTGGGTGGTGAGCAATTCAATGACGCTGCGTGCTACTTAAAAGTGGATGACGACCTTAAGAGCGCTAAAGAGAGGCAAGAGAGGGCCAAAGAGAGAGCCAGAGAGTGGTAGTTAATATTAGGCTTCTAAATACCCTCTCAGTGAAAAAGGGAAATTTAAAGAAGATGATAATTCGAAATGGGATTCAACTTTACTTTAATTCAAGAAATTTCAAGAAAAGAAGAATGTTCTGTGTGCTGCCTATGATAGGGTTGCGGTTGTATTTACAGGAGACCAGTCCCAAAACCATGCATATTTTAATATATTTTATTAAAAAAATATAATAAAAATCTTAGGCAGGTTTGACCTACAATGACTTTTTTTTAATTCTAAGTATTCCAACACAATTTGAAGTTACCTATCTATCGTACAAAGCAATCATCCTTTGTTTTCCTTATCTTTTCAATATTTCCTATTGTTTAATTTTTTACCATCCAGCTTAGCTGCAAAGGATTATCGTGAGGGGCTGGCTACCTTTATGACGGCAGGCACTCACCTGGTCTAATTGTGGCATTCGCAATCAACTGAAGTATTTTCTTATCAACTGATAGCAGTAGGTATTTTTGCATTGCCAATAAAAACATCTGTTTGTTTGCCTGGATAAGATAATGAAGACAAGTACTCGGGAACCCATAAATTTTAAGTGTTATGTTTATGTGATAATCTAAATTGAACTTGGAATTAAATTACAGCTTCTATAGAATTTAGATACAAATGTAAAAAATTACATAGTACTATGCATAGTAAGTTGTAAAATGTATTAATATACTACGACAAAGTATTATGATAATTTCGTATACTTCTTTTTATGGTAAGAATATATTAAATCATTATAATTTAATGTGTCTTTTTATTATTGTTATACATTATTATATTATTTTATTATACAGGCATACAGAATAAAAAAAAAAAAATTATAAGCGAGTTTCTCTGTCAATAAAATTTTACACTTGAGAACAATTTTTAAAAAGTACAGCCTCTGTATGAACGTCTGGTGGCGGTGCCTTCGTGAAAAACAGATATTCAAGAACCTTTTTTATGGGTAATTATTAAAACACTTTGGATCAAGAATATATAACGTTGTACGTAACCTAAATCTCCCAGTGGGATTTTTACACAGTTTAACACGGTTTTACATACACGGCGGTTGTTGTCTTTGCTTATAGTACAGCGAACTGACGTTGACCAAATGAGGTCGCCACTGCAATAAATAAATGAATTAAATATTAAATAAATAAATATAAATACATTAAATATGAGCTTAAGATTTGTTTAAAAGTAGGAAAAAATATTAAATTACAATTGGAAATGAGAATTAAATATGTTTAAATAAAGAAATATAATGAATTTTTCTTCCACAGAAGATCTCGTTAATAACAACGAGAACAACGTTTTACAAAAAAATAATATAAAAAAATATAATTGCATTCTTTTGAGAATCTTTTAAATTGACATAAAATCTATATCCAGGCTCGCCACTTTGGATTACTTTCTCTTTGTGACAGATTCCTTGATTTTTGCACCTCTGATATATTTTAATTAATTTCACAATACATTCAAAATGAATTCCTCTAAAATTTCCTCTCAAAATTCGCAATGATTAAAAAAGGCAGCAATTGAATACATCTCGAATATATCCTGCGGCGCTTTCTAATGACTGTGTTTGCCCCGAAATATACACACCCAATAAGGTTGATTGTGTGTTTTTATAGTCATCGGACGAGGTGTGAAGATTATAAGCGCAATGATGTCTGTTTGCCCCGAATTGATTTGTGGCTTTGCACCGGCCGACGAAATGCTGAATGAAATCGGGGATATTCCTCGGCTCCACCTCCGACTCCGCCTCCGGTGGGATAGGGTTTGGACCAGGTCCAGGTCGAGTCCATATGGGAATCGTTCATTCGCAGGCCATCATCATGGGCGAGAGTTGGGCGGCGGAATTTACTACCTTGCGTCACTAGCGAGCACGAAGGAAGATCGAAAACTTAATAATTCAAAAAGAGACGTGCTCAAAAATAAGTTATATCTGTTTATGAAAACAAACAATGGACAGGCACCAGGCCAGACGGACTCCTCTCCCGTGCAGACACCAACCAACCAGTTCGCCGACACATGATAGGCGTAAAATTTTATGAAAATGAAAATGAAATTGTTGAAAGTCCGAAATCCCGAGATGCCAATTAACGCGATTTTAATACAATTTGTCGACGTCAATCAGGAACGATGGAGGAGCGAGCAAAGAGGCATGTGGGGGTGGATTTTTCAATGGTTTCCATCCAGTGTAGCATGTGATAATATGGCCGAGATTCTGCGCCTATCCATAATCTCAGCCCATAATCACGGAATGCGATGGGTTGGAAAACAAATCCCTCCGCGATGGATCAGAGGTGAGCAAGAGGAAGCGCTGAGTTCCCAGCTCATCACATCGTTTTCGAGGGATTGGGAATCGATTAAATATGCTTTAATTGACCCAGTCGTGGTCAGCGGTTGTTGAGGGCTGCCTTCACCACTTGGAATACATAACACGGATGTGGAATTACAGGTAATATGCATATAGGGTGTGGAAAAGTCTAGGAAAGAAGTATTTAATAAGTGGGATATTATGGATAAAAACATCTATGAAATTGAAAAGTAAATATTGGTTCAAGAGATAAATTAGAGAGTAATATTAGTAGTAAGAATACCTTCAATTTGGTCTTTTTTAAGCGAAGGCCGTAAACGTTTCGGATGTAGCAAGTATCAGTTGCTTTTTGTGTGAAACTCAAAGTTTACTACCTGAATTAATACATCTATTAGGTAAGGATCATTAAAATCTTTAGTTTATACATAGCTTTAGTGTTAAGGGATGATTCCTTTGTCATAATAGCAACCTTGAAAGAATTGCGCCTCCAAAAAGAACGCTGGCCAAAAGAAACACTTGTTTGTTGCGGGCCAAAATAGTGTTTATTTGAACTACCAGAGGGTGTTTATCCATCAATGCCCAGCATACAGGCTTAATTTATGCGATCATTTGATCGCAATCGATAAACTGGGAATTGGAACCCAAACATCAAACGAGAGCACGAGTCCACCGGGAAGCACCGGACTATAACTTTTCTAGACTCCAGACTCTTTTCGCTATTCCGCGGTATGTGGGGGCGTTTTGGCATAAAAACAAGGCGCAGTTCCCAGTTCCCGTTAAATACAAATAAATAAAGACGCCTCCGGGGAGCAGACAAAAGAGGCAGTCCCGCAGTCCCGCCGTCCAGTCAATCATCGGTGAGATTCTGCGAGAGAATCTGCTTCGTGGAAGGCACTGATGACCACCCATTGATTAGGGGGAGAGCCGGAGCAAGGCGGAGGCCCCAACGATCAGTCGAGCGATCCATGTGACGTCATGGAGCCCCGAAACGATGATGCAGCCACCGCAGAATACAGATTCAGCTAAATCCCGTCGAAGAATAATAAATAAAAGCAAAAGCGCGTGAGGCAGAGGATCGAACGATGACGTTGGCGCCACTTACCGGCGCACGCCCACGCTGCACGGCCGTGACGTCAGTCGCAGCGTCGTGTGCCCCGCGAGAAATTTGATTATATTTGCACTTTTCGGGGGCCCCCAATTTCCCCCAATTTCCCTGCCAGGCAACAGTCTATTTTCGGAGGATTGCACGAGAGTTTATTTCAATCGCCGGGCAGGTAAACAAACAACACACAACAAGCGCTGAGTCGAAAATCGAAATTAAAATCACACACAGAAGACCCGGGATCCCTTAATAATGTTTTAAACTTGATGCCGTGACGAAGAGTCTTCTATGGACTGTAATCTTCCAGTGGGTGGATGCGGAGGATGTGGTTTCCTCCCTGAATGGCCACTGAGTGATTGGCAATTTATTACAAAACAATTCAAACTTTCGGTTGAAATAATATTTCAAATCAATTTTCTGTAGAATTTGGGACCAGCTGAGATTCGGGGGCCTTTTTCACTGATGATAAGTTCCTTGAACTCATTGGCTCCGAGTTAATTAATGGCTTCGATCAGGTAAATTATGATTAAGGCCAGTGTTTGATCGGATTCTAGGAATTATCTTCAATTCGGGTTACTTGGGATTCGGATGCCGCGATATTGCTCTATTTCTGCTCTAGTTTGCTTTGTTTTTTTTGTGAAAATTATTGGGCAAAGCATTTGTAAGATTTCTTTTAGGTTTTATTTAGTTAAGGCAACGAGTAGGAAGCTAGTTTTTCTCTAGGTTTTCCATTTGTTAAAATAAAACAAGCAAGGAAGTTAACTTTGGAATGCTGGAATTTACATACCCTTGCAGTTTGCTAATTTGGAAAAGGCATAACTAAGCCAAAATTGCATATATTTCATTTCAGATAGCTTTTCTGTGTTAGTTTTTATTAGATTAATAAATCTGAATACTTAGTTTATAAATTTAGAACAATTTTTTTTTTTTTGAATTTTTGACAATTTTAATGATGTATCCCCTTATAGAATTTTGAAAAAATGGAAAATTTTTTTTTTTTTAAGTTTTGATTGTTAATAATTAAGATTTTATTGGCGAATCGGAAGATATACGGCTTTTTGCTATCACTTCTTATTCGCTATAAGAGGCTCCCAAGAAGACCTCAAATTCGCTCTTTTTTTAATTACGAAAAATGTGATAACTTTTATGGACAAATCAAAGTTTATAAATGACATAACTAAGCCAAAATGGCATATATTTCAATTCGGATAGCTTTTCTGTGCTAGTTTTAATTAGATTAATAAATCTGCATACTTAGTTTAGTAATTTAGAAAAATAATTTTTTTTTTAATTTTTGACAATTTTAATGATGTATCCCCTTATAGAATTTTGAAAAAATGGAAATTTTTTTTTTTTTTTGATTTTTTTCAAAACTTTGGTTGTAAATAATTAGGATTTAAACGGCGAATCGGAAGATATACGGCTTTTTGCTATTACTTTCTTATTGGCTATAAGAGGCTCCCAAGAAGACCTCAAATTCGCGAATGTTTGGATTACGAAAATAATTCGAAAAATATGATAACTTTTGTCTAAAAATGACATAACTAAGCCAAAATTGCATATATTTCAATTCGGATGCCTTTGCTGTGCTAGTTTTTATTACATTAATAAATCTGTATACTTAGTTTAGTAATTTAGAAAAATATTTTTTTGTTTAATTTTCGACAATTTTAATGATGTATCCCCTTATAGAATTTTGAAAAAATGGGAACAAATTTTTTTTTTGATTTTTTTCAAAGTTTTGATTGTAAGTAATTAAGATTTTAATGGCGAATCGGGAAATAAACGGCTTTTGGCTATCACTTTCTTATTGGCTATAAGAGGCTCCCAAGAAGACCTAAAATTCGCACTTTTTTTAATTACGAAAATGTGATAACTTTTTTGGACAAATCAAAGTTTATAAATGACATAACTAAGCCAAAATGGCATATATTTCAATTCGGATAGCTTTTCTGTGCTAGTTTTTATTAGATTAATAAATCTGCATACTTAGTTTACTAATTTAGAAAAATATTTTTTTTTTCGAATTTTTGACAATTTTAATGATGTATCCCCTTATAGAATTTTGAAAAAATGGAAAAAATTTTTTTTCTGTTTTTTTTTTTAATTTTGATTGTAAAAAATGAAGATTTTATTGGCGAATCGGGAGATATACGGCTTTTGGCTATCACTTTCTTATTGGCTATAAGAGGCTCCCAGGAAGACCTCAAATTCGCGAATTTTTGGATTACGAAAGTAATTTGAAAAATATGATAACTTTTGTCTAAAAATGACATAACTAAGCCAAAATTGCATATATTTCAATTGGAAAGCATTGTGCTGTGAAAACATGTACATACGTACTCAATGTTTAAAATTCTGGTTAAAAAAACATTTATCAATCAATTTTCTATAGAAGCTGATGTGGAGAGGATGTCTTACTGTTATGTTACCTTTAATATATTCCATGCTATATCTGGGGGCTCCTCTTTCCATGATATCCTCTTGGAGTTTGACAGTTTCTTGTTTTAGTTGTTCTCTAACGCCATTCCTTTGCACTGTCGCGACTAATCTCGTTTCTTGGGCCGCAGCACGTGTCCTGGCATCCCGTTCCAGGATATCCGGCATCCGCACGCATGTGTCGTCCCCTGCACTTTGGCTTGGGCTCGGACCGGAGACCGCTCCCCTCGATTATTCCGCCCTTCCGCTTTTCCGGGCTGTGCGTGCAGTTGAGCCTAATCCGCGGGTTAGTGAGTAGCTGTCTGACCTGAAAGGCCACCCCTGTTGCTCGGCGAATCCTGGCCAGCTCCCAGCCCCTCACATATTCACAGGTCACCATGATGTGGCGAATTTTGAGTTTCCGTGCTCGACAAACAAATTAATAGAGGCGAAAACGAGGGCTGGGCCTTTGAGACGCGCCCCTTTTCCTGTGATTCTGCTCGTCTCGGTTCTTTGTCAAAGGGGGCTTTTACACGGAGAGAAAATGTTACCTTAATCTGATCAGTAAACTGGAATAAATTTATTTACATCAACACATTTTAATTTAATATTTGGGAACTTATATGTAAGACCTTTTCGAAACGTTTTTCCAAACGGCTTGATTGGCTTTTTATATTAAAATCCGAATATTATATATTGATATTGATCTTTATATATTTTCCTTTCCAGTGCAGCCCCCTCCTCGGAATTTTTTTCCCGCTCTGCTTGTGGTCATAATACGCGTAATTTTCCCTTTTGTAAGCGGCTAAAGAGAAGTTTTCGTCCTCGCAAAAGGAGGATGCGGGGATGTGGCTGTTGTGTCCACCCCTCGAAGACTCGAAGGCTCGATTGCTCGACTGCTCGACTGTTCGACTGCTCAATGTCCTTGGCTGCTGCTGCTGCTGCCACATAATGACTTTTGATTACTGCGCCATTAAGCGTTCTCTTGAGTCCTGCTGCTCGCACATCTGTTTGATTTCTCCTTGTCCGATGGCCATGACCCTGCCGCCGCGGCGGTGCTGCAGGAACTTCTTGTTAAATGGATCACCCGTGGAAATGCTGCGACCCCATGGCAGGGCAAATCACTTTGGTAATTCGTTTTGCATTCAATTCCAATCGCAGTTCCAATTCAGAGCGGGTAAATTTCCCCCAATTAAATTGTTTCGCCTCACTTTTAACTCAATTGCGTTTACGGGGAGTTCGTTTTCCCGGAATTGTTGTTTACGGCTCTTCACTGCGCATTCTTTGCATAATTTGATTGCCTGTCAGTCGACGGTTGCTTAGAAAAGTCAAAGAACAAGTACAAGATGGAAGACCTGAGCGGCTTGTCCCCGTGGCCCTCCGCTTACTGCACTTCGCCCCATAAATTAGGCAAGTTTTTCAATAAACTGCACAAGTTGCGCATACGACGCGTGTTCCCTCAAGAGGAAACTGGCGGAGGAGCGGGAGGGGAATGCATAGTGCGGAAGCCAACAAGGTGCAGCAAATATTGCCACATCAATTGCGGCTGCCCCGCCCACTTAACCACACATACATATGCTGTTGAACGCCCCAGCCCACACGAACATCAATTTCAAAGTGCATACACAGCAAAGAATAAGAGGGATTGAGTCCATTGTATATGGGAAACTTATCAAGGGGATATTAAATATACTTAATTATTTATAAATCCATCAAGCACAATAGGGCATACCGAGTTGTAATTTATAGTACTATAGAACCTTTTAGATTTTGACACTGCCATTATATGTAACTTCTTAAAGCCGTATAAGAGAACACATTTAATTACTGATTTAATCGCTTTAATTAATCAGATTTCACGTAACATGATGGCCAAAACCAATTGGAAATTATGGCTTCCATAACACTTTTGGAAAGAATGTCATAATAGGTAAGTTTCTAAAGACGCTTTAGAGAATACTTATTAAACCTAAAGCACAAACCAATTGGGAATTATAGATTTCCCTAAAATTACTATAAATTTTGCAATAAACTTATACTTACAAATTGTAAGTAAAGTATCTTTATTTTCCGCCCCGTGTAATACCATTTATACAAGTAAACGCACCAATATACCTATGTACAGATGGGTTTTCTCATATAGCACCGAGGAAAGTTCAACCACTGGGCTCGCATAATTCCCCATCAGCCGCTGCCGCTGCCACTGCAATTTCGACTTGTGCCGGCGAGGTCGGAAGAATTTTCTTGTAATGCTCGTGTAATCTTCGAGACAAGAACTTACTTGCCAACTGCAAGTGCAACTGACTGCGATTTCCTCTATTTTCCCCCATTTTCCTCCACCTACATATATCTACGTGTGTATCTGCGCTAGCTGGCCCCATTCCGAGTCACCTGCGCTCTTTATGCTTAATTCTGCTTTTGTTATGCGCCTCATCCATTTCGCTGCACACTTAGAAAAAAGTTTCTTTGCCGGAAAGTTCGCCCAGCTCGCCCCGAAGTTTCTGCAGTTTTCAGGTGTCAAAATCAATTTTGGAGCTGCGATAAAAAAGCCGAAAAGGAGGGGAAACTCTGGGGAAAAACTCAAGGGAAACTTGCGCGTAGCCGTGAGCACACCTTTTACCTTTGCGCGAAGAAATGCTAATTATTCAGCTTAATGGAAAACAATCGCGAAAAGTTGTAAGGGGGAGAGGGACAGTGGCTCCGTGGAAATGCTGATCCGAGTTTCTACGCAGTTTTCGGAGGTGGACAAGGACTTAGCCCGGCTCGGGGCTAATTAAAAGCGACACTCCGCCGCTGCATTTAATTTAATTGGCGCCTGCCACTGTCCATCCATCAATCACGACGCAACCAGGGTCGCCCCTTCGCTACCCAAAATCAGTCCTTCATGCGGGTCCCTTGTCGGTGATTTGGATTTTAGAATAAATTCACTTTGCCGCCTAATTGAAATGTAATTTTTCATAATCACACGCCTAAGCCGCATGTCATAATCCACACACACATCGACGCAGTGTCAGTTGGGCTTTAATTGAAATACATGGAAATCGAGACGAGTGCGGGAAATGCCAAGAAAATGCTGGAAAATATTCAATTCGATGACTGTCATGGCCCGTGGCAAATGTTGGGTTCCCACAGTCGCAGACTATTTTATTTGCTCTGCTATTTATGGCCTCTGGCTGTTTGGCTTCACTACCGAGGCATTTGCTGTTGGCCTCAGATTAGGATTATCTCTGATTTAACTCTTGTTTCGGTTGGATTTAGGAGACCAATATCCAAATTTAATTAGCTTATTTGGATATTTATGACATTTCAGTGCGGGATCTTAGTTTGGATGAAGGCTTAAGACTTGCTTGTTTCATTTCGTAATTATATTTTCATTTCTTAAATGTTTAAGATGATATCCGTATAGCTAAATATTTTATATTTTAAAGATTTCCTCCCCTTGAAACTCAATAACAGTAATATCTAAGCAATAAATATTACCTTAACTCATTTACTTAGATTGCTTTTCAAGCTTTATAGATTGTTATGTTTGCCATTTAAATATTTTAAACTCTGAATAACAATCCCAGCCCACAAAGCTGTCTCTGGGGTCCATTTCACCAGCAAAGGACTCCGTATTCTGAGCACTTAGATTGCAATTAGGCTCAAGTAGACACTGGGACTCCAGTCAATGGCAACTCGCAGCCCCGTGCCGGATGAGAGCAACCGTGCCAACCCCTGCCCCCCTGCAGGACCTTCTTCTTGCAGGAACCACCTGCCTGGAAAACACAGGCTCAGACTCTGGCACAGGCACATCCTGCAGACAATGGCGGCAGCCAAATCACACCTTGCCTCCCCTGCCTCGGCCTGCAGACCGATGTCTTGGCAAACAAAGTCTTCGATAGGGACAAGGATGCACAGGATAAGCGGCACAGCACACACACATACACACACATGGGGCACAGGGCGCTATCAACTCAATCGCAAACGGAATCGCAGTTGCATCGGGATCTGTTTGTGAACAACTCGAATTACCATTTCGATTCAGTTTTAATGAGATTTGTCGCCGGCAACTCAGCTGCCGGGATGCTGCCGGGATGCCGCCAGGGATGAGGAGCGTGCCAGAGGTCCTGGCTCTGGCTCTGGCTCTGGCTTTGGGTTGCGGCTCCTTGGTTCTGGGGGCACGAGTTATGGGCTTGTAATATCGTGTTTTCCGCTCGTTAGCCCGGTTCCAGCTTCTTTCGCCTTCGCCTTTGCCTGCTTATCTGGGCCCGGCTTTCTACCGCAGCTGAGACTTGTTTGGGCCAAGGATAATGGCACTGAGAGAAAAATATAATACATATAAATCGAGAGGTTAAGTAAAATTAAATGAAAAATTTGTTTCAAATTCACAGAAATTTCTATTATAACCATTTTTGTTGTATCTTTCACTGTTTTCTCAGTGTATCTCCTGTATCTTAAACAGCATCCTTGCAGCCTGGGTTGGCCTTTTTATCAGCTCTGCAGCATCGTTGCTACAAACATGTGACAGGCATTGGTGCATCTCTTCTGTTCGGCTTCCCCTTATCTCATCAGAGGACCTCTCCCTCCCTCGAACGGGCAACACTTCGATTATCCTGCGCCTGCGGTCGACAGGTTCGAGGTTCGAGTAATTCCAGCTCCAGTTTTCTTATTTTATTCCCGTTGTTGTTCCGGTTTGCTGTTTTTGTTGTTGTTGAAACACGCCACGCCAGTTGGCCATAAAAAATCACTGAACCAATTAATGCAGTGCGCCGATTCACCGATGCCCTGGTCGGCCACCGACAGGATGTTGTCGAGCTCATTGTCCTTCTTCATTGTCCCTGGTCCCTCCTGTATGTTGTCTCAACTCCTGCTCCTGCTCCTACTCCTACTCCTGTTCCAGTGGATGTTGGCCTCTGTGGCAGTTGCGCGTGCCTCCTGGCTTCTGGCTCCTGTTTCCTTTCTCCCGTGGCTCCTCGCTGCTTTCTCCTTTCTCCTGACCTCATCAAGCCACTAACTCTGCTCTTGCCAAATGTTTTCCTCGCAGCGCATTAAGCACACAACGCTTAAGTCGGCCAAGGACAGTGGGAACTAGCTAAGCAGAAAAATTAGCCAAGAGAAGCTGGTTCTTAAAATATAATCAGGAAAGTTTGGAGGCTAATTTTCTATCAGCTTTTACCAGTTTAAAGCATTTAAATTAGTTATTTCTGTTCAATTTTAAGTGTTCCTGCCCTGAGGTCATACTGTACTGCTGGTTGTCCTGGCTGTCCTCGTCCCTCTGGCTGCCACTTGTTCCGGTGTCGAGTTGCACACGCGCCTCAGCTCCTGCTCCCGCTCCTGCTCCCTTCTCTGCTTCTTCGGGACCTTGGTTTTGGTTTCCTCCAGGTGCACACATCTGCTCCTGCAACGGCTCCTCCTTCTGCTACCGCTCTTCTCCTGTAGGTCCTGCAGGTCCTACTTCTCCCACCGCCGCGCTAAATGAATTGTGTTGAAAATGTTGCTGGTTTATTGATTCGCAAGTCGAAATTTAATTGAACCTCCGGCTGGCAGGCAGGTCGGCAGGATTTATGAGGCCAGACGCAGCGTATCCGATGTTATCCCGGCGCTGGTCAGGTTCATAGTTTGCGGTGCACTAATTAGAAAGTGCTCCCAGCCCCCGAAAAAAGCTGTTTACCTGCGAAAAGTGCACGGGTTGGCTCTAAAATCTAATTACTTGATATGGCTGCAGAATCCACCTGGCCCAGGGAAACACAGAGAGACCTTATCAGGGCCGTAACAGGTCAGCGAGCAAAATGGAAAAGGATTCGCTTTGGTCGGTGAAGCTAAGAGAAATTGGTTCCCCGGCTGCCAAATGGTCCTTCGTTTATGGTAAAAATTAAAAGGAATTGCTCTTACATTTCGAAAGATTAAAACCTAAAATAAATATTTATACCTAACATAAATAATGAATAGAGTTCATATTATTATTACGTCTCCGTGCCTTAATTTCCCTTAATTTTATCAAAGAAAAATGTCCTTATCCTGTAACCCCACATTCCTCACTTGTCCTGGGGTCAGACCTCGCTCCATTCAGCCGTAATTGGGATGCAAAACAATCGGATTCAAGGGAAGAGGGAACACCGCCGGGAAGAATAATAATAATAAATCTTGCGGTACCGAAAACCAAAACTATTTCGTAGGTTAAATGCCACGAAAGATCACAGAGGAGCGGGGGGCTTCACTTCCGATTTGCTGGCGGCGGCACACGCGTTTCTGTCCTCGTCCTCGTCCTCAATAAAAACATCTGTCCTGGCCGGGATTTGCCCCTCAATCAGTGCGCTTCCTGTCGGGACAACATGTGTGTGTGTGTGCTCGTAGTTATGCAGAAGAGGAGAAGGGGAAGATCCCGGCAAGTCCTTTGTCTGCAAAAAGCATGCGCGTGCTGCCTCGACGGCAGATGCGAGATGCGAGTTCAAGGGACATGGAAAGCAGATTGAAATGATCGAATTTGCACACGGATCGGATGGAGATCGAATCGCTCATCGCTCCTGCCCAGGAGCCTGGCCCGAGTCAAAGGATTTCCCTTCGGCAAGGCGGCGAGGGATGAATGCCAAATTTATAGCTCATTAATGGAGAAAAACAGGACAAGGGGCAGGAACAGCCTGGGTGTTCCGTTCGACGTCAAAGTTGCACTTAATCAGGAACACGGCAGGATCAGCCAGGACATGCCTTGTCACATCCATTAGCAGGCGAATACAAAAGCGGATTCAAACGGTACCACGAGACGAGGTGAGGTGTGGGCTTGTGCACTTAAAGAAAAGGTATGGACACTTTAGTAAAACCATGTGATGAGCACATTTATGCAACATTCAGAACATGGATTTAGAGATTATTTAGGTAACATAACATGCCCCAGCTTATTCTCTCAGTGTCTCCATTTATCCAGCTTAATCCCCATTGAGGGAGGAGCTCGCAAGAGAAGAGCACTTCGTGTACTCCACAACTCGTTATCGCGGCGCTTATATCGCTTATTAACCCCGCAGCTGGAAGCGTCAATACTCGCCGTCAACCCTCGGTGTGGCAGCCACCTCCTGTTCCTCCTTCTCCACTTGCACTTGCACTTGCCGGATATGCTCGAGATGATGTTCCTATCAGATTCCAGCTGCTGCTCCGCTTTTTCTTCCGGTGATTGTGTTGTGTGCCCTCCGCGCCCTTCGCTCCGCTGCTGTTTGGCTTTGTCTCCGTTTTCAGTTTCGGTTTGGGTTTCGGTTTCATCTGCTGCCCCTGCTCCCACTCCTCCTTTCTGGCCATAGGAAATCTCTCGAGGAGTTGGCACGAGCTTCTCCATTATTCTCCCGGTTGAAATGCTGGGATGCCGATGCTGCTGGAATGTCCCCCACTTAGTTGGCGTCTCGTGTTCCTGGGCTTAAGTGCAGTTGAGGTTGTTAATGGCTCGCTTTCGGTGCTTATTTTCCTTCAAGCTGGGGTTAATCGAAGGATTCCTGGCTGTGGCAAAGTGAGGTATCGCAGGGTGTGGAGTTACTTACAGATAAATTCGTAATTATATGTGTCGCGGAGTAATGGAGGTTTCAATAAACATACGAAAGGCTAATATTAGTAGAGTAAAGGTTACACTAAAATAGGGGACATTTACAGGTAGAAATAGGTAAAAAATATACATATAACTTATAAAAAACCTTCTAAAGCTATGATATTATTTTACTTTTCGATGTTGTTGCCTCGTGGAGCGATGGGTAGTGTGCTGGACTATAGTTTATATATTTTAGTTATTCAGACTCTATTTTGTTTAGCATTTCTGCATGTTATTTACATTAGTCACTCGCTTATTTCATTCACTTTTGTTGCCATTCAGGGCTCTTTCGGTTTGGTTTTGTTTTGAATTCTTGTGCCATTTCAGTGATTGGAAAAGAGGCAATGAGACGGCGGAACCATGAGGTGCGTACTCGTGGTATTTGCCGGCCGAGAGTGCATTAATCGCGTATTTACAGCAAAACGATCAAGAAGCCCCATGCATTTGGTCTGCCGTAGTGGGGATTTCCCCGTCGAGGGAGGTGGCAAGTGTCCCTGGGACGCGGGTGTTGCAATGTAACGTAATCCAATTGAATTAAAATGGAACTGACGGCGATTTGGCAGGTGTGTTTAGTCTTCTTCTCCGGCATTGATTCTGATTCTACATTTAAATTTCTGTTTTTTACAGCTCTCCTCCTCCTCCTCCTCCGCCACCGTCTCCTCCTGCTCGTCCAGCCCTTTGTTTTGCCTTGGATTCGATTCAATTTGATTTGATTTGATTTCGATTTCGCTTTTCGTTTTTCACTTTTCGCTTTTTATTTCGCCCTTTTCTGCTGTTCAGCTTTCCCTCTTTTCTGCCTTCCTGCTGCTGGCAGAACATCCGCATTAAAAAGTTTCGTCTATTCGAGCGGAAATCAAAAAGTTTTATTGACTAAAAGACAGATTTCGGGCGATGGGACCATGGCGGTGTGAGCAGCCTTGGGGCCCTCAATTTTGGACTGGGGATACGCTGAAACTTGGAAATCGAATAGAAATATTTCGTAATAATACAAGCGAGAAATCGGAACTGGAACAGAGGAGACTGCCGGTGCAATTTATTGCCACATCCTGCGTCCATGCAGTGGACGCGTGAAGGCGACAAACATTTCCGATTTCACACTGAGTCCCTCTTAAAGTCATCCGAAAACTACCCGGGAACGTGAACGTGAATGTGTATTTATTTACCTGAGCAGCAATTTGCATTTCAATTCATTCAAATTTCAGTGGCCAGAGGGAGCGGGTTGCGTATACGCCTCGTTGGACGCAAGTAAAACTGATTAATTGCCGTGCAATTAATAATGAGGAACGGTAAATGGCAGGTAATAAATTGCCCCAGCTCCCTACGGAGCCAGCACTGGACTTTCCGGGGGAAAAACAAGTGGGAAAAGAATTTCTCGGGATGATTTAGAAGAAGAAAATCCTCTGCCGCTTTGCCTCATCATCATCACTCGCAGCTGCTCGAATCCGGATTCCGGACTGCGGAATTTGTTTATGCATCCAACCTCCCGAGGAGATATTCAAAGGAAATCTGGGGCGAGGCGTTGCACTCACTTTCCACTCTCCTGGCAACTGGGAGAACTGGGTTAGAGGTCAGCTTGGGGCCAGCAACGATCGCGGACAGATTGATTAATTAGCAGGTTCTTGAAGATACTTTCCATTCACGAGTATGCATATATTTAACCAAAAATTAAAGGAGAATGAACTCTTGGGAATGTCTTAAAAGAAAATGTAGAATTCGATTTAAAGATATCCTTTATAACATTTAAATGAACTAAGCACCTAAATAAAAAAACATCTTATGACCTAGAATTCCCCAAATCGCTTCCCATAACACTTCTCTTTCCCTCCGATCCCCTTAAATATTATAAAAGTACTATTCCCACAGCTTACTTTGCGTTTAATCATCATGCAAGGCAACCTATCCCAACTAATGTCCCCTATCTTGTTCCCTGCTTCCCCGTAATAGATCATTTTTAGAAGTGCTCTTTATGGAATAATCCACTAAAATATCCAGTTGATTACGCTATGATTTATGTAGTTCGCCTCCAAAAACCACACAGAGGTCTATTGCCACCTTTTCCCCTGACTGATGATGCTCCCTAAAAGGTTCCCCCGACTCTCACAGCTTCCTTTTAATTTACATATCTTCTCCTTCCATATACTCCTGCGAGCTCTGTTCCGGCTGCGCCTGCGCACTCTAATTTTTATTGCACCCCGAGGTCGTGGCCTCATATTTCCCTCTCCCTTTTCCGCTTTTCCTCGCTTTCCCCCAAGTGCATTGCATTTTTTTATGAATTGTCTGCCGCCGCGGCCGCCGCCTGTTGTCGGTTGTTTGTTTTCTTTTGGCTCCTTTGGTACGCGCTATTAGCATAAGTTCCTTATTATTGCTTTTCTATTTCGAGAGCTCTCCCCCGAGTGCAGTTTAATTGTTGTTGCCGCTTCTCCAGTGACTTCGTTGACTTCTCTCCGCCCCCGCTCTCCGCTCCCCGCTCCGAGATGAGAATCTCTGTCGACAAGTGTCTCAGCCCCGGGAAATCGTCTCGAAGGCGATTACTCTGAGTGTGCGTATGGAAAGTGAACCCTGAACTGGGGATTGTCTTTGGAAAACAGCTGCTGGAGTTGAGACCTTGCAGGGCAGGTGCATGGCTAGGAAAAACTTCAGTAAACTAAAGAATACAATTAAATGAGCCAAGTCTAAGGAGATTGGTTTGTGTTGAACTAATTAAAATAATAAGCTTTTAAAGTCTTCCCTTACATAGTTCAGATTCAGAGAATTAAATTATTAAAAATTATTTTAAAAATTATCCCTCTTTCAACTCCGCTAACCCTTACCCAGAAAACCTTTCTCTAAACCAAATATTGTGTCACAAGACAACTGGGTTAGAAAGGATAACGTCGGTATCTTCACCCATCTCCTGTCCACAATTATAATTCTATTTGGAAGGCAAAAACTGGTCATTCCGGCGACCACACTGGAAAGACATATTCCCACAAATTAATCAGGCTTCCTTCCACCCTGGGTCTGCATGTGTGTTCCCTCGGCTGCGCCTCATTAGCCACGACGTGTTAACCATTAGGAGAATAAGTACTTGGCCGCGAGATCTACCCTTTTCTTCCCTTTGGCTACTGGCTTATTAATGATGTGGTTGCGACTTTTGATGACTCTCCCTGAGCCTCTGTAACTCCGCTTGGTGGACAGCAGGTAGCGGAGGCCGCTTCTTATTTCTCTCTTCTCTTGACTTATTTTCGGACTCCTCCAATCAGGGGCCAGCGAGCGTGCCAGCGGGAAACCAGTTTCGTAACCTGACCCACAAAGCCTGGCCTGGCCTGGTCATCATCTGCCTGCTGCTGCTTCAGAGGCTGCCTCTTTCTGGCCCGAAGCCCCTGAATGGAAGTATGGGAACTGTCCCTGCTGGACCGAACTGGCCATCGCCATTGCTCCGATCGGACTGGCCACGCCCACTCCCTTGCTTTACGAGTGCAACATATTTTGATTTAATTAAAAACTATGCAAAAAACCAAAGAAAACTGGAAAATTAAATTGTGGACTAGCAACTTTGGGAGTTTCGAATTGGAGAAAGTCAGAAAAGAGGAATAGTGCTTGATGAGCTAAGGGATACCCTTTAGAAAGGATATTCAAGGGGTTTATATTTAGTTAAATATAAAGAGAGGAAAAAAAGAAAGGATGCATGCCTTTTCCTTGAATTAATTCTCCTTCTAAATTACGGAAAACTAAATAGCTTTAATCCCCATTATTCCAGCAACTAAAAACCCCGAAAAGGGGTAGCTCAGAGCCCCCTGAAAAAAGGATAAAGTTAATCTACCAAAATTGCAGCCCAACGGGTGGATGGATGGGCTGCTTGGGCAGCCAGAGAGAGAGAGAGAGATCTAGAGATGTCAGACCGTGTGCGGTTTTGACCAGGAGTGGGAATGGAAGGAGTCCAAAGGCAGAGGGAGTGGTGTCAAATATTTAATTCAAATGTAAATTTTGCATATGCCAGTTCTGTCAAATGCTCGGCTGCACTCGGAGCAGAACTCCCCCTGTTTCGCCACAGCCTTTTCCAGCCCCTCGACTCTCATTTCTGCGCTCAGCCAGCCAATTTCCTTGCCCGAGATGGGACTTTTGGCCCAGTCAATACACTCGGTTGACGTCACAGACCATGATTCTGATTCTGATTCTGATTCCGAGCATGGCACGCTGTTTGCCCACAAAGAGTGACATTCTCCTAATCCCTGAAACACTCTCCTGCTGGCCCAATTTCTTCTCCTTTCCTTTATTCTCCCACACAGATCCTGCACGTAAAGAAAAGGCTTTGGTAAAAGGTAAAATATTGAAAGAAAGAAATATTGAAAAACTGTGCAACCTTTTTCCTGAAAAATATTTCTCAATAGTTTCTGTTCCAGAAGGTATATCTTTGGATTATGACAAACAAATTTTCTACATTTTATGAACTTTTCTGGAATTTTAAGACATTGTTTTCTGTAACTTTAACATGTTTTTAAAAGGTTTTAGTTTTTATATTTGAATTGTTAATTAATTCATTCTTGTATAACAACTTACAGAGTTTGTTCCTCACTCCGCCGTGCTCAGTGCAGTTAAAAGTCAAGAATCGAGCGACTGCGACACCTTGATTTCCTGCCGCTTCACAATTTCGATTTCGTTCTCGTTTTCATTTAGTTTTTGGCGGTCGCCGGCGCTTGGCTTAAATTCCCATTTGGCCCGGACCAGAAACTAAAGGATCCAAGTATTTTCATACAATTAGGCACAGCTGGGAAGGGGAGCGAGAGGCGGCAAAGGAGGAGGAGGTGATTCCAACTCAAATATGAACTCCACATTTGACTGCCGGGAAAACTTGAACAGAACTTTTGGCCAGGCCACTCAGAGATGGAGAGAGGAGGTAGGAGCTTGGGGTCTGGGCTCTCAGTTATTTTGTTTCATTTCGGGTAAATTGCATTTTATTTTGGCCTGCAAGGAGCCGGACAGGGGCAGGGGAAGGAGATGATGGCTTCTAAAACGTTTCTTGCCTGCAGTTTGAATCTTATGCAAATATTTTTTGGCTAAGCTTTTCCAAATGGCATTGGGCCGGATGGGCCGGAGAGAAAGGAGAGAGAGCTGGCGAAAAGGAGACCATTGTGTGTGCGGAGGAGGCCGCAGGAAGGACGAACGGCAGGCAGCACTGGATGGTTTTAAATTGAGCCTTGTGGGCTTCGTTACCCATGTGTGCCCGTCCAAGGGGCGTTGGTTATAGAGGAGGCTATATAGCAGTCAATGGACGACAGTGCTGCGCGGATCCCGGAAGAATCAACCAACAAATAGGCGGGCAAAGTATTCCTATTTTGTAAGGGCTATTTTGAAGGTTTTTGAATGATTCCATAATTAATTTCATGGCATACTTGGATGCCTTTTCCCTACTCATTGTTTATCGATATATCGAGTGAGCCTTGAAATACGCTGAGAATGAAATTGGTTATAGAACGAACCAAGCAGGCCTTGACTAATTATCGATAGGTATTTTCTGGCTCTAGAAGTTTATTGATTATTTCTTCCAGTGCCTACTTATTGCTTATCGATATATCGAGTGAGCCTTGAAACTTGATGAAAATGAAGTCGGTAAATCGATAGGTATTTACCAGCTCTATAAATTTACTAATTAAATCATTCGGTGCCCGGACGGCACGGGCTTAGCATCGCTTTGCTTCGGCTTTCCTTTTTTAATTTTCTTATTTTATATTTTTATTTGGACTTTCTCTCAAAAAGAACCTTATTTTGATTTGGATTTGATTTTGATTTACTGGACATTGCAGTTAAAAGTCGTCTTTGGTTTTACTTGTATTTTATATTTTTAATTCATAAATTCACTTATGGTGTTTTCGGGTTCTTCTCGTTGGCCTCTACTTCATTAGCTGAAAATTGTCTTCTTGCTTGGCTTCTTATTTGGTTTCTTTCTAATTTTTTATTATATATTTTTTTTTTGTTTTAGTTTTTATATTTGTGAATTAGCTGATAGTTCTTGGTCTTCAGATGTTCCAGGTTCTCGATTTCTTTTTAATTTTTTATGTAATATATATATATATATATATATATTTTTTAAACAATTTGTGAGTTATCTGATAGTTTTTAATCATCCTCGGGTTCTCTTTGTGTTCTTCCGGCTCTTCGGGTTTCTGATCTTGCGAAGATTTTTTTATTTCTTGAACTTATGGCTTTTCTGCTTCTCACTTTAGATCGAGAACGCCGGAATTTTCTGGTATAAAATATATATTTATGGTGTTTTCGGGTTCTTCTCGTTGGCCTCTACTTCATTAGCTGAAAATTGTGTTCTATAAAACTTGAACCACTGTTGGCCAGTAGCAATCCTTCTTGCTTGGCTTCTTATTTGGTTTCTTTCTAATTTCTAATTTGATATTTTTTTGTTTTAGTTTTTATATTAACTTGTGAATTAGCTGATAGTTCTTGGTTCTTCAGTTTCCGGGTTTGGGTTCTTGATCTTGCAAAGATTTTTTTATTTCTTGAACTTGTGGCTTTTCTACTTCTGTCTTTAGATCGAGAACGCCAGGATTTTCTGGTAGCAAATATTTTGATTGTCTTTTTCTTTAGCACCCTTACTGATATTAAATTTATTTTATTGCATTTTCGTTTGATTATAATTTTTTATATTTTAAAGTTAATTTTCTTTTGTTTTTTTTGCTGCGTCTCCCAAGGACCTTTAGTCTATAATAATCACTTTTTTCCTTACACGATTAGTAAAACGTATTTGGCGGAAAGGCAGGAGCAATGGGGCAGCACTGGCACTAGAATTGGGACTTCCAGTTGGAACTCTGAAACTTTCCCCGTTCCCCAACATTTTATGGCTGAAATATAAACTCTAATGGATTTCATTTGAATGGTTTACATTGAATTAATGGACAAGGCTCGGAGAGTTGCCTCTACTGGAGTTTCGCAAAGAAACCAGAGCCAGATACCGAGCAGCCTTGAATAGTAATAGCTGCCTTTGAACAGGTGATGGATGGGAGTTTTAAGTTCGAGGAATACCTGCTGCAAAATGGTACTTTCACAAGGAAAATTAAAAAAAAGTTCAGGGCATTCGTAATTGTTTATTTTGAATACGTGGGCTTGCTTGTTTTTCGGGAAGGAAACTCAAAAATATTTATTTGGATTTGCCAATTAATTGCTCTAATAAACTTTTCGGAAGCGGTAGTACTTTTCCACATTCTAATTGGATGGAAAACAAATTTTTGGTGAATGAATTCATTCATTTGATAAGAGTTTATAAGATAAATAGGAGTCAAAAGCCCATAGGGAGGTGCAAGGGTAGCTGAAACCAAAATATCCGGCCAAGCCTTAATAATAATATAGAAAAATTACCTATTCCAGGGTTTCACAGAGAAGATCTTTGCTAAGGATTTTTGAGAACAAACAAGAAGGAAAATTTAATCTCATTTTCGAAATTCCTTTACAATTTTTCAATTTTTGATCTCATTAAATTTAAGAAAATCATCTAGATAAGTGAAATTAAATGTTCACGATATTCCCAGTCTTCTGAAGAACTTATTACCTAGAAATCGTAAAACTCTTGGCGTAACAATTGCACAAATTTCCGATACAATTTCACCATTGATCACGAATGATCGTGTTTCGTTCTCCCACTCATTCATATGCTCCCTTCTTTCCTTTCCCCATTCCCCTTCCACTACCACTTCCTCTTATCCTCCGACAAAGGCATGTCGCAACTCAGGAAGGTTCTCTTCTACCGAACATGTTGGCAGCAGCAGCAGCTGTCCCTCTCGGCTCTCTTATACGGAACATGTTCGAACAGCTGTTCGGTTCGGCGTCCAACAATTGAGAGTCCGGACACGTCGAACATGTTGGCAGGTATAAGAGCAGCAGCTCCCTCGCTCTATCTTTTGGCACAAGGTGTTGTTGTGGTTTCAGTTTTTCGGGTTTCCGTGCGCTGCTGTTGTTTTTTTGTTGTTTGGCTTGCTTTGGTTTTCCTTCGCTTTATGGCAGCAACATTGTTGTGCCCACTGTGCGGCTGTATCTGGCAGATACTTAGATACGCGGTTACGCGGATACTAAGATATTCTCGAACGCTGAGATACTAGGACCGCGACTGTGACTGCGACTGTCGTTTGGTTATTATGCGGCAGGCGTCGCATTCCGAATGTGCAATGTTCCTGGTGCACTCAAAAAAATATAATTAAATAATTAATCATTCATTATTTTTTTAGCACATTTCGGTATTTCCTAAAGTTTCTTGTATTTTTATAGAAGATATTTTATAAATATGATGTTAACAATAAAATCACACCAGTAGAAGTCTGAATTTTATGAAAAGCACATCCTTTAATATTTCGTAAGACAAGTATTTTTTGTATCTGTATCCTTAACCCTCTGGCGCCCCTGTCTTGCGTCAAATTCTTGGCTTGTGCTCACTCCTCACTCCCTCCTATTCTTTCTTTTCGATTTCTCAATAAAATCACAACTACAAGCCACTTTCCGTTTTCCGCTTCCCTCGATGTCCCTAGCTTATTTCGTATGCGAAGCGAGTGCTCAAAGGGTTAAGGGGCGACAAGGTACATCATATGTAGGGAGGGGCACTTTTCTTGTACTTGGGGCACTTGTCCCAGGTCCAAAGTCTCTAAATGCTTTACAGAGTGGATTTGCAGCTGGACTTACTCCTCTTGGCCATGGCAGTAATCACTGGCAGCTTGAAAGGCCGGGCCCAAAACGGAACTGGTCATAATAAACTCTCCAAAAGAGCCACAATATTTATTTACGCCTGCATTTTATTGCTATTTTTTGTTTTCTGTTTTGAGACCATCTCCTTTGGGTGCCGCCATAAACAACAACTAGTGCTTCTGTCGATGAAAACTCGAATATAAACTTTCGGTTCTTTGTTTATGCATATTTATAGAAATATAGAACATTATTATATTTATAGGAAATGGTGAAACTTATTTTTGTTTGCTGATGACGATTTGCTCACGCAAAATGCAAATCTCTTTCGGCCAAGTGCTTGTGTTGTTCTACCATTGCGCTGTTTGTGCATTTTTATGTATTTTTAGGCCATTTCTGGCCAAGCTTTTACCATACATGGAATGCTGCAACCATAACTCAATATTTAAGATGCTGTTTCGGATGTTGCAAGCATCATTCTTCAGTCCTTATTTTACTGGATGTAAGCAAGGTCATACTTTACGTATCATGAACTTTCCTTAGCTGATGCTTTGTGGAAATACTCCTGTGAAAAGCATTCAAAATTATATATCCTAGTTATTACTGTAGCTCCATTCGTGTCATTTTCTCCATATTTCCATATATTATCTTTCCTTTAGCGTGATGTTATTCTGTTTGTTTCCGCACAGACACATCGGGAAGTATTAGGATTATTTTCGAGGGGGCTTAGGGCACGTCATAATAATTATTATAACAAGCAGAAGAAGAATGCAAAGGAAGCAGTGCGAAAAAAGGGAAGGAGTTGGGGAGAAGGCGTTGCAAGATGTTGCAGCAGCGAAATTCGAGCAGCGGCGGCATGTGGCAGCGGCAGCGGCAGGTGAGGCCCGAAAAAAATAGTTGACTCAAAATCCTTGATTTCCTCACTCTCTTCCTGTCAAAGGATATCTTACCAGGGCTGCCTCTATCTCGTTCTCCCCGCATTTCTTCATCTCTTTCTTTGGCACGAGCAGCAAGGAAAATAAACAACGAGCAGAGGGCAACATAGCAGGTACAGTGAATGCTCTTAGAAGTGAACTTTACGTTTTATGAGCTGGTCTTCAGAAGAAATTCAAATTCAAATTCTTTCGGAGGCTGGCCAGCCTTCTTAATAGGGCACCAGTTGCTAGTTTTCTCTAAAATATATCGTAAAGACAATGTTGAGTAAAAAGTGATAAAAAAGGTTAATCAACGCCCAAAAAACATTCATTAAAAATTAATAAGCCTAAAAAAACGTACTATATTTTCTGTCCATTAGGAACCTGTATCGATCACGCCCTGTAACGACTCCTCCAACTGTTCATGTCTTTTTGTTACTGTTATTTTTGCGCCCATGTCGAACATCTGTTTTGATTCGCCTTGTCTCTGTCACTCTCCCGCTTTAATCGCATTTTATTGGATTTTATTTTGCGTGCGTTAAATCGCCTAATCGTCTTTTCCCCCTCTCCCTTCCTCCCACTCTCGTCAACGTACTTTTTTCGGCTTATCCGCATTTTGCATAAATCGCTTTTTGCCTTTGCTTTTCGCCTCTGTTTGAATTTGTTTGATTTTGAGGCTCAGCCATGTTTTTGTTATTTTTGTGATTTTTTTTCTCTTATTGTATTTTCGCTTTGCGCAATATTTTCACCTTGTTTTTGTATGTAGTATTTTTGGCTTTATGATTTTTTCTTTGTTTTCGTTTCATTTTCTTTTTATACTTTTGTGCTTTTTTTTGCTCCTCCGAGGGACGGCAATTAAACCAAAAGAAAAAATAAATGGGCGAGAGTGGAAATGAGTGGCGAAAAAATATACAAAACACGAGAAATATTAACAACTTAAAAAGTGTCTTTTTTGCCAATGCAATTTTTATGAGCAAATGTTTTTCTTTACTTATTTTTTCTTTACTCTTTTGATGGCTCACAATTTACGATTCGACAAAGTGGGATTGGATTGAAAGTGTTTTCTTTGGCGGCAAGCAATTAGAAGCTTTTTCCAGTGACGAATTCATAATGATTGTTATTAAAGTAACATCTGCTTTCAGATTGGTGAATTATCCTTCTAAATTCTAAGGCAATTAGGAAGTGATTCATGCGACGGCAGCACCCACATATCGGGTTCAGGGGTTATCTCGAGGCTAATAGGGTAAGTCCCGACTCCCGCTCAACTGCCACTTAATTCAGCACCCGAAGTGGGTTCGAACTCTGCGCAGATTTCGGCAGGCAGAGAGAGCGAAAGAGAGGCCCTCGTCAGCTGTCAGACATCTTTGATGAAGATATTTCTGCAATTGTTCGTGGTTTTTTCAGTTGTTATTTTGGCTGTTTGGAAACCGTATCAAAAGTGTGTTCGATATGTTAACAAGTCGCGAGACAATAGAGCCGGAGGGCGATGGGTCCCCGGAGATCCCAGAGATAGCCCACATAAGTGAGTGTATCTCGCGTGTCTGGTATCTTGTATCGCGCATCTGATGGATGCACCTTTTGACACCCAATAAACAAGGCGGAAAACAGCAGCTGAATCCGAAGTGATTTGGTTTCAACGCTGATTTATTTCCCTGCGGGAGGAGGCAAGCTAACCGAGAGGGAAAGTCAGTGATTTGATGCTTATAAAGGCTTTACAAATTCCTATTCAACCAGTAGTTAGTCTAATAGTTAAATAAAAAATACAAATTTGGTGAAAAAAGCTTGGGAATTAACATGGATATCATATTTGCCTTTTTAGAAAGTATCAACAGAAGAGAGCTCAAATTTATGTCAATGAAAATATAAGTTGTGCCTCTTCAGAGCAGTGCCTGCTAAACACAGTCAAATAGAGCCATTCGCCCAAAGTCTCACGTACATGTAGAAGGGTATCAAAGTTTAGGGTTACAAGAAGCATGAAAACTACACTTAAAATATTATTTGATTAACTTTAGACCAGTTCTTGCCCCAAGTTGAGGCCTTAAAAGCCAAGCATTACATATTCGAGTGATCCCAATAGATTTTAAGTGAGGTATTAATAAGAGCTAACTGAAAAAGTGAAAATACCTTGTTGAATAAGGAAATGGAGCTGAGAGGAAAGAGAAGCTGGGGGTTGTGCTAACTTAATGACTAACTTGTTAATTACTGTTACCCTCGGCGGCTGCATCTGCCTCTCCACTCCACGCCCCGCTCTCGGTTTCGCACCTGCAGCTGCTGCTAAACGTCGACGGACTCCTTTTCGGTTTTCGGTTTACCGTTCGACGAAGGAACAGCAGCGAAAAAGGAAGAAATAAGCCAAAAGCCACGACAAAGGAAAACTTGGCAACGCGCTCGAACCTCGAACATGTTTGCTGCACCTGGCCAAAAGCCGGGGGTTCGAGTCGGGGGTTTCTTTCTGTGTTTTTTCGCTTTTTTTTCCTTCTTTCCGTTTCTGTTTGTTGGTGTTACCTTGGCCAGCCGGAGCCGGCTTTTCGAAAGGGGTGAAAACGTAATAAAACACAACTAACACTGGCACACACAACACACGGCACAATACACGGGGTAACCCACGCGAGGAACCCCTCCTGTTGGCCCCGGTCCGGCCCGGCCCGGCCCGGCACTTTGCGAATCTATAAAAGTATCGGGCCGCATAAAAAACGAGCTCAGTTGTGAACGGTACTTTGTAACGGCAACCGGCGGAACACGCGCGCAACTAGCAGTTGGAAAATATAGAGGAAAATCCGAGGAAAGCTCAGGGGAAAACTATAGAAGAGGTGCCAGCGCCACACTCTTAATTTCGCATTCGTATTGCCAAAAAAAAAAAAAAGAATTTAGGGGAAGCTGCATCTCTTCACAACCCATACAACACGTTAAGCTCCCCTCGGATGTCCTGAAAAAGTCAAAACGTCTCTTCAGTCCCTCCCCCAGTGCGGTAAGTCATAACACTATCCCTATCCCTATCACTTCTATATCTCACTCTCTGAAAGATCCCGATGGAAACCCTAAAAAAATAAATCCATCGGCTTAAATATTGCAAAACTCAACGCCAAAGCTGAACGTATTTGACTAGAGTATGCACTGGAAAAAAAGTTACCAAGGGCGAATAATAATACAAAGATTTTAAAGACAATCAGCAGGCTTGGATATACAGCTGTTTGAGGAGAAAGCCATCACTGCCAGCTAGCAGCTAGACCCCTTTGGGAATTCTAATGCAATGCCAGCGTCCAAAGCTTATATTCTTTTTATGTTATGTTCGAATTTTATATACGAAAAAGATAGATTTAAAATCGATAAAAATCGATTCTTTTCCAGTTCTAATAAGTACATCGATGCCGAAAGGGCTCCTTGTTTTCCTCTCCAGCATGCTCAGCCTTTTTAAATGGAAAATAATGAAGTTATATGGAAGTCCAGACACAAGTAAACACAAGTCAATAGTTTAGAAAGTTAGAAATCAGTAAAATATGTAACCCCACAAATTTCGTTTAATCAAATTTATAGTTTCCCTTTGGCTTTAAGACCCTTTTTATATCCCAGTGCATGCAAAGCTGCATTTGTCAGTGCAGCAGCAGCAGCAGCTTCACCATCGGTATCTGTGTCTGCTTTGTATCTTTCGGGTTGTAAAAACATCTGTGCTTGTCGTTCGGCATCCGTATTTGTGTCTGTGGCTGTGACTCTGGCTCTCTGGCCCTCTGGAATGGCTAACTGCATTTGTTTTTGCCACCCACTGTAGTCGCGTTGCGTATACGCAGTGTTTGCTGTGATTTGTAGGAGCGAGTAAGACGCGAATTATGCTGAATGCCGTTTGGCAGAGAGCTGTCAGCAAATGGCCACCACTTTTTCCACACTATATATAGAGTTTATATATAGTAGAGTGTGGATGTGGGCTGCCCTGCTCCATTTTTCGATATCTTTTGTGGGATCTTGGACAAGTGCTACTTCTGCTGGCCAACTTCTGGGCCAGCTAGCTACTGGCGCAGACAGGCGTTCGATGCCTTTGTCTTTTTTAAGTAACAGAAATACGAATCGAAGAAACATCATACGTGAGTGCGTGTAGGCCGAGGAGTGGCCAACGATCGATGGAGAGGCTAGCTGTCTATGTGGCTACTGCTCCGTCCACGTGGGAGGGACCCACCAGCAGTCCCAGTCCCAGTTTGGACACCAACCAAGTTTGGCTGACTTTTGTTTACACTCTTGCCTGCTGCTGGTCTGTGCTGTGCTATGATTTATTTACGCAGTCTCCCAAGAATCTCATTCAATCGGAACGATGCGAATTTTATTCACTTTTCACTTTGTTTGCCTCCGAAAACTTTTGCTCAATCAAGTGGCGGTCTCATTCATGGCATCTGTGGCAAACAAGTGCAGAAGAGTCAGTGTCAGTTCTTGGCTACATAAATCATAGACGCACTCAATGACATCGCCTTGGGCTTTTGACTCTGGCTGGATTTTTTGTTTTCTTGGGTTTTTTTTGTTTTTTGTTTATTGTTTTTTGTCGAGTGCAATGGAAATACGAAAAAATTAATGCGTTGGCTATTTTTAAAAAAATCATACGCAATGCATTTTAATTCTTCGTGCGGCGCGGCTCTCGTTCGTTTTTTGTTTGTAAATACAATATTTTTTTAATTGTGTCAAGTTTGCTTTTTTACAACAAAAGATAGAGTTGAGAAAAAGCGAGGAAAAAAAACCCAAAGACCTGGTTTTTTAATGGCTTAGTTTTGTTTACCGATTTTTGGGTTACTCTTCTTTTGTTTTTGTGTGCAGAAGTGGAAAACTTATGGGGCGATATGAGTAAAAGTTTTCCAGGGGAGAGGGGAAAGAAACAAGAGCACAGTATCTTGAGCTAGGAATTAAAACTACAATCAAACTTGCAAAACTTTAATTACTATTTATATTTCCTCCTGCGCCACTTCCTTCCTCTAAACTTCTGGCTTTTGGCATTAAATTCATCAACTGATTTGTATTTCTCACAAATGGGAACTTTCAAGGCGAGATTTCGATGCAAAAGTCAGGCGTTTATAGTATTTAATCATTCTTAAGCTGCCCCCAGCCCCCTGCCTGCCCTTCGGACCACCTCTGACCTTCATTAGTGTCAGACCCTCTCGCATTCGCATTAATCTAAGCAGACAGTTCGAGCCGAGCTGCAAAGACAATGGCTCAGTCAGTCAGTAGTTTGTAGTTTGTCTTCTGGTTCAAGGTGCACACACGCACGCAGCACAGATTCAGATGCAGATACAGATACTTTACAAAGCGCACCCAAATCAGAGCAGCATTTTGTGCAGATTATGTGCTTGAGATATTAAAATAAACTTGGGAACGACTGATGGACTGCCTATCCGAAGAAGTAAAAGCTAAGTAATAATAATAATGAAATAGAGGGGACTAGAACCCACATCTCACGCTTTAAGAGGGTCTACCAACCCTCTCTAAGTGAGGTAATTCACTTCTAAACTATATTTCCGATTGCGATAGTTGCATATCCAAAAGATTCAACATTCACACGAATCAGAGCCAATAAATTAGTGCAGTTTATGCTGATGAAACTTCATAAATTCCACTAAAGCTGACGGATTGTGTAACAATTTGGCCACGCCCCCTGCTTTTCGGTGGCGCCTCAGAGTCTCAGGGCGACACAAACAGCACACAAAGACTTCGACTTCAAGTGGCGTGTGTTGTTGCACAAAGCCGAAGCGAAAAGTCCGAAAAAAACAACGGGAAACTGAAGGAAAAACCTTCGCGGCGGCAAAAATAAAACAAAAAAAGCGAAGCAGAGCAACGATGTGAAAAGTTGAATGCCTAACAAGTTGAAACACGCTAAAAATGCGAAGAAAAAAAGAAAAATTTAAAAACAACACACCAGCAACGCCGTCGCACAACAAATAAATAAAGAAAAACAAAAGCTCAGAGATGGAGCACCCAACACAACAATAATAACAAGAACAATGACTTGGAAAATGTGGAAATGTCTTGGGAACCTTGCAAAATGGATGAAGCGAAGCTGTCGCTGCTTTGTTGCTTTGCTTTGCTGCTTTGCCGCCGCCGCCGCTGCAGTTTGTTGAATTAGATAAAAGTTTAGGAAATGTTTATGCCAAAAGTAAAGCCGCAGATGAATAGCGCGAAGGAAGCTTGCTGTTTTCCGCCCCAGAATAGCCGTGATGGAGTTGAGGGGCTCTCGTGTCTGTGATGGGTATCGAAAAACCCAAAGAAAAATGGTTCTCCAGGGTCAAAAACTTGACCACTTTGGACAGCTCGAAGAAACTGCAAGTGAAGTGAAGTTTTTCGGGGTGGAAAATCCGTATTTTTTGTCCATCAAAATAATATTTATTAAAATTCTTTTAAAAATGCTTAACTGTCCTAAGATTCATCTTGGCACTTATATATTTATTTAATCAGATCTTTGAGTCGTTATTTAAATTATTAATTCATTTCTGGAATATATTTGTATATTAAAGTTCTTGTTTTGAAAAAGCAGTCCCAGTTCCAGTTCTAAGGTATTTCCATTCTCAGTGCTAGCCTTTCCCCCAACATTATATAGTTTTTTGTGCGGTTTAAAGAGGAAATGGCAAAGGTAAAGGTAGGATAAGGTGCAAGTGGCAGGCGGAAATGCACCGAAAATAAATGTGGGTAAAAATGCCAAGGAGAAATGTACTGCATGTGAGTTCAAGACTCAAGACTCTTCTAGTCTGCTTCTTTCAAGTTGCGAGAACAACGCTGTCTGCACGTAGATATATTTCACACCAAAATCGCAGGGAAGAAGCCCCTCGAAGGGGGCTAAAAATGCCTAACCAGCGCAATAAGCAAACGCAAATGCAAATGCAACTGCGAGCGCGAAATATGAATCACAAGAATCAGCGGCGAAAAGCACACAGCCAGAGCCACAGCCACAGCCAGCCAAGGGAACTCCGCACACTCATCGCTTATCGGTGATTTCCCCCGCCTGGCGTCGTCTCACCTGTCCCAGCCCCCACCTGCCTCAACACATTCATTCATCAATGCTCTGTTCGGCTGAGGTGAAAATTTCGTGCGCGCGCCCGCCACTAAAACAAAAAGAAACGCCGGAAAATAAAAAGCAAGAGAACGCAGAACAAAAAGGTAAGAAGTGAAAGAGGAGCGCACGAAGATAAGACAACAACGATTCGCGAGCTGGCGATAAACGAAAACAAAACAAATTGGCAACAACAACAGCCAAAAAAAGTGCAGAAAAAATAAAAAGTATTGCAATGCAAACCGCAAACAAACAAGCAGACACCGGGAATGCATCCCACAGTTACAGATACAGTGTGGTCCCTCTTAGGAACTTAGAAAAGCCGCGATATCTTTAAGATTCTGTTGGGAGCTTCTGCTTGGGGAGTTCCTAGGATTTGTTAGACTTTATATTAAAACTGAAAGAATTAAAATATTTAAAATTTTTTTTATTAACAACACCATTCCCTTATACATTTTAAGAAGGCATAGGAAAATGTCCTATAATTACTAATTTTAAGAGTTCATATATATTGTTTCATTATTTAAATTTGCTGTAGAGCCCACATTACTTGATAAATTTCATTATGTTATCACTTTATCTGTGATATTTCTTTAAAATCGAACCGCAACAGACTTAGTGAAATGGGTTTGATATCTTCTTCCAAATCGGAGATATTCACGCGCCAAGAATAGATGTAAAATCAGATATTGCCGCTTACAAGACAGTTAACTCTCACCACTCAGAGATTAATCATTTCCGCTGCGCTTTTTATCGAAAACTGTGTAAGAATAAATAAGTAAAATATGCGAGAGTATCGCTCAATGAAAGACCACTGTGGGCCTGCTGCAACTTACGTGTGAAACGACACTAAACCGTCTCAACAAATTCTGTTGTTACTGCAGCCAAAGAAAACTAAATAAGAAAAAATCAAAGCGCATAAATCTGGCGAAAAGTGAAACGGAACCCCGCCAGGGTCGCATTCTATTAGAGAACCGAACCGAGCCAGAGGTGGGTTCAGGTGAGTCAGGCCCACGCAATGCGAACGAACACCTGAAATCCGCAAACGATAAGAGACAAATGTGAGGGATTCGGATACGGATTCCGGAGGGGGCAAAGGCGGCCCAAAACGAGTTTCTCGCTGAGCGTGGGCCCCAGTCTTTGACGTCAGCAATTGAAGTTGGTTTTTGTAGTTGACAACTAACACCTATCAGAGCCGAGCTATTGACACAATTTGTATACATTTTTTGCCCGGATAACATGGGTATTTCCTATTGCTACTTAAAAAAAAGCTTTTAGCAAATATTTGCCAGCGGAAGAGTTTTTAGCCATTTAATTAATTGAATCTGAACTGACCAACCTTTTGCTTTAACTCAAATTACATAATTCAATAAACTGAAACTCGGTCAAATGTTGTTTAGACAGTGCAACTCGAAGCTGTAACTATTGGTGGTCCTTGTAAAAGTTTCTGAGATATAAAATTACATCTTAATTGTTTTTTTTTCACACTTCACATATATCATATATCATAACTCATTATTTATGACTTAAATTTTGGTAAGTCTTTGTTCAGGATATTTAAGTCTGCTTAAATTTCGACAGTTTCTCCTCCAAAATGAAAACTCCTTTTAGTGGCCTTTAATTGGAGAGAGCAATGGAAATAAAATTGAAATCAGTGTCCTCATCTAGTATTTATGATTGAATTAAGCCAAAAATCACGGACAAACCAAACGCAAATCGCTTACAAAGAGTTATCACAGCTATTTGGGTTATTATTGCACATTGACAGAATGTGAAAAACGCCTGAAAAAGCAAATAAAAAATGAAAACAGCAAAGCTGAAAAACTGAAACGCACAGCAAATGGGACAAAACGATGCAAAAATACATAGAATACTCAAATGTGAAATGAAATATTCTGGCAATTAAACAACAAACGGCAGAAATTGTGCTGGTCGCCCGCGTGTGTTTATTTTTTCTTCATATATTTCGTTCTTTTTGCTTTTCGTTTAATTTTAATGTTTTCAACCGCAACATGGAATTATGCGGATTTTCAAACGGCGGTGGCGGTGGCGGCAAAAAGGTGCAAAATATTTGTAATTAAAACAGTACTCTTTGTCGAGGGCATGGCCACCCATGGCTAGTTGCCGCCGATGATCGATTCCCGGCGAGCTGCATCCGACAGATACACAGGCGGATGCCCAGGCAATCTGCATCTGCAAATGACCGCGGAGAAAGGCGATGAAGGGGAAGACTTGGCGCAAAGTGAGAGCGTTGCACAGTTAACTCAATTAACTTATAAAATGTAAACTATGCGCCGGCAACAGCCTCGGACTCAGACTCGGATTCAGATTCAGTTCCAGCTCCCAGAGCAGCGAGATCCAACAACAAGCTCAGTGAGCTAAACGGCAACGGTGATTAACTTTTGTCCATCTATATCTGCGTCAGCGATGGCAGCGTGACTCACGAGTGGAGATAAGATATTTCTTATTCATATCTTTTACTAAAAAAGTACCCTCTTAACGCTATTTTCGTAGAATTTATGATTCTAGAAATTTCTTTTCTTTTTAAAATATAAATAAGGGTTCTGTTCTATTTGAATTAGGTGGGTATAACAATTATTTTTTTTTTCGACGCACAAGTCCCTTAACAAGCTAAAGTAGCAAAATAGCTCCGTTAACCTAAAGTTAAGCTTTCCAATAAAATCACTTGAATCACTTGAACAAGCAAGGAAGCTAACTTCGGAAAGCCGAAATTTACATACACTTGCAGTTTGCTATTTTAGAAAAGGCATAACTAAGCCAAAATTGCATATATTTCAATTCAGATTGCTTTTCTGGGCAAATTGTTATCAGATTAATTAATCTGCTTATTGAGTTGAGAAATTTAAAAAATATTTTTTTTTTATACATTTTTTATAATTTTAATTAAAAAAATTTTTGAAAAAATGAAAAAAAAAAAAGTTTCAGATTTTATTTCAAAATTTTGGTTGTAAATAATTAGGATTTTAATGGCGAATCGGAAGATATACGGCTTTTGGCTATCAATTTCTTTTTTGGCCATAGGAGGCTCCCAAGAAGACCTCAAATTCGCGCATTTTTGGGTTAGGAAAATATTTTGAAAAATATGATATCTTCTTTGGACAAACAAGTAAGGAATCCAACAGACAGACAGACACACAGAAAGACGGACATGGCCAGATCGACTCGGCCGGTAATGCTGATTAAGAATATATATACTTTACTGGGGCGGAGGTGCCTCCTTCATTCATTGCAAACTTCTCGTTAAATTAATTAAATGTACTAGGTAGGTAAAAAATTTATTTTTATTTCAAACCTCGAATGCCCATGCCTTAATGCAATCGTCTTGAGCCATATGTAATCCACCTTCTGCTACACCTGGCAGGTGCTCATCTCTAGCGAGTTGCCAGCTTCGGGCCCATGCGCCCATGGCTTTCCATATGTAGATGCGTGCGAAGAGATACGTGAGTGTATCTACAAGCTACAAGTTACGCTTTGCAGACTCGCGTACTCACCTGAGCGCGAATAATTACCACGCCAAGAAAGGGGCGACGGCGGAGAGGCAGTGGCGTGGCGATGGGGACAGGTAGGTGGGGAGATAGGGCAGGGGGACAGGTAGGCGCCGCTTTCGTCCAAAGAAGAGTAGAGGCGGTCCAGGGGCGGAACGGACCCACTGACTCTGCGGCAACAATGTTGGCCAATGTTGAGCCAGTGAATGTCTCGACGAGGAAGCGAATGTAGATCGCTTAAGGGGGATATATATATTTGTATATGCATACACTGAAATAAAACCCGATATTGGTAAAAACAAGACTGAGATCGGGTTCTATCTATTCCTTATTCTCCTATTTATATTTTTCCCTGTGTACCTGAGATCCAGCGAGAGAACCAGGGCCGAACAGGTGGGTCATCGGTGGGTCGAGGGCAGCGCCAGCAGTGCTAATGTGGTTATGAACGCCAGTTGGCGGGTCAAGACTTGGCGGTCTTGGCAGCTCAGACCCGGAGACGTCGCTAATCGAAATGTGATAATCGGGGCGGGGCAAAGTCCGGTTCATTGAGCCCCCAAAGGACGGACGGCGGAGAGCCAGGGCGGGGGAAATCGGGGTGTGAACCGCATTTGCACCGACTTCTTCGCAGTTCAGCTATTGAACTCATTAATGGCGCCGCCTTTGGTCAGAGACTGCGATTTTCTCGGCGTGTGGAAAGTCGCACGAAAAATGGATCGCATCAGCTTGGGAAAACTTGACCACAGCTGTGGAAATCATCAGGGAAATCAGGGGAAAACAAAGGCAAATATTTATTTCAAAAGCACTTCGAACTTCGCTTATCAGTCATTGAACTTACTGATAAAGAGTTATTAAAAGTAGTTAATGGCTTTAAAACATTAAAAAACAAATAAGAAAAAATCAAAGAAATATTTCATTTTCAGTTCTTATTTAAATAGAGAGAATTCGAGACTGATTTCACATACAATTTCTATGATTTAATTAATTGAATAAGACTCTTCAATGGTAACAAAATAATTTTAAAAGATAACCTTTTGTTATTAACTTTCTGAAATTAATCTGCGTAGCGAACACTTTGAACATCTTCCCTAGTTATTGCTGTTTTTCTTACAAGTTTCCTTGGCATAATAAAAACTGCTCAAGTACCAAGCTGTCTCATTTTAGTGCATTCCTCAGTGGCTTCTCCTAACTTGTTCCTTCCTTCCTGGATGCCTTCTTTATTTGTCTCTGGCTCCCAGAGAAAAAACGCGAGAACAAAAGGCTTGTCAGGCCATTTCCATTTTCATTTCCATTACCGTGCGAATTTCGACCCGTTGCCCCGCGCGGAATACTTTTCCTCCGCGCGTTCTTTTCCTATTTACATTTTCCAGTGCTGCCGCTCACCCACTCCGCGCGAGCATAATTGCCTTTTGATGTTGGTCATGCTGCTGGCCAGCGCCTCCTCCGTGGACAGAGCTGCGCCCAGTTAAAGCTACATTAATTGTTATGATTTACAATGAGAAAAATCATAAATTAATTATTCATGGGGCAACAAACAAGGCAGGCCCCGCGGAGAAGCGGAGAATTCCTGCCCTGGGTCAACGTGCCGCCGTCCTGCTTGCCATGTCCACGAGTGGGGGCCGTAAGGAGGGTAATTTCCGCGGAGTTTCCTTCCTCCAAATCGAAATCGGAATTGGAATCGGAGGCCGTGAGCCATCAGCATCCAATTAGCTAACGGAACTACGTGCAAATCGTTGCATCTCCGACCGTTCGAGAGCAGCGGCGGCGAAAGATACTTTTGTATCTGTGTATCTGGCGGTAAAAGCAGGTTAATTGATGGCTTTTGCATTAAATTGCCTCACTCGACACAATCAGCCGAGACACAGGCAGCGGAGAAAGGGGAGAAAGGGGAGAAAGAGGGCAATTGACCCGCTCGCCGCTCAGTCGTTGGAGTATCTTTGTATCTTTGCATGGAAGTTAATTATCGCAATGTCTCGCAGAGAGTTCGTGCTGCAATTTCCATAGATATTTATTAGATCGGAGTGCCTCGAATTCTCAAGCCATAAATCAAGCTCCAATCGAGTGATCTCACAGTGCCATCTGCTGACCATACGTAAGTATATGGAGTCTATATCCATGGGATATCTGCACGCCGCAAAAATATCAAATATGAATTATGGAACATGATAATTATTAATTACATTGAAAACTTAATTTCCAGAAGCTTTCTTTAGAAGTATTTTGCATATTTAAACTGTTAATGGTTAGTAAGATCTTAGAGAGATTTTTGGATGAATTATAGGCTTTAAAAAATGCCAAAAAAATATATTTTAAATTCGTTTTTGTGCCGTTTTTTTTCTGTCTGTTTTTTTGTGGGTGGTTTATGGGATTCTCCTTCGTCTAGACTGTGTCTCCTCGCTGGGCCACGCACTTTAATCGGCTGCGTGCTTAATTTATTGATATGTCATCGTCTGGCACAGCCCAGCAACCAAAACCACATCCCCATCCACTTCCATTTCCACTTCCCCTGACCATTCTCCTCGTTGTCACTCCCCCTCTTTTATTTAGATTCTCCTTGACAATCTCTACTGCGGCCTCGTGCCAAAGTATTCGTCATTTCCTCCCTGGCATTCCACGAATTCTCGGTTCTTCGTCTTTGAATTTCGGCTGTAGTTGGCGTTTTCGATTTCGATTTCGATTCCGATTTAGTTGCCATATTACGAAATTGGCCTCCCCTCTTGGGCTTTGTGGGGAATGTTTAATTTCCAAACTAAATGAAACTTTAGCCACCCCGATTCGATTCGATCCACTCTGGCCGTACTCTGGGCGCTTGCGTGATTCATTCTTCCATATTTTTGGTTGTTCCGTTTTTTTGATTATATGTACGAACGAGCATTATGTTTGTCTGCCTTGTCCGTCGTCTCTCATACTTCGTTTTCGTTTTTTTCGCTTTATTATTATTCTTGTATTTTCCTATATTTCCGTGTGAACTTCCGTTTTCCCCTCGCTTTCTGCAGTGCGGACTCCCTTCCGAAAAAGGCAAAAGTTTGGAACGTGTTTGAAATATTGATAGCGAAATGAGCAGGGACCAACAGCGACAACCTACACACAGATACGATTCCAAGTGCACAGAGAAAAAATATATTTATCGAATTTCTTTAGCTAGAAAGTGTTGGGAACAAGATTGGGAATAAGGAACAGAGTTGGCCTTAATTGAAGTATAATAAATAATAAGTAAAAACGTTTAAGATGGAATATAAATATTATCTCAAATGTTTCGGCTTTTAATTAAATTTGGTATATTATTTAATTAAAACATTAAAACAAACTAAATTGTAAAAAAATATTACTTTTGCTTATTTAATTTAAATATTTAATAAAACATTTTCTCCGGTGCACTCCTCACCCACTTGGACCTTGCACCATCGGTGGTTGCAGGCAACACCTACTGCAGTGGCAGTCGTCGTCGCCGTCGCAGACCCAAAGTTGTCCAAACGCAGCCCCTGCCCCTCTCTCAGTTCCCGGTTCCCAGTGTCTGTCTGCCGGTGGTCTGCCTCTGCCTCTGCCTCCTCCTTTCTTCCGCTTTGTGGTTGCTGTTCGCTGTCTGCTTTGGGCGAGCGGTGTGGCAGTCAGTGTGGTGCGGGCAGGGGCAGTATAGGGTTGTTGTGGTGGGGCGTGTGACCTCTCCCACCTTCCCTGCCCCGTGTCGGAGTGGCCCCTTTTACGGCGGCATTAGACAATAACTGGTAATAATCGTTGAACCGTAAAATAAACATGGATACCCGGTGCACTTGTTTAGGCAGCAACAACAGCAGCAGCAGCGGCAATGGTCAGGTGGCTCAGGTGGCTCAGGTGGCTCAGGTACTCAGTGGTGGTGTCTTTGTCGCTGCAGGTGATTAAGTCTGTCCGCTGTCCACCGTCCACCGTCGGGGAACGTGCAACGTCTGCCGGACGTTAACTGATTTGTGCATTGACGCGAAGTCATAGAAATATACGAAAAGGCATAAATACTTAAGCAGGGAGACGACCAGACAGCCGAGGCAGCGTATGCCGAAGAATTGCGGTTCTCCACAGATCCCATTGACAGAGTTATTCCAATTGGAACGCTTCGGTTCGATCCATTGGTAATTTACATTCGTCATCGTGCTTGGTTTTTCTGCTTAAGCAAATCTCTGATTCAGTGGCTAAAAATAGCCGCCGATCAGGGTAAATCTCCAAAAACAAAAGCAAAAGCAACGAAGAAGCAAACACAAAGCGATCGTGCTTGCCGCTCAGCTGAAGTTGGCTTTTCGCTCGCCACGTAAACAAGTCCCATATTGTCTAGTGGTTAGGATATCCGGCTCTCACCCGGAAGGCCCGGGTTCAATTCCCGGTATGGGAAACAATTGTGACACTTTTTTTTTATTATTTACTTTTAGTATAAAAAATTTTTTTTAATTTAATTTTTCTTTTTTCATGATTTATTTTTAGTTTATTTATTTATTTTTATAAGTATGTAGGGGCTATACCATATCGCTCTCACGTGTTAATAATTAATACAATTCTGAAGATGGCTTATAGAAGGCATGTTATCAAGTCCCATATTGTCTAGTGGTTACGATATCCGGCTCTCACCCGGAAGGCCCGGGTTCAATTCCCGGTATGGGAAATTAAAAGGACGATGTTTTTTTTAAGAAAAATTAAGTAGTATTTCCTGTTTTATTTATTTTTAAGTATTTTTAAATAAGAACATGTTTTTCTAAACGGATTTAGCGGACTGAATTTGAACCATTAAAAATGATCTTTCTTGTTTTGGTAGTAATCCCATTTATATTAAGGACTCCCACAACTTTTGAGATCAAGATCCTCCAATACTTGAAAAAGATTGTCAAAGACTTATGGCATCGACCTTATCAAGTCCCATATTGTCTAGTGGTTAGGATATCCGGCTCTCACCCGGAAGGCCCGGGTTCAATTCCCGGTATGGGAAACAATTGTGACATATTTTTTTTTATTTACTTTCAGTATAAAATTTTTTTTTTTTAATTAAATTTTTTTTTTTATGATTTATTTTTAGTTTATTTATTTATTGTTATAAATATGTAGGGGCTATACTATATCGCTCTCACGCGTTAATAATTAATACAATTCTGAAGATGGCTTATAAAAGGGATGTTGTCAAGTCCCATATTGTCTAGTGGTTAGGATATCCGGCTCTCACCCGGAAGGCCCGGGTTCAATTCCCGGTATGGGAAGCTAGAAGGACGATTGTCTTTTTTTTTAAGTATTTTCTATAGGAATTCCCGATCTCAAGTAACGACAAAATCAAAAAAATAAATAGTGTTCTACAACGAGTTATTCTATTTCTAGTTTCGAAATTAAACCCAATTATAATTAGGACAATCCAGAAAACTTCTCTTGAGATATCTTCCACCTTGAGAAAGGTCGTCAAGGATTTAAGGCACCGATCTTATCAAGTCCCATATTGTCTAGTGGTTAGGATATCCGGCTCTCACCCGGAAGGCCCGGGTTCGATTCCCGGTATGGGAAACTTTTTTGGTCTAGTTTATTTTCTGACTTTTTACCACATTTTCCACTCTTCTCGGCTTAACTTGGTGGACCACCTACGAATTGGGCAGCCCCAAAAATGCCGTTCCGTGTGCTGTTCTAAATCTCCGAAATCTCGTCTCGACATCAAGAGCAGCTTCTTCTCCATTCTTCTGTTGAAATTGTGCAAGCAACAACAATGGCCATAGAAGCTATCTCTTGTGGTTTAAATTTTATGTTGAGCGTTTTATGGTCGAAAGGCGGGGCCAAGCGGGGGGTCCGGTCCGAGTAAGGGCAAGTGTTTCACACAGTAAACACAAGTTAATGAAATTAAAACGTAAGCAGCAGCAGACACACAAAAACGCAATAAACACAAAAGAAATTACAATTAAATTGAAAGCCCAGAGAGAAAGACCGACCAGGCTCTCATCGCTCCCCTGCCACTGCAGCTCTGTAGCTTGACATGCAATCCGAATGGAAATGAACTTTGAAGCCCTCGCGGCCTGCGTGGGTCGTTGTGGGCCGTTCCCCAGCCCAGCTCCTCAATTTCCCAGTTTCTCAGCTTGAGAATTTCAAGTTGCCGGCTATCGCGATGCTCCACTTGCCCTCGCCCCGCCGCGAGCCGCCCTCCCTTCGCATTTCTTCGGCGATGGCGTGCGCGACTTTTAATCGCATTCGCTTCAATTGTTGGAATTTTATTGTGAAACCGGCTAAGACTTTGGGCGTTAAAGCCTGCCTCCCGGCCACCCCATTCGCCGAGCTTTCCACGTACACATACATCTTTCATAACGCTTCATTATCGGTCTCCCCACATACCTAAAAAATGCGAAAAAAAACCTTTGAAGAAATTAAAACTAAAAAAGTGAAAATCTTTCCCAGAGACGATGATGGGTCACAGTGAAAGGTCTCATGGGTGAACGCTGTAGCGCAGAAAACAATAAAAAAATCGATTAAATAATATGTTTTGACATATAACTGTATGAGACGCATAATAAATCTTGTAGAAAAGCAAAACAAAAATAAATCTATGGGATCCTTGCAATTGGAACTCGAACCCTCGACTCTCAGCTTAGTAGACGCGTCTAAACTAAACAAAACCCGGTTTAAAATAATCTTTGATATATCTATATTATTTATTGATTAATAATAGATATGTACCCAGCAATTCCCGCTGTGTACAGCTTACATACAACTACTTTTTTCTTTGATCCCATCGTAACCCTGCGTAAGAGCCACCCACCTGGTAAACATTTTTCAATTATAGTTTTATAATAATTTTCTCGTCATTGTTGGTGTACGAGTAGTAGTTCGTGTTCATTGTCTGGTGGCTGTTGTTGCTGTTGCTGTTGCGTTTTGTTAATGTAACTTTCTTCGTTATTCTTTCACTTTTCGACCCGCCCACTTGCCTTTTTCCCCGTCGAGGGAGCTCCGGCCGGCGCTGCCAACTCGTTTTCCATAACTTTTGCTCTCGACCCAAGGCATTTAAGCCGCGTTGTAATTATATATTTTTTCAGTACATTTCTCTTGCTATTTTTTCGCTTGCCACTTCTTTGGGTGGCGGTGCCCCCTGCGGCTTCAGTAATTAAATTTGCTTTTGTCTCTGACTCTGCCCCTTTCGTTTTCCAATTGCAACTCTGCAACTCCAACTGCAACTGCAACTCTAGCCATATTTGCCCTCGGGAAGAAATCTTTTTCCCCTCAGTTTCCCAGAATTGTATAATAATTTTAAATGGGTTTCGGGCCAATTTAGTTCGCCCATTGAACTGCATAAATCAATAAGGACAAGTGCCTCAAAAAATGGTTAGGGAAACGCTCTCGCACACATATTTGATAAACTGAAGAAAACTAAAGTATATATGTAGTTGGGCAGGAGCAGGAGCAGAAGGAGGGGAGCGAGCAAATAATGCAAACACAAATAGTCAGCATTATGTAAATGAAATGTTTGTCCAATGCAAACACACAATGCGGTCGACTGAGGAAATCTAGAACAGCAGCTCAAGGAGCCAGCAGGGCGCACTGCAAAAATATATTGGATAAAGCAATTACCACCCAAGGTTGGGCAAATAAAGGCGATATGTTTGGTAAGCTAAACTATGTAAATGGCTTGAATGGCTGCTAACAAAAATAGTAATTGGAAAATATGTAAATCGCTAAGGAGGCTGGCAATTGCAGGCTGACAATTTCATTAACCATTCTATCCTGGCAAGGATAATTATGTTTCAGAGCAACTGCAATTTAAATTTTAATAGAAAACTAATATTCTTATATTTTTAAAGGGAATTTCTTTATAAACTTGGCGATTAAGCCGTTGCACTAAAAATATTTTTGAGATATAGGAGAATTAAATTTTAATAGAAAACTAATATTCCAGAATCTTTATATATTTTTAGGCGACGTTTCTTTATAAACTTGGGGATTTAGCTACTGTATCTAAAATATTTCTGTTTTATTTTTTTTGGTTTGATAATTGCTTTCAAAATGGGCTCCCTAATATTTTTCTCTCTATTATTTTTCCGTGTACCTTGAAAAGTAGTAAAATTATTGCTAGAGCTACCATTGAGGTTGGTTGGTGTGTTGGCTTGCATAATCAACTTCAACGGCGAGTTGAACTTCGATTTTTGCCTTTGCCAAATGAGGCAAGCAGGAAGGCAAACACCCAGGGCCAGGAGAAGGAGCGGAGAGCAGAGAGGGAGCACCGACCGGCACAGAGGAAGTTGGATGTTTGTTTCAAGGATATTGTGCGTTTCAGTGTCCTGCACACGAACAAGTTGCGTGCCAAGGACAGCGGCAGAGCTGAAAAGCACACAAAAAGCAGCAGAGCAAGTTGAAAAAGCAGACCGAAGCTACCAGGAATCGATGTCTAAGGACATTAAGGATACACCTGTCGATATTTTTACAGTTTTTGGCATGCGCCTGCCTGTCCCTCAGCCCCTTGCTTTGGGTTCCATTAACCAGTTTGCCAGTTGTGTGTGTGTGTGTGTGCCAGGATCATTAAGGGGAAGACCAAGAGCAACACTTCCGTCTGTGAAACTCGTTTTTGGGCAACAGAAAACCAACCGACACAGGACCTTCCACTACTTTCATTCCTGTTGTTTTGGGCCGAAGGTAATCACCATTAAAACTCATTACCAAGAGCAACTGCAAGGCACCACACAGGAACAGAAGAGTGGAGAGCGGAGCAGGACACGCCGCCAGAAAGGAACAAGACACGCCATGGGACCTCAAAGGTGGAAGCAGCCGGAATAAACCAAGAACATAAACTAGCCAAAACCAAAACATGCACATAAAGTAGCGAGTCCTCGGGCCAAAAGCCCATGGTAGCGTGTAGGTTATAGCCAGGATACGAGATATTTGTGTTTTAGCTGTTAGTAAAGTTGCAATAATCCTTTGATTTGGAATTAGACTGGGGCTTTAGTTCTGAGTATGATATTGGTTATGGAGATTAAATTATAGGTTTCTGTAGAACCTTGAATGGGGCAACAATGTGTTGTTTAGTTTGGAATTTTATTAATAATGCAACTTCGGTCACACTGACTTTAGCGGTAAACAATAAGAATGGTCTGAATTCGCAGTACATAATTATCCATTTTTTGAGTTCTCGTGTTCTTTGATGCAGTATCATAGCACCATTTGGGTTTTCAATTTTTTACTCTAGAATGCAATTTAATTTCGAAGCAGACCTAAAACTCTTCCTTATCCAACTTATATTTAATTTTACTGCAAAACAACACAGTGTTTCGTTTCGCTTTTATTTCAATAAACTACATTTTTGATTCGGACCAAAACCGCATAAGTTATTACTCAATTTTTACGCTTCCTTCTCGAAACTTAATTTCAAGATTTACGATCATAGGCTTGACTGGCTTTATATCCTTCCCGAGAAGCCATGGCTTATTGCAAAATGCCACTTGGCCATTCTTTTGACTTGGCCTGACGCCTTATTCTCCGAATGAGAATTCGGAATTCCGTCTTAGTCTCGACTTCTCCGGGCGCTTTCGGGGTTGCATTTTGGCCTTCTTTCTTTCTCTTTTGGTGCTGCGCCGCAGCGGAAATAAATTTGCAAAAAAGAAATAAATTCTCTCGACTCTTTTATGGCCGTCTAGGGCCATTAAAAAGGGGGGAATCAGGCGGGTGGGAGCCCGGGGATAAAGACCTGAATGATGGCGCCTCTGGCAATGTCGAATGCTGAATGTTGGATATAGTCGTCGTCGCTGCCGTCGTCTGCCAGAAATTGCGCTGCAGTTGTCGTGGCGCAGAGAGACAGGAGACAGGCGCTGAAGGAGAGACAACCTTGAGCTAATTTGGCCATAGTCGGCACCGCGTAATCCCCTCCAGCACGCAGAGAAAACACTTTTGAATTTATAAATAAGCTCATTAAGAGGAAAATAACATCTTAAATGGAATGTCGATAAGAGCTTCTACCTGTTTAGGGTGTTTACTATTTTATATTCATACATTTCCAAGACTTATAAACTTTTTGAACGTTTATAATAGAATAATTACTTTTTTTTTTTTTTTTCTTAACTAATAAATCGTCTTGGGAATACCTTTTCATATTAATCAATTTCCCCTAGCAATATCAATCAATCAGGCTAATAGGGATTACTAATTTCTTCAAGTGCTCATTTGCCTTTTTCCTTCCAGGAGGCCGTTACCGGGGCCAGACAGCAGCATTCCGCTCTCATCTCACCATGACAGAAGCCATCTCCGTCGTCGCCTCCGCCGCCGGTTCAGCTGCTCCTGCTAAGTGGGGCACCGTCACAAGGCAGACGCCCCAAAAATAGAAACCCCTGCAGTCAGGAGGCAGAGGAGGAGGAGCACAGGGAGATGCCGCCCAGTACCGTCTTGCAAATGCCGCCAGCTCCGTCATCCTCGTCGTCACAATCCGGCCTGGTGCTGGGCGTCTGCTGTGACCAGCTGATGGCGGCGGCGGCGCACCCGTTGCAGCGAACATCCGGAGCAGCGGCCTCCAAATGGGGGAGCAGCAGCAGCCACAAGGAGAAGCATCTTGTCGAGGGGAGGGCCATGTCTTCCAAGTGGATGCCGCCGCCCATTTTCATTGTCCTCGCCTCGCTCCTGGAGGTGAGTTTGGGGGCGCCAAATGTGACCGCTTTTTAATGCGATTACACACTCGAGAGGGTTGATTGGGGGTCGTAAAAGGCCACATTTCGGACTGAGCTGGGGGTTGGGTACCGAAAAGGTTGCCATGACATCGCTGGCAAAGCACAACATTCTGGCCACAATTTGGTGTGGTTTAATTGCCGCCAAATCGAAGTTCTGCCGCTGCAACCCTTGTGGGGATTGAACCCCTGATCTTTTGTGTCTGATGGCAGTTTCTTATTGCACGATAAGTCCTCAAGTCTATGAGGATTTCCTTTTTATTATATTATCAAGGGGAAGTCTTGTGTGCTATTTGTTATTTCCTAATCTGAGTAATGGGTTTTTGAGAGCTTTTCCTCAAGTTTTATTTATTTTCTGTTGTCATTTGTGAAATGTCGGTCTCTAGAGAAGTTCACTAACCATCTAGTCTGTTTTTTAAACAATTTAATTATTACTTTTACTCTCCAAAACCCATCTGCAGTTCTTTGTATGAATTTTGGGCAGCTTCAGTTCAATTACCATCACTCTTGCCCCGACTGCCTAGTATATAGTACTTGGTCTTGCAGTCACGTCTGGCTGGGGTCGAGTTAAACGAGATGGCCATCGAAGAGGGTAGTTTGCTTGGCCATAACAAAGACGCTGTATCATATTTCAGCCCCATTCCCCCGCAAGAACCCAGAGAGAGGCCCCCAAGTATCGCTTCTCCGGTCGATCTGGTCCAGCAATTGACTTTTAAGGCAAACAAATTGCCGACAGGGCCACACACACACTGAATACGTATCCCAAAGGCAAGCCCATCCCAATGCATTCGTAAATGGAAGTTGGCTTCCGGTTAAAGGATATACGAGAAGCACGAGTAGAGAAGAGGAAAGAGCCGGGACACAGAGTGCGTGCGAAAAATCCAACACGTCTACGATTTGTTTTCCGCGTCTGGCTTTTTGCACACCACACAGACTGGACGCCGCCAGAGGCAGAAAGGGGAGAATCCCGAGCCAGAGTAAGGGTGGGGATAGGAGGAAAGGGAAAAAAGGCGCAAAGCCAGCCCAAGGGTTTGGGGGGAATTGATGGCGACGTCTCGTCGCTGTCTGCTGGCAGTCTGCGCCTTTGGGGGTTGCTTTTGTCGCCCCTTTCCGCCAAGCAACGCTCAACTGTCTCGGCCTTCTGTGGGTTTGATGATTTTATTGCTGCCTTTCCTTACTTTCCTCAACTGGGCAATGGAATGGGGGTTCCCCCAAAGACAGTGGGAAGAGGGACTTGCTGATTTACTGAAGATTGGAATACGTAGCTCCTTTAATTACATTTATCCCACAGATCGCCGTGTTCGTGTGCGTGGGCTCTGATCCACCGGAGGATTCCCTGCTGGTGTATCGTCCAGACCAGCGCCTCCAACTGTGGCGATTCCTTAGCTACGCCCTGCTCCACGCCAGCTGGCGGCACCTGGGCTTCAATGTGCTCACCCAGCTGCTCTTTGGACTGCCCCTGGAGCTGGTGCACGGATCGCTGCGCACAGGAATCATCTATATGGCGGGAGTCCTCGCCGGCTCGCTGGGCACTTCGGTAGTGGACTCGGAGGTGTATCTGGTGGGCGCCAGTGGCGGCGTCTATGCCCTGCTAGCCGCCCAACTGGCGAGCCTTCTGCTCAACTTTGGACAAATGCGACACGGAGTTGTCCAGCTGATGGCTGTGATTGTGTTCGGTGAGTTTGCGACCTCGGGGAAGAGGTATCATGGCGGGAAAACATCAAATTTTTCCCTTTTTAATTGGATTTGAAATTTTTCTCCTCACTCGCCTAGTTTTCTGCGATCTGGGCTATGCGTTTTACACCCGCGAACTGGAGGTTCAGCATCTGCAGACTCGACCCTCGGTCTCGTACATCGCCCACATGACCGGAGCTCTGGCTGGGATCAGTGTGGGCCTGCTGCTCCTGCGGCAGCTGGATGGAGGACTGCGTCCACGTCCCCTCCGCTGGCTGGCCCTGGCCGTGTGGTGCTTGTTCAGTGCCTTCGGGATCGCCTTCAACCTGATCAACACGGTCACAGCCCAGCTGCTGGCAGAGGAGGAGGGCCAGGTGATCCGGCAGCACCTGATGCACGACCTCGGAATGGGCTGAGGAGCTGCCCAAGACTGCATCCGCTCTCTGCCCTTAGGCTTTAGTCTAGTCACTAGTCGGTAAGACCCGCCCCCAGGAAGGACAGTGTGCTCAAAAACGTATTATATATAAAGAACATATCGGATATCCCCTGATGTCCCTTCAAGAGGGGGAACGCTCAAAATACTCTTAGCTCGTAAGTCCCAATTTTAATCTTATGCCAATGCCAAAGGAGTGCGCTGGAGGCGGGAGAGTTGCTCAAAGGCCTTTCAAGAACTGAGCCTGGCTCACATCAAAGACTTAGGATCGGGTTTGGGTCGCTATCAGACCGATGGTGGAGAGTCCATCAGGTTGCCTACTTAGTTGTAATGCCAAACCAGAGCTTAAAAGACAGCAAATCTATTTATATCCAGTATAAAATAGTTTAAAGAATTTTAAAAAGAAAATTTCTGCTCAATAAATTACAAAACTGAAGAGTTACTTCTATGTTTTTACGGGTATCCTAGGGTGAAGTTCTTCAATACTGATTAATGTCTTTACAAAGGGTAAGTAGAGTTATTCACGGAATAATTAGAGAGCTTTTTTACCCTTAAAGTGCACAAATTCGTCACATCCTTCTCTGACCTAGTAAGCTCAAAATAATAAACATATTTAGAGGAAAACATCGCAATGTTACAACAATTATTTCCACTCCCGAAACCACTCCATTCGAAACCCCAGCCTGAGGCAAAGAGTGGGCCAAAAATCACTGGCAATACTGCAATTTGGGCCAGCGCCGCAATCAATAGACCAACATTTTGAGAGGCAGCGCGAAATTGGACAGCGCCAGAAATTAATAACAAACAAAAACTGAAATTAGCCACCGGCTTTTGGACATTGTTCTGCGCTCTCTGGCATTGCCATCACCCCATCGAGTGGCGGTGGTGCTGGCCTCATTAGCCGCATGGTTTTGGATTTCGCCGTGGCCAAAAATGAAATTGTAAACTTGGCCGTAAGCCGGCTGTTGCCGGTGTTGGTAATTCAATAGCCGGCAGCAAGCTCTGCAGAGACCCCAGCGCCACCCAAAACCGAGCGCATTTTGATGAGACATTGATGGTTCAATCGAACAATCGAACCCACCCAGCCGGCTGAGCCAATTTAGCAGCCATTTGCGATTCCTCAATCGCTGGGATCAGAACTGGAACTGGATGAGAAAAGCGATCTCCGATCGCAGAGGATCACCTTCTCGTTAAGTCGTCACCAGTGGCATCGCGAGGAATCACCTGGACCCGTTGGGCATCGAGCACTGACTGCATCCCCAGCTTCATTGACAGTTGACAACAAATATTTGTGACGTTAAATGCGGCTGAATTGCTGCTTCGAGTCCTAAGAGGTTCCTCAATGAAGGAGATTCTGCAGACGAAAAAATAAGCCTGATTCTGTTAATACTAAAAATCAGACCAAAGAATTATCTGCTAAGTAAGCTGAACATACAACTGAATTTTTGCCACAAAATAATTGATTAAAGTCCCATTAAAAGTCTTTATAAGATAACGCACTTAAAACCGGAAAACTTGCCAAGATAAAGACCTTTTCGTGCCTTATTTCTCCAAGTGTGCCAGCTTTACTCGGAGCAGCAGCTGAATCCTCGGCCGACTTGCTCATTTCACTAATTTAATGAAGACCTTTTGCAAGACAGGCGGGGGGCAAGTCCATTGTCTCTCCGATTCTCTCACTCGAGAAGAGGACGGAGAAGGAGGTCTCCGCCAGATTGATGAGCTTCGGCTGCAGGCTGCGGTTTGGTCCGGGCCCATCTCCCATCCCGGCACCGAAAGGGGAGGACCTGCATCAATAATTTGTGTCCGCCGTTGAAAATAATTGACCAAGTTTGTCTGTTTGCGGTTGTGGCATTTAATCTACTTGCAGCTGAAGTTGCCGGCTCCGGCTCCGGCTTCGAAAGCGACAACTGAGAACTGAGAACTGAGAACTGCGAACTGAAAGCCAAACTGCAGCAGCAGCTGCCTTTCGGAAAAGAGGACGAGAAACGACAAAAAAAAAAGAAACGCCAGGTCCCAATCCTCGGCTTCCTCCTTGGCCTGCACTTGGCGTAATTGAAATAATTTTAAGTGAAAAATCTGCATTCAAAAAATATTTCAGCGAGCACACAAATGTCAGCTCAGAATCGGGCAAAATAAGGGGGGCACGAGGAGGCGGAGTAGACAAAATTCCAGGAGCAGGCAGGATGGGCGCCGAATCGAAGTTCAGAGTTGGGAAAAGAAGGTGATTGGGTGAATTCTCTATATTCTATTATATTCTTGTAAAACAAATCTTAATCAGATTGTTAAAAAATAATAAAATATACAAATATATCTATGGTTACTATAAAAAACCAATTCTTTTTTTAATTTGCAATAAAGCCACCCTACCCCATAGATAGTTAGAAGCTTACTCTATTATTTAAAAAGAAAATATAATATTTGTTATTTTTTGTCCTTAAAAATCCCCATAAATTGGCCAACTGATTCTTGAAGTTCAGCGACTTTTTACAGTCCAAGCTGGCTAAGTGCACACGCAGAAATTTACATGCGCCAATTTTGAGGGGACACGGCAAAAAAAGAGTCAACAGTTTGCAGCTTTCGCAGTCGCCGAACCCAGAACATAATCCTGGGCATTAAGGCAAATTGCGGCATCTGCTCCGTGGAATTTGGGGATGCATCGGGTCGGGATCGGGGGGCAGGGCGGTGCCAAAAGGGGCAGCAATTCGGATCGATCATTGAGAGCCCGAGCCCACCGTAATTTGCTTAATTCGACGCTCAGCCGCAGCTCCAGTCAGTGCCCTCCTCAGCACGCGGCTGCCACTCGTCGATCGACTGACGAGGATGATCCTCCTACCCAGCGGGGCCAGCAGTGCCAATCCCCGCCTGATTCGACGGCGGCTTCTTCAGCGGCAGCCTCAATTTGCCAAGTGCCTCTCTGCCTGCCCTCGGGGGCAATTTCGAACTGAGTTTTTATAGCTTTTTTTCGCTCCAATTTCTGATGGGTATTTTTTTTCGGGTGGATGTAATTTTTTTCGGCCGGGCATTAAGTGACTGTTCACCCTGGATGCTGGCTCTCATCCCAGTGTGTCACAGTTTTTCTACCCCTTTGGGGAGCACTCAAATTCGATAAACAAATGGATGGCCAGGAAGAGAAACAAATACAATATGCATGTCCTCTCAATCGATAACAGCTCGAGTGGCAAAATGCTACTTTCGGGTGGAAGCTCCATGAATTTATCAAAAAATATCTGCATAAATTCTTGTTTCTGGCATTTGCCATCAATTCTAATTCATATTCTGGTCTCTGGCAATGGAAACAACTCAGAGCCGAGTTGAAGTGACAGGAACCTGAACAGGGATTTCATATTTGCAGCTCAGCTTGTGAAATGTCAGCTGGAGGCCAAAGCAGAAGCAAAAATATTATAATTCGATAATATTCGGGTCAATCAATGTGTACAGCGTTTGGTTATGTTGTGGCTCAAGCCTGGATTGAATACTAACCCAGATACGAATATATTTCAATTAGAATCTGAGGCAATTGGCATTCATCTTAATTTAGAGACTTTCTTTGATGGTTAAGATATGGGAAAAAGAGCTAACATATTTAGGATAACATATCTAGAGCTTGTGTTTTATAAAAAGAATCGATTTATAAAAAGAAAAGGTTTTTAAACTGCATAAACACAGTCAATTTAATACAAACCCAAGGATGTCATGTTGACTTTACAATACTTCACGAATGTAGTCTTTTTTATGTTTTTCTAATAATCCAAAATATTCAACACAATGCTCTAAGCTTTCATAGTCTAAAATCTTAACTTAAAACCTTTCCCATTGAGAATCCCTCCCTACTTAAGAGCTCGAGTTAATTTCATTGATCCCGATCTCATTGCCATCTCTCGGGGGAGAGGAGCGAGAGAGACTCATTAAATCTCAACTCGCCCCCTGGCTCATAATTCAGCTCAATATAAATCTGTTAACAAAACGCTTAATCCGCTTTGTGCGCCTTATTTATGGCCATTTGATGGCGCATTATCGCATCAGGCACATGGCACCCGTCAGGCTCTGGCTCCAGCTCCAGCTCTGGCTCTGCGCTCTCCTCTCTGTCCCTCCCAGCTGGCGCGTCTCATAATTGGATTCGTCACAGCTTCCCCCGAAGCACATCACCATCGCCTACCCCGGACCCTCGGCGGCCATAAATCGCGGGCTGCTTGAAATGCAAATTTCGGGACTGCGACTGCAGCTTGTTGAAGTCGGAGCAGTATCATCGGCAGGGCATCAAAGTGGCAGCCAAATGTTTCGCCTGCTGCTGGTGCCCAATTAACGCCGGAGAGGAGCAGCAGCCGGGGACAGCAGATTCGGGGCAGAGGCAATCAGAGTTCACTTGAACACCTCGCAATTAAGCCCGCGAAAAGTGCGTGGCTCCGTGCGAGTGGAGTAAAAACAAGAAATCCAACACGAAGCGGTTCCATGTTCGGGCTCCCATCCTCGCTGGCTGCTGTGCTTGTTGTCGATGGCCAACAAAGGATAATCCAGCCAGGTGAGGGCGACTCCTCCGCGCTCTTCCCGGGCTGCACCCACTTTTTGGCCACCAAAAGTCACTACTGGCAGTGGTGTCACTTGACAGCCACCGCTAAACATTCAGCAGAAAACAACCCACGCAGGAGTCAGTGGGTTAAGCCGAGGGTTAAATGCCCTAACATCCAGCAGGGATTTATTAGGATGTTTAGTAATCAAAATTAGGGAAACTTTTAAACTAACTTAAGTTCTATACTACATATCCTAATCGTAACATTTTTTTTAAAGATCTTGTTAAATATCCTAGCATCAGATTGGGATTTACTAGAATTTTACTAAAAAAAATTAAGAAACTTTCAAGTAATTAAAATTATATATTTCATATCCTAGCGATAATAGCTCTTGTTAAACATTTTATTATATTCAACTGTGGGTTAAGTGTCTTAACATCCAGTTGGGATTTATTTTGATGGTTAGTAATTAAATTTGTAGTTACTTGAATGTAATTTAAGACAAATAATCCACCGCCTAGCTTCTTCTTAACATTTTTAACATTCAGAAGGTATTTGTAAGATTGGTTGTTAATTTAATTTAGGGGCCACTTCTACCCAGCTCCCTAAATTTAATCAAATATTGCACACATTTTTTTACAATATTAAAATCTATTGTCTAATCCTCATTTAAGTTATTTAAATGTCAGATTAAATATCTTATATTTTTACTAATTCGCCTGTGACTCACAATACCTCAGCAAGTGACTTTCTCGCTCTATAGATGCACGGATACACCCCGCAGAGGCAGCGAAAACAGGCGGGGAAAATTGCACAAGTTCTGGCCATTTGTCGCCGCATCGCCTGCAATGGATTAAGTGATTCCGTTGGCCCATTCCCACTCCGCCGAGGTCCTAACCAAGAACAGGCGACGCGCTTGTTGCCCCGGATGCGTATCTAATGCCCAAACAATCGCTCCCGCTCTCCCTGCGGAGGGGCAGGGGAACCTTCGTCGCGTCGGCTGGCATTAATTAAACGCACTTAAGTGGCCACAAGTACCTGTGCTGCCTGTCTCGACCAGGCCAATTAACTTTCGCCCAAGTGAGCAGCTCCTGGAGCATCCTCCAATCAATTAGTTCCGCCGCGGAGGAACTCCGGAGGAAAACATCAATGCAAGAAATGAAAATCGATGCGAAAAGTGGCAATAAATTATGTCTGCGGTGGCGTCCGCCGGTTGATTGAAATCCCTTCGCTGAGCAGACCGCCGATCGCTGGGAATTAAGTTCTGTTAACCCGCCACAGAGCGAGCAGAAACAGAATCAATTGCTGAAATGGACTCAGACTGCGGCAGGTATGCAAAAGAGCAATATTTCACAGAATGATGAGTTACAGATGACGCTGCCCAGGGACCGCAGCATCAACAGATGCACAGTATTCGCATTCGCAACTCCGAGACGGGAAAAACTTCACAACCTCAACGGAGAAAACACTCTTGACAGATGTACAGTGGATATGTGGTAAAAAATAGACAATTCTGTTTAAGCACTTAAATTATTAAAGATCTCTATTGTACATATTAAATAATATTTATTTTCTCTTCACGGATAATAATAAATCTGTGATTAACAACATTTGTTCATAATTTGACCATATAATCAAGCCATGTGCTTATGGTAATTTATTTTATTTCGCTGTCCATCAGCAAATAAACAAAGGTTATCATAACACTTTTCCTTGAAACAATATTTACTAAAGATTATAGTGTGTGTAATGTGCATAAATAATTTACCCATTTCGCTTTATTTGCAAGCAAGGAGCTTGAGCAGACTGGCAAACATTGATTGTTGTGAAAGAGTAATTTTTATAGAGTTATGAGAGTATATTTTTTACAGTTTCAGATATTATTGTGATCTATGAAAGATTATTAATTATACCACAAAAACTATGCATTTCTTCATCGATATGTCTTTAGTTAGTCTTTTCTTTATATATTTATAAGTCCCTTTATTGGCCAATTAAACTTTTCATCACATAAAAATGCCCGAAATTGGCATGCTGTCGATTCCATAGTCCTGTGACTCATCTGCCGGCATGTGCTGGAGCCAACTCCTGGCCCCCAGTTACTGCTCCTCCGCCCGCTTTTAGTGCATTGTTTACTCCGCCCAGACCAAAACAAAAATGCAGCCATGGACTGACTGCCTCTGGCCCAGACATCCGAGCCAGTGAGGCCAGGAGGAGGAGGAGGAGCTGCGGCTTTTCTGGCTGCGGGGAGCGAAGCTGAATTTTATGGATTTATTGAAAATTGAACGCACTTGAACTGGAGGAGCTGGAGGAGCTAGAGGAGCTCTGAAGCCTTAGCTGCCTGCATCTGCCCGCCTGCCTGTCTGCGAAGGAAGAGGCTTGTTTGGAAAACAAATAGACGAACTCTGTGTTGGGGTAACAGAAGACGGTGCCAGAAGCAGGAGCGGATTGAAATAATGAGGATAGGGTGCATTGTTTGGATGAACTTTCTTCGGAAATAAGTTTAGTTAAGATATCAAGGCAAGTTAAGAGCAAAATAAATTCAACAAAATAATGAATATGGTTCCAAAATATTTACAAATTCGAAACTTAAATTTCAGATTTCCTTGATCACTTGAAAATAATCATCTTTGGTCAATTATTTAAATTATATTAAAGAAAACCTCTCCTTGTGAACTTATATTCTATAAATTAACCCCTTGTTACCTTCACCGCACCTGAATTTTTATAAACTTGCGACTGCCACGCGTTCCCGACTGTGTACTGCATTTTGTTTGTTTGGTTTTTGGTTTGGTTTGCCTCAAGTTTTTGGTGTTTTGTTTATGGAAACGCGTGCGGCGGTCAACAACAGCCACAGCAATATTGAGACGGTGGAAAATTAACACATGAAAATATGTCTAGAATCGGGGAATACAACTCGGCAACGAATACGAGACTGAACGCCGCCAAGACAGGATTTTCAGCATATTCTGATATTACAAATTATAAGTAAAACCTACTTCAATTATAAGATTTTAATAAAATTCTACATCTTTGGGTTTTGATTTCATTCATTTCCAAACTGATCGAAAAAAAAAACATTTAAATGCTAATTCAATTAATCTGTCCATTGGCTGGCCAATAAAGCAACAAGAGCTGTAGATCAGACGGCGACAGGCCAAGAAATAATGTGATGCATCCTCAGCTAAATTGGCGCCCCGGCAGAGGAACGAGTCGGGCCGGTTCTCGATTTGATTTAGTTGATTTGGCGGCTGCCCCAGACCAGAGTTCCAGAGTTCCAGAGTTCCAGAGCTCTAAAGCTTTAAAGACTTGCAACACACACCTCTTGAGATCGCCCACACAGTTTCCCAGGATGTCGTCTTCGCTGGAGTCGCGGAATGCGAGTCCCCAGTCTAGGGACACCGCCCACTGGGATTCCTGGGTTTTCCCCCAGCTCGGATCATGCAGCCAAGGTGTGACAACAAACAAACAGTTTGCGAATCGCCTTCATCGGTTCAAAAATAAAACCAAATTCCAAGAAACATTCACATTTCGTTCGTTCTTTTGTTGTGAGAAAAACGTACGACACAGACGGCACTTTTTGGCTAGGAAAACATATTGAAAATCGCCCACGCCCGTCAAGTGGGGAACCGGGAATGGGAATGGGGTGACGACCAATTGGCGCCTGGAGACACTAAACAGAATGGGGAGACAGGTGGCCGTTTCACGACGAGAAGGGGGTGGGTGGTGTGTTAACATAGACCCCCTAATGTGTCCCATAAATTCATTAATTTGTCGCGCTTTTTTTCACAATCTCAGGCGGTCGTCGCCTTAAAATATTTGTCAGCTTTACGACGGCTTTAATTCTAGCGTCGACGCATTAGTTTTAATGCGGCGAAATTAATACAAATAAATTCAGAGAATCGGGGCAGGCGAGGCACTAAAGAGGGCGGAGGTGCACCCATCCGATCCTCATGAATGTCGTTATGGATGTTTGGGCATTTAAGTTTAAATTTAGCAGCCACCACGACGAGGCGACCACGATCAGCCCACTGAACGAGACGAGAGTGAATCGGCTCGAAATAGAAACCGAAATAAAACGGCAGCAGTGGCAGCAGCACGATATTTATAGGTGTACTCTCTGTTCTAGGGGGTGTTACCATTTAAGTTACTCAGAAGGTAGTCTTCGAACAAGGAAGCCCAATTGAATTTTGACTGAAATCTCTTCCGAAAACCATATTGAGAATTATAAGCACACATTCAAGTGTATATATAGAATATTTCACCAAAGAAAATCAAAAACACTACTTGGGAATTATAAGCATAAGCTGAAGTATATGTTTGGTCCACCTAAGAACATGTGCCCCGAATAACGACTTCGGAATTATAAGCAACTGTTTTTCTCGCATTTTAAGTAGAATAACTTTTAAACTTAAGCAATAAGTCAGCGAATGCCAGTACAGAGCATTCAAAAACTCTCACCTCTTGAAGAGCAAAAATATATACCGTGCTTTATATATACAAAATCGTACGATATCTCAGACAGATGCTATCTGCTCACCTCCCCCTCCCCCACTTTGGCCAATCTATTTTCGGGGACCGCGCGACAAAAGCCAAAAGCGAAGCAATTTGCAAATGTTTGGACCATCACCGGTCTGATGCGGGTCTGATAAAATGGGGAAAACGGGGGCTAGATCGAGTGGGAACCCTATTTAGTCTACCCCAGAGAGTGTCAATCAGCCAGTCAGCCAGTCAGTCAGTCAGCCAGTCAATCAGCGGCCCACACACCCGATTCCCTCGGCCAGTTTGTCACTTGGCTGTCCCATTAGTAGCCACACTTTGGGTCAGCGGCCCATAACGGAGTCTTATGTTTCTCGTCGAAGGGGGCTCGAGTTTGCATTTTTTTTGTAGAAGGCATTCTCTGTGGGCGTCCGTCCGGCTGACTGGCTAATCCCGCCTTTTTCGGCCTAAGCAGCTTCTTTTTGCGCGACTGCAAATTTATGCAAATTGCTGATTGAATTCAAAATTTCGAACTCGAAATTCTCGCCTCGACAAATACGGCAACACGCCTCTTGCCTACGAAATTAATTCGCTTTTCGGCCAAAGATAGCGACACACAGCGACAGCGGAGACGCCATGAATCAAAAATTGTATAAATCGTATCAAGATCTTGGCAAGAGTCAAGGTCTCCACGGCGTGGCCACGGCCCACATCTCTGGCGGGCTCTCTGGCGCCGGAGGGGATCCGCGGAGCAGCAGCATAGGTAGTCGAGTCCGCTGGCATAATTAACATGCGCCAGAGATGCCAACGACTGTCAGTCGGGGCAAAAAGCGAAGAATACGCGAGTAAATCCCCAATCCCGACAAACAAAGGCCACAAAAAAAGAAGAAGACAGCTCGAAGTTCCCATTCTGGTGGGTGTCTCCCGATCGCAATAATAGCCACCAATGAATCCACTTTTTCTGGGGCTCTGTCGCTCGGTCTCCCATCTAAGCTCCCCCTGTACTTGCTTGAGTCCTCCAGGCATTTTCTCCAGGTGCCTTTCCTTGGGCTGTTCACTCATTTAATTATTTCTGCATACCTATGATCACTTTATTGCTGTTCTAATCAAATTCATAAAGAAGTTACTAGTATAAGATGGAGAAGTATTGGAAAACAAGGATTTAATTCCTTTAATACTTATGAATCTAATTAACTTTAAATAATACTCCATCCACAATATATGCATGTTTACATTTCACACAAAACCAGTGGACTTCCTCGAAATAATCCTAACAGCTTTTCCCACAACCAAATGAGCTTCATTCCCATGCTAACTAGAACCAGCTCTTTATTGCCGGCTAGCTTTCCCCTTCTAGACCAGCTTAAAACACCGTTTAGTAACGCAAAAAAAAAACTCTCTCTAATTGCTAACCTTTTCGCAGACGAACTTTCCTCATAACCGAGTGCGGTGGTCGTGTCCAGTCTTTTTGGCCATTTCATTTGGCCGCAACGATTGCAGAAACCGCTCACTTTCAGTTAACAAATCTCCGCCGCTGCCCTGACCCCAATGCAGGCCACACACGCTCCGCACGTAGCAGGGGATGGGAAAAAAAAAGTAGTAGTAGTAGACAGAACGAACTTCTGCGCTTTTCATTAATAAAGTGCCGCTGTCCGTCTGTGCCAGTAACACATATATTACATAGTAAAAGAGCCGGCCAGCGGGCCAGTAATCAAGTAAGTTGTATGCCAACACAGTGAGAAATTTAAACCGATTGCTCGTATGCCGGCTATAATTTTATAATTTTTTAAGTCATATCTCGAAGTAGCTGCAGTTATGTTTGAAAACAACAAAGCTATATGATCGTCCGATCGAACCAGTTTCGAATTACACTCCTACCTGTTATTGAAGAACTCTATTAGAAAGATGTATTGACAGACAGACAGACGGACAAGACTTTTGCTATTGAATATAATATTTTATTGGAAATGGATCTGGATTACCAATTTTCTTTCTCTGTAGAGTCGAGAGAGTTACGAGAACATTTGCGCGGAGTAACCAGTTACGTTTTATGACCCTGCTCCGTCCGTAGATGGCAGCGCGGGCGGCTAATGAAAAGAAATGAAGTCCGAGGAAGACCAGTTGCAGTGACCACGGATATAGAGAGGAGGAAGTTCTCAAAACGTGAAGAGATTGGGCAACGGCTCGGCGGCGGCTGCTGGCGATGATTTTCCCGCACTTTATGGGCCGCCGAATTTTCGAGGAAGCGCAGCAATAACTCCGCGATGGCTGTCACTTTTGTCGCTTCATTGCGGAAACCATTCAAACGAAATTTTCCCCATCGCGCGACAAATTTCGGACACCCAAGTAGTGGAGGAAGCCGGCTCTAAACGGCGATTACCGGTCAGTTCGCCCAGGTGAGAGCCACGCTGATGACAGCGCTAGACAAAACAGAACCGAAATAACGTTATTTTACGACTGCTACATGTGGTAGGAAGCCCCGCACATTATGTGGAAATAAAACAAGACACCGCGGGACAGATAGAAATAAATACGGCCCAGCGACATACACATAGCGACAGTTTATTAATTATGATGGAGCTGCCTGCCGGGAAAATCCTATGCCCTAATCCTCTTCATAACGAATGATGGCGCCACGCGGCCTAAGCTTCCGAAATCCCCTTTTAGGGAATTCAGGAAATGTTGGTCCAACATCGAAAACGTGCCACAATACGGAAATTGATTTATAGTCATATTGGCTAAAAGAAAAAATCATATTTAAGACACTAAACAAAATATTTGTAATAAATAAGTAAGATTAAGGATCATCGAAAATCATTCCCAAATAAAGTCGAAAGCAAAATAATAAAAAATTTTAAAATGGTATCATAATTTGTAATTTCATTCTTTCGGTACTGTTTTCAAAGGTATTTCTTCCTAAAATAGTTATGGTAGTCAAACTGCTATAAAGGGTCTTCTTCAGAGTTCATGTTAAATTATGTTCAATAACTACAAAGAAAAGCTACTTGTCACTCTTACAGGATCTTTTACCAAAAGCTTTTATTTAATTTTAAGCAGTGGTTAATTTTTTTTTCGAGTGCATATCAATGCAAGCTCACTGATCGTTCAAGAGATGCACCCGATACATTTCCGTCCTTGGGCTCCAACTTCAAAAAGCTCCACATGTATTACCCCTCTACCATCCACTGATAAGCAGCGACAATTGTTGTGGCTGGGAACTCGGGGGCCTCAGCCTCAGAACATCCCTCGAGGACAGCTAAATATAGCAGAGCAAAGCCACGGCACGGCACGGCCAATAAACCTCAAATGATATGTGCTATATGTGCCGTTCTCCGCGCGGAGAGAGAATAAAATAGAATAGAGGCGACACATTAAAACAAATTGAAATTACCAAATGCATCTATGAAATTTATCGCACGACACCCAGACTGACAATGAAGAAAAAACAACTAAAATACAATGAACCGACAGCGCAGCGAGACGCAGCGGCGAGGATTTAATTTATGGACATCAATCTCAATACCGCAGTATCCAACAAGTCCCTCCGTCCCTGCCCCATATCTCGTCCGATCCGTCCCGAAATTTGTATGTTTGTTGTTTCGGGTTGGAAATTTATTTTTAATATTTTTTTCGTAGAGATTTTTCGTCTGCATTCGCCACCGCCACCGCCGCCGCCGCAGCCGCCTGTTGCCATTGTGGGCGGCCAAGCCCGATTCGAAAACACAATAAATTAAGAATATTTATTTGTTTGCGGTAATTGTGCGAATAATTGATGATTATGCGCCCCATTCCCAGCCACTGGAGTCCGCCGCACATCACCGTCGCCCCATGCAACTGCCAGTGCCGGTTGTTGAATGGTTTTTAATTAATTCCGAAAAAGGTTATATGAAGTTGACCCCTCATTACAGTAAATCTGAAAAGCTGCGTGAGTCCCCTGCGAGGAGGCGCCTGCAAATTGAATGCTGACAAGCGCATTTGTTGAGGCTGATGAACAGAAGCGATGCCTCAGATCACAGGCTTCCTTCAGTCACTGGAAAGCTTCTCAGAGAAACCTAGCCGAGGATGTGCCAAGTCCCATATTGTCTAGTGGTTAGGATATCCGGCTCTCACCCGGAAGGCCCGGGTTCGATTCCCGGTATGGGAAACTTTTTTCCACTCAATTAATTTAATTTGTTTACTAATTATTTTATAATACAAATATTGATAGTGCGCAAAAGAAACCACCCACTAAGGATTGTTTATAATTATATTTAAATTATTCCCTTGTCTATTTTTAATAGAATCGTTTTTTATTAATCATTTTCCAACACTGTTTATCGGGATTACCAATGTCCCATATTGTCTAGTGGTTAGGATATCCGGCTCTCACCCGGAAGGCCCGGGTTCGATTCCCGGTATGGGAAGCTTTTTTTTTAGCGAAATTCTTTTCAATTTCTTCAGATTTTACTCAGGTTTCCTTGATTTTCCTGTCCGGTAGTAAGAGCAATTTCCAAAAGAAAATGTATAACATCGTAATGTAAAAATGGGAGACGCTTTCGAATCTGATGATTGCGATCGGGATACCGCAAGTGGAAATTCGTCGCCGCTTCAGACTGGAAGGGCGGGGAAAAACACTTATCGGATGTACCAAGAGAATACCCACAACCGAAATACCCGAAAGAAAGATCACCGAGCAAAACCGAGGCAATACAGAGATCCCAGTCCCGACGAAGGTGCTCCTATTTATCCTTTGAATCCGGATGATCCCGAGCCGGAATGCAACAACGCTGAATATAGCCAGGCTGGAAAGTGTAAAGACCACGTTTTGCTTTACCTAGTCGCGGGATATGTTGTGGGGATCTTACTGGTACTCATCTGGTATCATGGGAATCCCGAAAGGGTCAGCAGTGATCTCGGTGGAACGTGGTTTTTTATTGTTCTAATCTTTTTTTTACTGCTTATATTGGCTCAAAGGCGTCCAGCAAGGTGGGTACTTTCAAGAAAACGTAGCTTCAATGAACCGAATATCTCCTGCTTATAGATGCATTGCACTTTTATGCTTTCCCACTTTGGCTCACTACCAATCCCAAGCTGCTATTGTGGCCTTGGCCTTTATGATTGCTTTTTCGGGCCCTGTGATGAACACCATCCAGAATATATTTATTATGGCGTACAGTCTGAACTGTGGTCAAAGCCAACTTCAAGTTGCTTTAAGGACTTTAAGTCGTATTATATGTGATCCCTCGCATTCTATGGAGGAGTCACTTCAGGGAACTTTTGATGAAGTCCGATGGATGCTGGCGAAGTTAGATAAGCTTTTTGTGAAGCTGGAGAACCCAATTGCAGGAATACGTGACTATGCAACAGCTGTAACTTTTCTATAATTTACTAAACATACTTTCCCTTTCAAGATGCCACCTATAGGACCTCCGCTAGTTGGTTGGCCTTGCAGAACGAACACTTTGACTACAGGATGGCTTCCCCCCACACTCGCTGCCTGAGAGCGGGGACTTTGAGTATTCGCCACTGCCAAAGCGAGTTCGGGGAGCAGGCAAAAGAGTGCTGTAACCAAGAGCTGTTCGCTTGGTTCTGTGGAAGTCTCAAGGGTGTGAAGAGCTTCTTCGACAATAATCTGCTCTTGCCGCAGATCGTCATGGAGGATACCTTTCGACGTAAGTTAAAATCAAATTTCTAGAACTCAAAGGAACTTCAGTTTCTTTCAGACTTGCAGTTATGCTTTCTCAAGATCCGCTCAATGTTCATAGCCACCATTAGCTTCGATCACAGCGCGAAACTAAACACAAGTTTTATTGCAACTGGTCCAGATCTCATATACGATCAGGACATGAACAAACATTTGGATGCGGCTAGGCACAAGATCTATAATCTGTCCTTTTGGCTTCACTTGATTTTTGTTCTGCTTTTGCTGGCTGTGATCCTACGAGCGATAAACTTTCGCGCTTGTTACTTGATGTCTGAGCACTTTGACAATGTCTATATAACAGAAGAGTTTGAGGTCTACGACGAACTGCAATCGCAAATTATGGGAGTTCGGGTTTTGCCTATCGACAGTTGCGAAGAGATCAAATATGTCAAGGTAGAGTCTTTGTTAATATAATTTCTTCATAACTTTTATATTAGTTGTTTAGATAGCGTCCCTGAGGCTTCTGCCCGGAGAGCTGAAAGCAATGTATCGCTCTGGATTTTTTCTGGTCTTCACTGGAATTCAGCTCTTCTGCATCTGTTATGTGGACTACAGTCTTTACAGCATGTTGGCCATGATGTCCCATTATGGTAACATGACGACTGATTTTCAACGTAATATATCTTTTATATATATTTTTAATTATGATTATCATGGGATTTTCTTAGCTTCTCCTTATAGAAAATTGTTTGTGACAGGCGGTGGTCGAATTGGGGATATTCTACGGGATCTAGTTCACGCCTTTGAGCCCAAAACATTTCAAGTGGACTCCTACAGTTGTCTTCCCCTCCCAGGAAAGCCAAAGAACTTTCAATATTTCTGGATCTCAGTGCTTTACGTGCTGGCCTGGACTATGGTTCTCTGGGAGCCGTACGGCCTCCGTCAGCGACATCGTATAATGTCCTACTATTATCCAGAGGAATCCAGTCGAAGAGATGAGTATTTGCACTATACCATACTCAAGGAGAGAAGTAAGTACAACCAAAGACTCTTTAAATTATATTGTCTTTGGCACAGCATTGTAATATCAGTGGATCATAAATAAATTTCCTTCCCTAGAATCTCTACTGGAGCTTAGGCGTCAAAGAGCTCGTTGTTTACATTACTATAGATATAACAGCGGAGTGTTATCCTGCATCTCCCGTCTTGGTTTGCTAAGCAGCTGGTAATATTTCTTCCACAGCATAGCATACCTTCAATATTTAATTTAAAACATATTTATTATATAGGTGCTTTAGTGGCTGCCGTGGGGCCCTTATAGGCAGATCGTGCACTATTTGCAGCAAACCACTGACAAAGTAAGCTAAATACATTTAAAATGGATATCCATTAGAATTTTTTCTTCTGCAGGTCGGATTGCGTTTTCTGCGACTTGCCCAACTGCGCAGGAGCCTACTGTAATGTGTGCTTTTGCGAGTTCTATAATTCCTGTATTTTGTGTAGTTCCCCCCCATCCGAATGCGGATTATCGGAACAAGGGTATGTTTAAGTAATTATTTTTGGTAATTATTAATAACTGCCATCATAGGGACTCCTCGGATGATTGGGACTATAGTTACTGCACTCCTGATAACATTCAGAGTCCATAACGTGTTAAGGAAATCTTCAAGAACTGCATTGTTGATTTAGTTCTTTCAAGTTTTTAATTTGAAGACTGACAGACTTGTAGACCCAGTGGAATAATAACACTGGACAGCCTCCTTATCAAGTCCCATATTGTCTAGTGGTTAGGATATCCGGCTCTCACCCGGAAGGCCCGGGTTCGATTCCCGGTATGGGAAACTTTTTTCTTCTTGTCTTAATAAGTAATTCTGATTTTTTAATAAATTATTTATGTTCCTTTAATTTTAAAAAGTGTTTTTACCCCTCAGTGACCTTATAATATATTTAAGTAAGTCAAAACTTGTTATGCCAGAATAATAAATATCAATTATAATTTTACATACATTTTTCCTTGATAATGCCGTAAGCATAAAGCTTGCTGTTCTTATCGACGTCACGAAAAGCTTAAAATAGAACGCTTTATTTACGTACACTATTTCGCCGCTTCGGACCTCATATCCCATATTGTCTAGTGGTTAGGATATCCGGCTCTCACCCGGAAGGCCCGGGTTCAATTCCCGGTATGGGAAACTCGTTAGAAAAGTTTTTTTTTTTCTTGCTTAATTTTTATGTAAAGCATTATTGTTGCTGCAGATACCCTAAATAGCCAATTGTTATTTCCCATTAACGTTGTTTTTGCACTCCGCTCTTCAATAAAAAGTTTGAATGCTTGTGTTTATTCGTTTTTCCACAACTAATCAAATCGAACTCCACAGAGTTTGTCCATGCTGCTATTTTTCTAGTGACCGACGGACGAGTCAAAGTTTTCTTTTAATTTGCTGAGGTATAAATTGTGTTTTCTTATTATTATTCTCCCTACTAAATTCCCTCAAATCCCCATTTCTGCTCTGGCCCTGCCTGAGTAATTTTCTATCCCATTACCTAATTTGCTCGCTCTCAATGGGCAGTCCGACCGTCCCTTCTTCCTTTAATCCAAATAACTTTCAGCATAATTTTCTAATTCAATCGGTGGTCGTTTTTGCTGGCAAAACAAACCCAAAGTTCCGTGTTTTTTTGGGGCCGGGCCGGGGCCAGGAGAGATGGGATAACCTGCGGGTCTGAGTTACGAGACAGTTTCAAAAACGGTTCTAGTTCAAGCGAAACGGACAGATTTTACGAGCCGCCTGCCAACTGAAAGTAAACTACAAATGTTTACACAACTCGAGGGCTGCACCTAGGACTCACACGGCGGCGGCGGGACAGCCTTGGTAAAGTTGGAGCAAAAATTGAAAAACTTTTGCCATCGTCTTGTTTTTTTATGATGATGACGACGACGACTGCCGCCCGTTGAAAACGCCTATTTTCGGAAGAGGGGCGAGTCTCCAGCCACGCCTCAATCGCCGCCCCCTTTTCGGAAGTGGAACAGATAAATATAAAATTCGGCGAAAAGTTTTCCACACGTCTGCCGGCGTTTCCTAGTTGTTCCCAGTTGTTCCCTGACAAGTGAAAAGTGCACGCTTAGAAAAAATCAATGAAAGTAGTCAAGGACTTTCTATCAAGGCATATAAATAGAAAAATGTAATAGAGATTTGAAATCTTAAAAATACTTATAGTATTTCCTTGTTTGAAGAAAAGGTTTAAAAAATGCATTTTAATTACAGTTTTTCCATTTTTGGAATTTTGTGCAAAGTGCAAAGTGAAATAGGTTTTTCTCGTCTCTCTCAAGAGGAAGTGGGCAACTGTCGAGCTACTTAAGCCCGATATACAAATATATCTCTGCCTTTCAAACTCAACTGCAGCCCCATTTACAGAGCCACTACTACTGCCTGCATGTGAGCGAATCGGGATTGAGATGGAACCCTTGTTCTGGGGGATTTGCCCTAACTCCCTTGCCTGTCTAATTGTGTGGAAAATTGTAAGAAAATAATTCGCTAAATGCAAATGCCAGACACTCCGCCGTCTATCCATAAATATATATATAAGCGATTGAGTAGTATTTCTGCCTCAATTGTTGGGTTAGAACTCGGATTTCCCCCTTTAATGGCAGCCCTTTGCGGTCGCTTTCTGGAGCTTAATCAGGCGCCTCGCATCGCATTACACGCGGTTGGCTTTCCCAGCTTTTCCTGCGGTTTGGCAATTTTGTTAAAGATACAAAGCGCCGATACGGAACAATGAGATGTGCGTGAGTGTGTGTGCGCTGCGAGGTGAGAACAAAGCGTTTGCAACCACAAAAGCAGCGGCAAAGCGGGAAATGGGTTTGGCATTTGCATAGAGGAGGAGCGGGGCAGGGCACGGAACGGTGGGGCAGGATGGCCAAAAGAAAATTGGATACGAAAATAATGGAGGTGGCGGAAATTCAGTTTCCCGAATAAGAGGAACGTGCTGATTAGGAATGTCTTTATATCGCTTTTCGCTGAACAAAAATAATATAATTTAAGCGATTTGATTTGGAAAATATGGTACTTTTCTCCTATTCTCTCTTTTCTTCTCTGCTTTTTTGGGGACGTTGTTCTAATGCAAATTGCTTGATCCTAGATCCTTGACCCACTGTTGCATTTAGAAGTTGTATCTCTCTGGCAGTTTTGCCCCAACAAAAGAGATCCACCGAAAGGAAAACCGCACTACAACAAACCCTGAAACGCCGGCGAATTTTTTCATTCCGCGTTCCGCAAATGCCAACGAGAAAGGCGGCAGGGCGAGAAGGAGGAGGAGGTCCTAATTGCAGCTCCACGGACAGACTGACCACGCCCACTCAATGAGCAAACACTTTTTAAATGCAAGGAAAAAAGGTGAGCCCGTGATACTATTCCTAATTACAACTTTAAAGGCGAACTGGGCAGCTCACACACGGAACCAAATTAATGTGGTCAGCTCGGGGTCCTTGTCCGGGGCTTTAAAGGATGGGGGCGGACAGTGTGCAATTTTTGATCGGCGAATCGCGTGTCACAGCCGTATCCGCCTGCCAACGGCGGCATTTCCCCGTCTAATAGTTTCAAGTGCAATTTAATTGAGCGAATTGCATAGAGAAGCACAAACACAACCACGAATTAAATGCGACATTTTTATTTGCGGTTTCCAGGCCGTTCAAATTAATATGGCGTCGCCGTGTCACAGCAAAATGGCTTCAATTACCATTAGAAATTAGAAACGTGGCGGAAATAAAATACGTAACGCTTCAAATGGAAACTGCTCGTTTATTGGGGCGAGAGAAGATTAAAAGAGGCCTTTAAGCTGACAGCTAAATTTAAATATTAAAACTATTTAAGAGAAGCGGAATTACTATTACTTTTAAAGTCTCCAGAATGTTTATCCAGAATTAACTTAAAATAGCAAAGTATAGAATTACCAGAACTTTCAAATACCTATGTTAATTAAACCATTTAAGCACTTCTCACTTCCTCGACTTCAATTGAAATATATTTTAATTTAACCCAGGCGATAGAGGAATTAAAGCCAGAAGAACGCCGATGACCAAGAAGAACACAAGATGAAGGAAGCCCGGAACTCAAGAAGTCAAGTCAACGTCAACTAAACGAAACCACACCGACCGAGGGCAATTTGCGATCGTTGGTAATTATAATTGGGGAATGGGGATCGCTCAGGGCGGATCACAGGAAGGTGTTGGATCGATTGGGGCACTGGTACTTGGACCACCAGTCGACGAAACCCGTTGGCGAGGAGAAGGTCTGGAGGCGGCGCTCCTTCGGCGGCTGCTGAAGGTGGAAGCAGAGCTCGCAGTAGGGCTGCGAGGTGCGGCGCAGCTTGTAGAGCGAGTGCCACCAGAAGTAGCGCTTGTACTCCTCCGGCACGTTCATCAGGTGCTCTAGATGCGCTGCCAGGTCCTTGGGCTTCGGGAAGTCGCTGCTGCTGATGTAGGACTGCGGCGGCACAAGGTTGGTCAGGTTCCCGCCTCCGATCAGGACTGGCACCACGAACTTGTGCATGGCCACGTACATCTGGGGCGGCACGTAGTCCGGACAGGCGGTCGTATCGAAGACCAGCAAGAAGTGGTAGTGACCGCACCTGTGCGAAATATTAGGAGAGATTAGGAGGTATTTCAAGAATTGAACTCTTAGCTTACTCGTCAAGGCCGACACAGCTCTCGTGGGCAAAGAGGTCGACATACTTGCGGAGCTCCAGCAAGTACAGGCTCTCGGGCAGGCTTGCCTCATCCACCTCGTAGATGAGGTACAGTGCCAGACGATCCTTCTTCTTCATCTGGTTCTCCAGCAGCTGGATCTTATAGCCCGGCATATCGTCCGCGAAGTGCTCGCTGGGGGCACTGAACAAGTTCAACTTCCTGGCCTGGTTAAGGTGTGAAAAGTAGTACTCTGACCAGACTAGCTGCGAGTCCAGGCGATAGGTCATGGTCAGGTTGAAGATGGGCAACTCGCCGACGGGTGGTAGTGGATCCTGGGCTAGGCTCAGGGGATTCCTAGCAGCAAAGACCGCTAGGCTGTCACGAGTGCGGTTGATACTGCTCAAATCTCGGAGGGAGTAGGGCTTATCCGCGTTGAAGACGACGGCGTCAAAGACCCTTTCGGAGTGCCTCCTGTGGGTGGTGACCACACAGCCGCACTCCATATGCGCCGATCCGCTGGACATCTTGTCCAGGTCCTCGTTCCACAGCATTATCACTTTCAGGCTGGACCCTTGCGACATCTTCTGGCCTTGGCGGTACAGGGGAATCGTGCCGAACAGAGTGCAGACCATGACCACGGCCAGGAGCGTCTTCAAAGTGCTCATGTATTGGCCAGGCGGGTAGAAATCCCGACGTAGATTCACCCGCGGCTCTTCACTCTCTAATCCACTCACCGATATTCTGCGTTCCTTGGGCGGAGGACCCGGCTCCTTGCGCTCTGCTATATCACTGCTGACTGGAAGCGGCACATCCTCCATGCTCTCCATCTGATGCTGCTGCTGCGGACTGAGATTTCGCCGTAAGCTGAGGATCTTGTCCACCACTGGCATTGCTCTAATTTTGTCCATTTTCCTTTATTTCGTAGGGAAATCTCTATAGAGATTCGTGTGTGAGCGACTGAAAATCTCAGGTTATGATGCCCGATAAACCATAACGATTTGGATTTGAAGTTCTGTGCCAACTTGACCTAAAAATTATATAATTGTATCATGCTACAAAAAAGGTGGCATGTCCGACCTAGGGAACTCGATTTAGCCACATCCGCCCATCTGTTGTTCGTAGTCTTAGGAATACCTAAATCTCAGAGATTTCAAGAGCCTGAGCTCTAATAAGAGACGCTACATAAAGTATAAAGTTATTTCACAATTTTAAAATATTTATAATATTATTGATATATTATTTTTGATAAATATCACAATAAATTATGAGTCACATTCACAACATAAGAAAGTGAAACTCAGGTAGGAGAAACGAAGCAGCATTTACTCATTCTATTCGCAGGTCGTAAACAAGTTGTTCTCCTATCCCCGATGGCTACGAGATAAGCAAGTGCAGTGGCGCTAACAGGACCATAAATCCAGCGATATAAATCTGAGCCGGAGGAGTGAGGAGATGTGGCCATATAGGATATAAAGTAGGGCCTTCGCTAGGTGAGGCTGGCCGTCCCTGCTCCGGCGATAAACCCTCGCACACGTCGAAGATTTTGAATTACTTTCGTTTTTATCGCCGGTTTTCATAATTTACACGCGACCTGCCTAGGAAATCAGGGAGAGGTGCGGATGAAATCGTAGGAGAATCGAGAGAATGCTGACGATTCACTTCATCATAAATTCACCTGTCGTTTGGCCAGTCCATCGAGAAGCACTTCCGCTGTCCCTTCGAGGTGTCCGTCGCCCGAGAAATTTATGAATTTCGTTGGCGTGGCGAGTGCGCGAAAATTTCGTGGAATTTCCAGGCTCAGGCTAAGGCTCAGGTTCAGAAGACGTTGTCGCGTCATTCGAATTGAAATTTCATTAGTTTTACGAGCCCCTTCGAGCCAGCCTTCGTAGGTTTACGACGTATAGCGCTGCTTCCCGGGAAACCTACGCCGGAGAGCCAGGAGCATCAGCATCAGCTCCTCGTCGTCGTCGAGTCAACGCAATGAATTATGGAAAGCGATTTACATTCGCTCGCTCATATTTTATTGCTGCTTGTTAATGTTTTCATTGCTCGTCCTCCCCTCTCCCCATTCCGGGTGCTTTTTCCCGGCGCTTTTCTTATTTGGCGAACGCATGAATTATGGATATTCCCCTTATGGCGGCGTTGCCCAAAGAATGCAAGAGAGAAATTTGTTTTCATTGTTGAAATATATTCTTTGCAAATTTATTGAATAATTCAAGGGAGTTACATGCTTTACTATGCGCTATTCACTATATAAAATGGATGGCTTTCGGAAACGCAACAAAAAGGAAAAGTTTGAATATTTTTCAAGCCAAACTTTAGGTAAATTTTAATGATGAAACTGTAATAGACTGCGAAAATTAAGTTTGGCACATAACAGGTCCTTGAAAATCAATAAATACGCATAATTAAAAGCTCTTGTAATTAATGTGAAAAATTCCTGGAAAAAATATTACTATTTTAGAAATCCAAGAGTCAGCTTTTCCGACATATGCTAAATACGCTTAAATAAAAATGCATAAAAAGGAGAACCCCTCGAAAGTCTCTGATCCAATCCTCCGCCCAAGGGCGTCGCTATATTGAACTGGCGCTGACCTCTTTGGACAGCCATAAAAAAACAGGAGGCTCCTCCTCCTCGCCACTCGAACGCCATAAAAATGTATCAGGAGCGGAGGAGATAGACAGAAATGGCAGCTGACATTAGTGCGCTGGGAGCGGAGAATTGTTATATTCTTAACCATATTCCGGATATTTATGACCCTACGCTGGACCGGGATCCCAGGGCACTACTACTGGCCGACCGGTCAAATGGAGCGTGCCCCGTGCTCCAGTTCGGCTGCGAGTCCGCCGAATGCCGTGCCGGGGACGGATGCTGCTGAATATGCGTGAAAAATGTTGCGAAAAATTTTAATGCGCTCGAAAAAGAGCTGCGGGCGCCAAATGGGAATGGAAATGGATGGTGACATTGGGAGCGGGCGAGGGAGCGGGAGCCGGGAGCTGGGAAAATGGGTAAAAATGGAAAGAAAGATGACAAATGATTATGGAGCATAATAAATTTTCAGCGCTGATTGAGCGAAATGCGAGTGCAGCTGCGAGGATGCAAAAATAGTTGGATTTGGTGGGGGAGAGTAAGTCATCCATTAATGAAGCTAATTTGCTGCACAAATCCTGGCCAAGCTCCAGCTCAAGCTCTGCTCCTTCAAATCCCATTTTGCGAAAGCAAACAGAGTCGGAGAGGTTGAGGGAAAAGTTGATCCAGGCTGCTTATGGCTGACACGAGTGTCATCCTCTCCTATCATATCTCAATCCCCTTTTTGCTTCTCCCTTTTTTCCCCAGCAAATAACTGAGAAATTGCAGTGGCAGCAAGTTTATTGTCTCCGCTCCGAGTCCTTGGACTCACATGCATCCAAAAGGAGTCCTCAGCTCAAGGAGTTTGAATTTATTTTGTTCGAGTGCCTTTGCCGGCAATTGCAAGTGAAAAGTCCCGAGTGCAGGTCGCTTTTCCAGCTCTCATTCTGTCCTGATTGGGCGGCGCACAGTCGCCGGCGAAAGTTTGCTGCCATCCGTCCGTATTGGCTTCGCCCCATTTGCCATTTCCCCTGGACGTCCTGACGTCCTTTGTCTATTTGCTTGTCCGGCGAGCAGGAGCAGCGGCAATAAGCTCAGCTGGACATGCGGATTATGCTGGGTTATTGAAAGGGACAGCCCAGGGAGGGCTTTTGGGAGGTGAAAAATTACTTTTTAGCTTTATGTTGATGGTTTGAGGTCTGAAGTTTGGTTTCGGTTTCGGTTCGGGAAGATCTTGAAAAGTTTTGACGTTTGAAATCTAGACAAATATGGGTTTTTATTAGAGGAACTCGTGAAACTAGGCTTCTAACTTTTAGTTAACATTCTTTATTTATATTTTTAGGCAATTAAATCAGTGGCTGTTATGCGCTGTTATTGATTCAGATCTTTATTTGTAAATCTTTAAGAACCTATTTAATTTAAAAGTAATGCAGTCGCTTATATGCTAAGTCCCTTTGAGTTTCCAACCATAAATATAAGAAATTCGGTAAGAAATTTAAAATTAATTCTATTTTTCTTCTGCCCAATTTCTCGCCTTCAAAACTTATCCACAATGGCCAGTGACTGTAAAATTGTAGCGGTAAAATGGTAAATGGTAAATATTACCCAATAACGCATAAAAATTGAAGACAATGACGCAGACAGCGAACGTGGCGGCGGCGGCGGCGGCACCCACAACTGAAACTGAAACAAGTGCGATATCTGTAACGCAGACTCGGATGAGACACAAATTTCTGTGTCTCCGAGGTCGAGGTGAGAAGTCGGGGGGCGGCGGCAAGTCAACAATAATAAAATATTTAGGGAAGAAGCGCGAGTGAGGGTGGTGTGCGCTGTGTGTGTGTGGAAAAAGCCCCAAGAAAATGAAGTCATCTTGTGCAAATATGCCAACAAAGTCAAGTGTTAATTTGCGTGGGAAAACAATTTTTTAGTTCAGTTTCTCGGTTTCTTGGCCCCAAAAATGAGGCGGCTAAAAGTTCTTTTGATAACGAACGTAGGTCCGCTTGTTAACCCGAAGTCTTGTCGTTGTTGTTGTGATTCCTTGAAAGCAAAAGTGTGTAGTTGAGGGGAGAGAGAGACCCACCAACTGGGAGCGTGTGAAAGGTCAAAGTTTTGTTTCAACAACACTTGCGATTAAAGGCTAATTTCGTCAAGCCAAATTAGAGAAAATCCCCGACCATTAAAAGCCGACTGCCTGGCTCTGCATTGCAAAACCAAGGCCCACAGAGCCCTAGCCCAACCATGGAGGAGCCCCGACAAAAGTTGACACCACAAAGCATTAACTTTCAAGTACATCAAACATTTTGTTGGCTGTTATCTCAGCCAGGCCCCACAAAGGTGCCACCAACTTTTGGCCAGCCAAACTGGGCCACCAAGGGGTTAAGGGAAGCAGGGGAGAATTGAAACTTTGTGCCTTGTTTCGTTGTTGGTTGTTCACCATCATTATCATCGTCGTCATCATCATCATCATCGTCGTTCGTTGTCGTTGTCGTTGTCTTTTGTTGTTATGCGAATGACATTTCCATGTAGTACAAAAGTTTCTCGACTGCTTCTCGTTTTTATTATTATTTTGCTGTCCCAACAACAACAACAACAACAACTCAACATCAGTGTGTGGGAAAATGTATTTATTTTTATGATTGTTTAATGTTTTATTTTCCACGTATTTCCAGGCCCCCCAAACTCACTTTGAAAGCGAAGTAGGCGAGTTTCGTTTCTATATTTTAAATGTTTTAATTAGTTCCGAATCGAACGCATCATCAGCGGTGGTTGGCTGCATCTCCCTGGCATTCCCATTCCCAATCGAATTAATCAAATCATCATCATCGCCGAACGCCACCTTCGATCCCTTTGATCTGACCACGGACCACGGACCAAAAACATATTTCAATTAACGGGCCATGACCGCAGCAAAGATCCAAAACCAATACCAAGACCAATACCGATACCGAGAGAGATACCACAAGCGAGTCCACAAAACCAAGTCCAAGGCAAAGGCGAAGGTGATCCCGAAGGCCGGCGTCTTGCTCTTGGCCTGGGTGTGTCCCAGTGTGGCTCTCTATCTCTCTCTGGAGCATGTGTGGGGGCATCAATCAAAGCCGCAGTAAACACTAGAAAAAAATAATTTTCGTAAGCCAAGAAATAAGAAATTAAATAATTGGAAATGCCTAAAAACATAAAACTTAAAATGTGCCTTGTTTAAGGTTTTAATTTTCAATGTAAACCGGAAAATCAGTTTCGAAACTGTCTCAAACACTGGAAATTGCTTATTAATTCTAGCAAAAGCTTCCCCCTTTTCTTTAAATATTAATTTACCTTACTTTTATATTGTTCTCTGTGTAATATGTGGCTCACAGGCAACAAGTGAGTGATGCACTCACCGAAAGGGGCAGACAGATCGACTCGACCCGACTCGACTCCAAGTTACCCAGTGAGTGATAAATCAAAGCTGCAGAAGTGCCCGCCCTGCTCCGCCACGAAGAGGAGGGTCGGGTCTCTCGCCCTATGGGGGCGCCATTGGTGTGGTCTCTGTGCCCTGACCAGAGAGAGCTCCAAGTGGAGGCTCCCTACGCCGCTGTGTTGGTTGATTTTCAATTTCATACGCACCGTTGGATGCATTTTCCTGCCCAAGGCGGCAATTTATTGATTAACGCGTTTTGTTTTCCTCTTACTCTCTCTCTCCCTTGCTGGGCCAATTTTCATCACATTTCGTCGAGCGCCGTAATTAAAATGTATTTTCTTCAATCATTTTTCGGGATTCCTCCAGAGAGCCAGAGAGCTGGGTGGTCAGATCTATGGGTATCTCTGGTCTCTGGGATGCTCCCCTCTGGCGGCGGCGGCAGCTGTCGTCACCAGGGCACCATCATCAATTTTACAAACCCCTCAAAAAACTCAAAAAACTCGAAAAAAATAGTGTTAAAGCGCGAATGGCAGCGACAGCGACCGAGGCAGCGGCAGAAGTTGGGCAATTTGTTTCGCTTTGTGTGTCGGAAGGGGAGAACAATGCCAGGTGAACACTTCCACACTTTTCGACACTCATTTGCAATTTTTTGTTAATTTTTTCCAGAGTTTCGGCCCGATGCCTGGCGGCGATAAGAGGTTGCCGCAGCCGCAGCCACTGCGACTCCGACTCCGACGCAACAATGCAATAATTACAATTTATATTTGCAGATAGAAATCGCACATTAAGCAACGAAAATGCGAAATGCGAAATGGAAAATGCAAAATGCAAAATGCAAAATGCAACTGCCGCCGCTTCAGTTAACCCATGAAAACCTGTCAACGTGTGCGTTTTAACGCTTCGTCGACGACGAGTGGGCCAAGTTGGCGTTGAACATTAAACGTCAAGCGTTAAGCACTAACGTTAACGTTAATGGCCAAGTTAAGGCAGCTGCTTCCAGTCTGCTGCCTCCAGCTGCCTTGGCCACTCTCCAGCGACTTTGGTGGCCAGCAAAAAATGACGAATGCCCCAAAAAACTCAGGGGATCAGGGGAGAATAATACAAAGTCAAGTGGACAGCAGCAGACGGTGGCTGCAATCCTTTTGGTGGTCCACTTTGCATATGCCAAAACTGAAGATGACCTGATCCCCCGAGGAGCCTCGAGTGTATCCAGTTACACGTTTGACACCTGGCCTCGATATTGGACGCAGCTCCAACGGCTGGCGACTGCCGAAAAAGATCAGAGACAGAGAGGGAGAGGTCCCTGATCCTGATCCTTTGCCTGGGGGTCTTGAGCCTGGCCACGCGTGCGCCGGATCGAGTTACCAAACAAAGGAGAGCGGGTTGCTGGGGCCAAGGACCTCCTGCCAGGATATAGAGCATCAGCAGTCTGGCCATCGCCCTGGGTGGTCAACTCGGATGCTGTTGTCATCAGGTTGATGATGTCGTCGCTTTCGTTGGCAATGAAAGATCGCTACCTCCTTGGCAATCGAAAATCGAAATCCTAGTCGCGTTCGAGCGCCTGCTGTAAATCATCGCTTCAAGCGGGACGCACAAGGACACTTCAATTAGGCCGGAGCGCCGCCTCAGCAGCAGCTCCTGGCGTTCCGCAGCTCCAATCGCCATTAGCAATTAGCACAACATTAGCGCGGCTGACCTTTGACCTCGCTGCCACTCCCGCTGCGCCCGCCAAGTGTCCTGTCCCCCGTGCCCTGTGTTTTGGGCCATTGTCCTTGTGCGCGAATGTCTCCTGTGAATACTGCCCTCCAGCCAGTCAGCCGAAGGAGTGTCCTCTGTGTTTTGTCACGCATTCATTCGCCAAATGGCCGGCAATAATTTGCGGTTGTCCCATTGTGTGTCCTTCGTCCTTCGTGCCGCGTCCTTCGCCCTCTGCCGCTTTGCAGGCGCCGCCGCATATTTACATAATTGCCCATGTCTCAGTGTCTCATGGCATAACGCTATAAACACGCCTGAGAGCACTCCGGCCTCGGACTCCGGACTCCGGACTCAGGAGTTCCAGATACACTCAGCTTGATTTGTGGGTTTGTTTTGGAGAGTCCCTTAAAGTCGCATCAATTTGAATTTGAAATTTGTGTGAAAAACAGACACTTAAGTAAATGGAAGCGGAAATAATAATTCATGAATCTCTATTATATTTAGTAATATTTTTCCGAGTAATTATCAGATTCACCGCAACGAATCTCAGAACTAATACAATTCTTACCCTAAAATCCCATTAAAAGCTATACTAACTTAGTCGCTATAATGAGGCCAAGCACCCAAGTTGCCTTCTCCCTTTTTATTGGTTTTATCCTGTGCCAGAGCAATGCCAAGATCAGCATGCACCACCTTCATTTCCCCAAGGAAGCAGTCGAAAAGGAGAAGTTCTATGTGAAGAGCCCCTCGTGTAGAATACCCAAAACGAATCCCTTTGCCAGCGACATCATGAAATACTTCAAGCAGGAGCATTTCGAAGAGTGCGGCACAGACAAGGACATAGTGTCCAGGGAGTTTATTGAGGAGTTCGGGCAGTATCGCCTCCGTGTTCACGAGAATAATGTCTCCTGCCAGTATCAGGCCATTCACAGAGTCGAAGACGCGTTCACTCCGGACAATGATTTCAGGTGTGTGTAGAATCAAAGGTATTTAACTATTTTCTGAAATGGATTTATATATTTCTCCTTTCAGTCTATCCAACCCGCAGCCGCTAGACAATTTGTTTCTGGTGCCCAAGGACATTGAGTATATGGCCATAAAATGCTATGCCAATAACTCGACAAATCAAACACTCCTTCAGGAGGATGCCTTCCTATTCGTACAGAATCGTCGCCCGACAAAGAGTATCCCTCCGGAAAAGGCAGAAACCAAGCCCAATGTGATTATCCTAGGCATAGATTCCACCTCCCGCATGAACCTGCGACGCTCCATGCCCAAGGTTCGCGAGCTCCTGAGGAAACCGGGCTGGTTCGAGATGCAGGGATACAATAAGGTGGGGGAAAACACCCTGCCAAATCTGCTGGCCATCCTCACGGGAAATGCCCGAGAGGAGGATGCAATAGATGGAACATTCAGACACAAGGGATACTTTGACAGACTGAATTTCATTTGGAAACGATACAAGGAGCATGGCTATGTGACGGCCTTCGGCGAGGACTGCCAGGGGATCGGCACCTTCAACTATCTTAAGAGCGGGTTTGTGCAGCAGCCCGTGGACTATTACCTTCGGAACTTCATGGTGGCCTTGGAGCAGACTTTGAAAACAGTTAGGAGGTTCGAAAATGTCTTCTGCCTCGGCCGCCGCCTGAGCTCCAGCTATGTGTGGGACCTGGCAGGCCAGTTGGTGCAACGCTTCCAGAACTCAGAGCCCGTTTTTGGACTCTTCTGGAGCAACAGCTTCACCCACAACGAGTTTACAGGAGCCACGGCCTTGGATAAGGTCCTCTACGAATACCTTTTGTACCTCGATGTGCTGGGATTGTTCGAGGAGTCCATAGTCCTCTTGGTGAGCGATCATGGCTACAGATTCGGTGTGTCCCGGATGAATGCCAGGTCCGGCTACCTGGAGGAGCGGCTCCCGATGATGTTCATGTATGTGCCGCCTTGGTTCCGGAAGAAGTATCCCCAGTACGTGGCCAATCTGATCCGCAATCGCAATCGCCTGTCCTCCAACTACGATCTGCACATGACCCTGCACCACATACTCCAGTTAAACATGACTTCTGCGAGACTTTTCGATCCCAAACTGCAGGCAGACAACTGCAAGGAGTGCCACTCCCTGTTCTTTAAACTTCCCCACAACAGAAGTTGCTCTCAGGCGGGCATCCCGAAGAAGTGGTGCTCCTGCAAACCCGTCAGAACTGTGACCGACCAGAACTTCGTCCGCGGGGTAGCCAAGGAGGTGGTGCGTCGGATAAACCAGCACCTGAGGGACAGAAGCCTCACCGATATCTGCAGGGAGTTCAGCACTGTCAGGGTTCTTCACATGGATCGGCAGATTGCTGTGACCGAGAACGAGGATTCTGTGGAGGAAGATGAGCTGGACTTTGTAATTACTTTTGCCATTAATAACCCTACCGCGAACTTTGAGGCCCCTGTACAGTGGAGCAAGGAGACCAAGTTACTGAGCATGAACGTGGACCATCTGAGTCGCTTGGACTCCTACAAAAAGACCGGCAAGTGCACTGAGGATCCGTTTGTTAAGAAGTATTGTATATGCATTGAACGGTGATAAATAAATCAAGCCATCATCATACCTTAACAGTGAAGCTTTAAGTGTAAAGTTCGAGGAGTAACTTATTCTCTCTTTTAATCTCAAAAGACTCTTACAAGTAATATATCTTTTTAAATCTCAATAAAAATGTCTAGTCTAGTTTACCCCCATTCGCTGTGAACTTTTCCAGTTGCATTCATGGGGAAATCAGCGAGAGTGGGTCACAATTAGCTGACCTCCCCGCTTCAATCAGCGGAAACCGCTTCGGTCTGGTTCGCTGATTACCAGCTTCCGGGCCCGGGCCCAGGCCCAGGCCCGCGGACTCGGTGTGTCATCCCGTGATGCAATGGAGCAGGAGTCCGGTCCGCCGCCTCCTCAGTCGTTGATCGCGCCAATTGCCCTTCCCTTGATTGCCATCAATTGCGCAAAACAGAGACACGGGATGAGTTTGGATTTGGACAATGGGAAGCAGTGCCGGGCAGTGATAAGCACAGCGCCGCGGCAAGTGTGTCAGTGATGGATTACACTCACTCATGGGCACTTCACTTTCCCAGTGGCCAGTGGCGCCAAAATGCGTGCGGAGATGAGTCAACAGCAGCCACCGAAATTATGTCATGTTCCGAGGGAAAGTCAACGATGGTTTTGTGATGTAAAACATTTTTAACAAGACTTTTCAGTTATTTAGTCAACAAAAGTATTTTTTCATAACGAGAGTCTCTAAATATTCCCCAGAATATTTCCTTCAACAAGTTCCAAGTCCCAATTCTAAAGTGTTTCATCTGAAATTTGGTTTAAAATTATATCCCTTTCGGGTGGCGCCAATCGCTGTCTTGGCGAGTGAAAGTCTTTGGAGGTCTTGAGGCTATATCTCGACCACATATATTGGTGGAACAACCGTTCTCACTTTGTCGGCCGACTTTAAAGGAGCGACAAGACCCAGAAAGGGTCGTAGATAACACCTAATTAGGGTGTAGAGGATCGTCGCCTGCGGACAAGGCGACTGACAACTTTAGCGCCACTTCCCGGGCCTCGCATTCTCGGGATGATGCTTATTAGTGCGGGTGGTCGGTGCGAGGGTCCGACGAGATCGATTTGGGAATCCGCCTAAGAAGGGCCACGCCCCCGAGAGTTGGGAATCGAAAGGAGGCGGAGGCGGAGGCAGAAGCGGCACGCACGCAACCTGCGGCAGCTGCTACCTCAGCCTGTGTTGTGGAATCAACAGTCCCTTGGCCAATCTCCTTGAGTCTTTGGCATCTGTATCTTGTCTCGGGTCTAGGCTGCACACAGTCTCGCTTCTGGCCATCAGTGCTGACCGGTAAGGGATTACAGAGAGCAGCTTAGTGGAGTTTTTATCATATTTCTATGCAAGAATAAATGAACTTCCCTATTTTTTGAAATTAAACCTATTATCAAATGATATTTGTCGTAAACGATTGTATATTCTACACTTTATTAGAAATAGTTAAACGCAAATGCAGCTGAAGTGGATTTTCTCTTAGAAGCGCGTTAATTCCCAACTGATTCTAGCTTTATTTATAAAAAACAGAGCTTCTTTCGTATATACCAGGGATACAAAATGTTGAAGACAAATTTTATAACATCATTCATTTAACAAACTATTATTTTCAAAACTAAACAATAGAACCTTTATTAAATACAAAATGTGACTAGGAAATAGCTAAACTCTCATCCCTGCTGGCTACGCTTGTTTTTGGTTCGGGTGTCGCCGGCGATTCGATGCGTTTCCTTTGGCCACCGCTGGCCCAAGCTGAGATAATTACATGTTAATTCGTTAGCTCCTTTCCTTAAGCCGAGCTCTTAGCGCCGAGCGGCAAGCGGCAAGCGGCGAGAGACAGCGCAATCAAGTTGAAGAAGGCGAAGGCGGCTCCTTTCGAATCGAATCGAATCGAATGGGATCGAATGGATAATTAAGCAGTTGCCAACAATGTGTGCGGCATTTAATTGGTGATCGAGATCGGGACCTAAGGACACCACCAGTTGCCAGTTCCCAGTTCCGATAAGTAGCCGCCGCAGTCGCGTCATGAGTCAGAAGAGTCAGAGAAGTTAGAGAAGTCAAAGATCAGACGCTGGAGAAACCGACCTTGTGGTTAGGTAAATCACCTAGTCGGTGGAACCATATTAATAACTTTAATTAAAAACGGGGTTCGGGGCTGCCAGTGAAGGGAGGAAGGGAGGAGCGAGGAGCAGCGTTCAGAAAGTGTGGGAACCAAATTATTCAAATCGCCATAACCCCGCTCCTTGGCCGCTGGGCCGAGCGAGCTCCTTCTGAGGCACCTCCTCGGAACTGAGCTCTCTCATATGCATATTTATTGCATTTTTTCTCGACGCGCCGGCAACGCCCCCAAAAAATATTCACAATGGAATTTCAATTCCATTCGCCGACTTGGAGTAGCAACAGGATCAGCTTCGGACTCGGGATCCATCCCAGAATGCACAGTCGTTTCTCTGCCGCCTGCGATTCGCGGGAATAATTAAAATTTATATATGTTTGGGTTCGCGGCGGTTCGGTTCGGTTCCATGCTTTTTTTTCGCTTCTAATTCGTTCGTTTCGACGATTTGGCTCCTCGTCTGGCGGCGGCGGGCAGTCACAAATCCATTTCACTTTCATAACTCATCGGATCCAGGCAATTTACATCGCCGGCTGTCACCGCTCCTCCCGTCCCTTCCCGGAATCCGGAGGAATCCCTTTTTGCAATCATTTTTAAATCCTCTCCCCCCACGTTCTGCAAGTTAACATGAATGCGTAACATTCGAATGGATGTCAATTGCAAAACTGCAAACTCCTGCCTCGCTACACAACTACACCATTAAAATATAAAAAATACATTGAATTTAATAATCAAATTGAGTGCCAGAAGCACTTGAAAAAATAAGACGTTGCTAAGCAGTCACCCAGAAAAAAGAAGAGCAGAATAAATCAAGCCCTTGCCTCCGTGGAGCGATGGGTAGTGTGCTTGACTCTTAAGCTGACGTCCCGCCTTCGCGTCAAAGTATAATATGTAATTTTTACATCCATTTGACATTAAGATATTAACTTACAGAAATAATTTCGATAAAAGTAAAATAATTGTAATTATCATATACCAAATAAAAAGCATTTATGTACAAACTCAAGTTAAGAAATATTGTTTTAGTCAGTTTCATATAAATTGAACACGATTCGTCCTTAAATTAAGTACATGAAATAAGTCCGGTTCGTGCGGAAATCAACCAAAAAATTTTTATTCTTCTTATGATAAATTATAAGCCCTCGGAAATATATCTGAGTGCACTCACTATTTTCTTTCTCTATCTCAATGACACTCTCCCATAATTGAGAGACAACGTGCGTGGAGGAAGATGGGCGAGGAAACAATGACACTGGCTTCATCCGTCCGTATCCACATCCACTTTAGCGCCTGGCACGTCCGCAAAGTGGCATTTCCACTGTCCACTGCTCCATTGAAAGCACAACACAACTGCAGCCTTATACTACACCCACTCCACGTCCACTTCCACTTCCACGTCCACTTCCACTTCCACGTCCACATCCTCGTCGCGGATGCGGAACGCATTTGAAATGAGCCCAGAGGAGGAGTGGACGAGCGGGCGTCGAAAAACAACAACTGCAAAATGAATATTCGAAATTGCAGTGATATATCATCGATGGATTGTTCAGCGCTCCGGCTATATATTCTGCCTGCCTCCCGCGTCCCGCGTCCCGCAACGGTGAATCGTGAAACGTTACGCAAATTTTCTGGCAGATTGTCATGTTTCTGATGGTTTGGCAAAATGATTGATTACTTTGTTCCTGTTCCCCGGATCGGACGGATGGGAAGTGCTGGAAATGGCAAGGAGCTATGATGAAAGTGCCAAATCGGAAATGCAAAAGTGCGGAGAAAAGTGCAGGGGGAAAAGCGACGGATTGATTGAAAAGGGTTTTCCCATGTAGTGGCCGCGTGCGAGACTCCACGATCGATGCCCATCAATTCCGCCGACATTTTCGTGATGGGCAATTTGTATTTCATTGCACAAATTCAATCAAAGTCAAGAAGCGAAAGTGTAAATTGATCAAACAATACACGATGTGGAATAAGAGTATGTTTTACCATATATTTTGGACTATCCTTTATGATTTTAGTGGTACGTTTTCACAAAGTTTGATAGCTCTTGCCCTTATAGTCTCTGAGATCTAGAGGATCATACGGACTAACTGACAAACGGACATGGCCGAATCGAGTTGTCTGGGCCGGAGCTGCCTTCCTATGGCTGTTATATTTATTATTTTCGGTTAAAGTTCTTAAATATTACTAGTACAAGTTCGCACAGAACTTGAAAGCAAAATCGATTGTTATTCGGACATCATTCCAAGGAAAAAATTCCGATGGACAAAATTAGACCGATGCCACTGGACAAAATCCTCAGCCTCCGGCGGAATCCTAATCCGCAGCAGCAGCTGACGGAGAGCTTGGAGGATATGCCCAGCTTTCTGCCGCCTCAACTCAGCTCTGACATGGCTAAGCCCAGGGAGCAGAGGCCTCCGCCCAAGGGACGCTGGATGTCGGCGAGTGCAATGGAGCTGCCACCCCCACTAAGGTCTCCCATGTCCCAGGCGAATCGGCAGCGGGAGCTGTACTCGCCAAACCAATACATAAGCCTCTTGAAGATGCTCCTGGGCGTGGCTGCGGTGTGCACCCTGTTCGGCATGATTCTCCTTAGCCGCCTGGGCCAGAAGATGGCGGAAGAGTCCAACGCAAAGGTAATCCTGCTGTGGAATGAGGACCAGGACAAGATGCCCAGAAGATCCACGCACACGGAGTGCGGCTGCGTGGTTACCACCCGCAGGAAGCACAAGCCCTTTGACGCCGTCGTCATCAACGTAGATAAGCCTTACTCCCTCCGAGATTTGGACAATATCAACCGCAATAGAGACAGCCTAGCCGTCTTTGCTGCCAGAAAACCTCTGATCCTGGCCCAGGATCCACTGTTACCAGCCGGAGGGTGGTCACTCTTTAACTTGACCATGACCTATCGATTGGACTCGCAGCTGGTCTGGTCCCAGTACTACTTCACACACCTCAACCAGGCCAAGAGGTTGAGCTCGTTCCGTGCCCCCAGCGAGCACTTCGCCGACGGTATGCCCGGGTATAAGATCGAGATGTTGGAGAACCAGATGAAGAAGAAGGATCGTCTGGCCCTGTACCTCGTCTACGAGGTGGATGAGGCAAGCCTGCCCGAGAGCCTGTACTTGCTGGAGCTCCGCAAGTATGTCGACCTCTTTGCCCACGAGAGCTGTGTCGGCCTTGACGAGTAAGCTAAGGACTCAATCCTTGAAATACCACCTAATCTCTCCTTATATCTCGCACAGATGCGGTCACTACCACTTCATGCTGGTCTTCGATACGACCGCCTGTCCGGACTACGTGCCGCCCCAGATGTACGTGGCCATGCACAAGTTCCTGGTGCCAGTCCTGATCGGAGGCGGGAACCTGACCAACCTAGTTCCGCCGCAGTCATACATCAGCAGCAGCGACTTCCCGAAGCCCAAGGACCTGGCAGCGCATCTGGAGCACCTGATGAACGTGCCGGAGGAGTACAAGCGCTACTTCTGGTGGCACTCGCTCTACAAACTGCGCCGCACCTCGCAGCCCTACTGCGAGCTCTGCCTCCACCTTCAGCAGTCGCCGAGGGAGGACCGCATCGAGACCTTCTCCTCGCCGACGGGCTTCGTCGACTGGTGGGCCAAGTACCAGTGCCCCAATCGATCCACCACCTTCCTGTGATCCGCCCCTAGCGATCCCCGTTCCGCAATTCCCCGATTCCCCAATTATAATTACCAACGATCGCAAATTGCCCTCGATCGGTGTGGTTCCGTTTAGTTGACGTTGACGTTGACTTCTCGAGTTCTGGGCTTTCTTCGTCTTGGTCGGCGGGGTTCTTGCTGGGTTTAATTCCGCGGAATTTCGGCGGCACTCCATTGACCTCGCCGACAGCACCGGGTAGCAGGGAGTCTTAATAAGTTATACTCTATCGGCAGGGTTGAGTTTAAACGAAATTCAGGTGGAGTGGAGGAGGTGTGTATTTTTTAGACTTTTGAATTCAATGTTTTCTTAAGACTACATTGTGGTTTTTTAAGAATGTTCAATAAATTGGTTAATGTAACCTCTAAAGACGATTTGTGATAATGCCCTGCTTAGAGCACACAGAATTCGAATTTGAGCCACCAAAAAAAGGGCATAATTCCCTTTCAAAATTTTCGGTTATTTCGCAACTGGTTCGGCTGGGCGTCGTCCAAAGGACAGCAGGATGCTCGGCATGCCAACCCGTGCCAGGCGGCCTGTCGGCATACCCATAAGGTCGGAATGCCGCCATATGGGAGATGGAACGACGAGATGGAAGGATGGAGGATGGAGCGGCCAGCTATTGTCGCTCAAGTGGAGCCCTGTGCTTGTGGGAAAAAGCAGGGCAGCCGTCACTGGCTCTGGGCATAGATAAAGCAAATATGTAGAACTTCTTCCCCATTGTGGATGCAGATGGAGTGGAGTGGGCTTCTCCGGACGCGAGCGAGTGGGCGACAAGACAAGACAAGGCGGTGCCGTCCAGAAAATGTGGGATAAGGTGGAATAGTGGTGGGTCCAGGTGAGGTGCCAGGCGGCGGCAGTTCTCGGGCTCGGGCTCGGGCTCACACAATGCACGAAAAACAAACAGAATTGTCATGGGAAATATTTCACGGCGTTGCCAGTGCGAGCGAGTGAAGTGCCCGAGATGCTCCCCATTTCCCCTCCAATCTCCCATCTCACATCTCTCCCGTCCCCGTCACGCCGTATCCACCCGGAATGTCTTTCAGAACGGTATCACAGACACAAAACACTTTTCTTCTCGCCACACACAACACAATATTTATAAGTTAAATGCTTCACTAAACAATAAGCCACAGCGGACAACTGGCTGAGAGTTGTGACGGCTCTTGCACTGAGAGAAATCAACCAGACAGGGTCCTTAGCTTAAATCTGTAACAAATTAAGACTAAAATAAATAATACTTCTCGAAACCATATGATATACTCGAAATTAAGAATTGGACAATTTAAAATCAATATAAAAAGTGGGTAGAAAAAGTAGGCATACAAAATATTTTGGGACAAACATGGCTAGGATTGGGGCAACAGTCTGAGATTCTATGGCACTCCTGATATATTTCCTTTAAAATCGCCAAGTCAATTCCATGCAACAAAAATAGGTCTTAGGATTCTATGGCACTCCTTTAAAACTCAAGTTTTCCATGAATAAATAGGTCTTAGGAGGTTCCCATGGATCCCACCGAGTTTTTCTTCCACTGCATAATCCAAACTGGGACTGGGACATGGTAAAAAAATACAACAAAATTGAAGTTGAAGGCGAGGCGATAATGAAACCAAAGTCAAGCACATCGGACCAGGTCCAGGGGCCTTTGGGCCCTTCGAGTTGACAGGTTGTCCCTTGTTGCTCGCTCTCCCTGACTTCCCAGCACCTGTGGGTTCCCTGCTCTCCTGGATTCCCATTTCGGTTCTGGGAAGTTCTCATCATCTCACTCTCACCCAGGGCTTCGTGTTTGCCCATTCTGTTATCAACTATTACAATATTTTTGTTTAATTGACAAACAGGTTTATCATTAACATTTTTCTCACTCACAACTCCAACTCCAGCTCCTCGGATGCGTTGGCGGCGGCGGCCTTCTCCACTTCTCTGGAGTTTTTTTTTTTTTTTTTTTTTTTGAAAGCCTTCCCGGAGTGGGGACCAGCGGCGCTTCAGTTGACGCTCCAACTGTTTTCCCACACTGATTTCTGATATTTCTGGACACCGTGAAGCAGCAGAGCAAACTGGACTACAATGGGACGATGTGAGAAGTGTACTAAATGGTCAATAAACAAGGGGAACGTTGGGAAAAATCAATTTGGAACTGCAAGCTTTCTGGATCAAACACAAACAAGTTGTGGAAAAATTGTATTGTTTAATTTTATGATTAAATCATATTAATTGGAAATTATTTCTATAGAGATTTATAATTAAATCTGGGATGCCCAAGCTTAGTTTTTCATTTTGTACATAATATATTATACACTATTTGTAATTTAATTTTATTCTTTTATTTTCTTAATTTGCACCACTGTACGATCTCAGTTACGGTCTCGTTTTGGTCACACATCAAACTTTAACAACTCAATCACGACAAAGTGTCGCCAAAAAAAAAAGCCGGGAAGCAGATAGAAGGCTCTCCATCTCATCGTGGTTCCCATTGCGATATCTAAATACCTTAAAAGGCCTTCTCCTATCCCTTTCCCTATCCCAGCCTTGTAAACCGCTAAGTGCCGGCCAAGATTTTGGGATTAAAAAAGAGCTTCTGCCTGAGACTTGTTTGCTTTTGGCGCTGCCGTGAAAATGCATTTTCCCTTCGGCCCCTTTTTTACCGATTCTAAATGCTGTGTGTGTGCCCGTTTTCTCACCTGTGGCGGACTCGGCGGCTGCTGCTGTCGATGCTCGTTTTAATTTGTTTGTTTACATTCGGTGCCCCACCTGCAACCTGCAGCAGCAGCAGCAGCGGCGGCGGCGGCAAAGTTTGTTCCCAGCTCGCAAATGTTTGGAAATAGACGGGTCGCGGTCCACGGGGAAATGGTGCTCCGCCGGGAGTACCGCGTGTGTTTTGGTGTTAACAACTCGACACTTCATTAATTGAAGTTGAAAAAGTGCAGCTATAAAAAGACTATTAAGTTCCAGGCCCACAACAATGGAGCAGATCGGAAGAGAATAGGGAACACTATGGAAAAAAATTATTACAAAACCGGAGAGATTACTAAACTAATTTTAATTTAAATACGAAGTCGATTCGATAGAAAGTTCGAGGAACGGGAATTATAAGATATTGTAAGTTTGGGAATTCTAAGGGGAAGTAAGTTCTAAAATGGTTGAGAATTCCTACTTTAACTTTTAAGAATTAGCAAATAATTGGTTGGAAATTCAAACTCAAACTTTTAGGTCTAATAACCTACGAAAGTGTGTATTTTCTCTAAGTGCAAACCGAAGCAAAGAATCAAAGTGGTCTTCGAGTGGCTGCAGTGCCCATCGAATGCACATAACATGAAATGTTCGACGATCGAGGGAACTTTCAGAGTCTCAGTTCGCATTAGACGCAAATTTGATGGCTATTGAAAAGTTCAATGGTTTCTAGCGTCTCGAAGATTCCTCTTCCATCCCAAATCCGAAAAGTGGCCCTCAAGAGAGTGTGAGTCTTTGTTTACCTCATAGCCACTCTCCGCAGAGCAGTGAGGGAATGGGAGACACATCAAGTATCTGGGGTAATAGAGAAACCTAATGTGAGCATATCACAATTAAGAATTTGGCAAGACGGCCAGCAATATCCAGAGATTTTCCAATACATATTTCCAAATATTTAATGGAGAATCGTTGGGCAAGATCTGGAGCTTCAGGAGGGTCTGTTGTCCAGATTCCCCAGTCCCCGATCCGATCGTCACACATAAATAGTTCACGAGAGCCATCCGACGCGAAGGGGCACTGGCCATAAAAATAAATCTATATGCAAATGTGACTTCAACTTAACATGCCACAGCGACAGAGAGGGTGAGCTTAAGCCTAGCCAAAAATAGTGAAGGTAATTCGAAGTAATTCGACCGTAAACTACCCGTTGAATATAGGATTTGCATCATATATTATGAGGCTCAAAAAAGACTCTAAATCTATATCTTTCTAGCTATCTTCTATATATAAGATCTGCGTGTTACTTGCCTTGTATTCTTTAAAACTGTTTTATGATTATTACATGGATATTTCAGGAAGTATAAGTCTTAATAGATTTTTAGTATTCTCACCTCTTAATGTGTTTACAATTATTTCAAAATATCTTTCTTTGAAGAGTACTTGGATTTGTTAAAATATTAAAATTAGAATCGTTATAAGTATTTGGAAATCCTAAAGTACATGGCTCCCAAGAATAATGGTATCTTATGCGTACGTGGAGTTTAGAAATAAATATTAAATGTATACCAACATTTTAGTAGCTCCTGCCTCTCTGGTATTCGAGTCTACCTTCTTATTTTACAGCAAGTACCCTCTAGAAATGGTTCAGTCAAGGACTTCTCTCATTGCAGGCCCATCCCAGAATCACAGAATCCACAATTCCTGGCGCAGAGGCGTCTGCAGTTTAGTGCCTGTCTCAGCGACTTTGAATCTTTACAAAATGTGACAAGTTGCGGAATTATTTTTCGCAGAAGATGTTCTCCAACTCCAACCCCAACTGCAACTCCAACTGCGACTCCGATTCCGACTCCGTTCAGTTCTGTTCTGTTCTGCGTGCAGATGAGCTGAGATTGATAAGCGACGAGGAAGAGCGTGAAGCCGAAGCCCGAATCCGCGGATCCGCCTCGAGGCTGTGGCTCTGTTCAGCGTTCAGAGATGCAAGTGCCTAGATAAGGCCAGCGATTTATGTGGAAGCTCCTGGGAGCTGCAAGCTGCGAGCTGGGAGGAGCAGCCTGCGATGACAACAGTAGCATCCATCCAGAGCAGAGAAGGTGCCAGCAATTTAGGGGCGATTACAACCGGCAATGGCATTTTAAGTGGCCATTGTCAAGGAGCGATCTGTGGGCGCGTGATAAGCGCCGGCTCCCTCCCGTGTGGGCGATCGATTCCCCAAGGTGTGGGAGTGGGCACTGGAAGAGTTGGGGCCAGAGAACACTCCGAGACTATTTGTACAAAATCGAGCCTAGAAAGCTGGGAGTAAAATCATTTAAGAATGCTCAAAAGGGAGTTAAGATTAAGGTCCTTTATACAAGGATTGTTAATTTATTTTTAATAACTCCGAAACCTTTTTGTAAACCTCAACTTTATATTCCAAAAATATAAACAGAGAAGGCAAAACTGAAACAGAAAAATAACCCAGATATCCATAGATCAGTCCTTGCACCTTTGGCATCTAGGACCCGGCGGCTCGATGGTCTTTGGCACATACGAGGGGTTCTTCTGCTGGGCCACCTCCTCGTTCCACAGCTTGTTGAGGTAGTCCTCCAGCTTGGCCACGATGTCCTCGTCGCCCTCCGAGCAGCTGGCAAACCCGCTCTCCAATGATCCGCTGTCCGAGGAGGAAGAGGTGGCCTTGCACACGTTGGTGGCCTCGCTGCAGGAGTCGTGCTTGCAGTCGATGGGGCAGTGGTGGTTGTCCCAGTCCTCTGGCGGCTCCATCGCCTCCCCGTAAGTGCTGCCCGACTTATCCTCCTCCTCGCCGGCGCCAGACGTGGCGTGGACCGGCTCCTCGACGCGGTACCACTTCACCTTGTACGAGTCCTGGCCGCACTCGCCGAACTGCTCGCCGGTCAGCTGGTCGATGTTGCACTCGCAGATCAGGAACGGCGAGTTGCACCGCTGGCACCGAGGCAGGTTCACATCGTGGTTGATGATGGGGCGCGGCGGCTTGATCTTCACCTTGACATCCTGGGAGGACACCCGTGGCATCTGCAGGCCGCACATGATGCAGGGTTCCGGCAGATCGGCACCCTCCGACAGGGTGATCTTCTGCACAGGCCGCTGGCCCGCCTTGGGGTGGCCCGGAACCTCTTGCTTGGAGCAGCCCTTGCAGGGGCAGCCGGGCACCAGGAGGGGATCCGACCGGGCCGTCATCCGCTGGTAGAGCGCACTGTAGACCAGGTTGATCTGGCGCTCGTAGTGCTGGTGGGCCCAGAAGAAGGCCGCCTTGTAGTTGTCGAAGATGCGGGCCGTCTTGTAGGCGGCGTGCATCCACGCCGAGTGCTGGGTGTGCACTGCCATGGCGTCTACGATGGGATTGCTGATGGTCACCGGGGCCTTGCCGTGGAAGAAGGCCTTGAAGGCGCGCTTGATGATCGCGTAGGATAGCATCGCCTCCACGGGCTCCATCTCGCACTTCAGTCGCAGGGCCTGGAGCAGATCCTCGCGGTTGAGGTGCGTTCCCGGAGCCGGCGCTGGGGGGCAGGTGGTGCGCAGCCGCTCGTGGTAGACGAAGGCCCGCTTGATGATCGACCTGGCCATGCAGGACTTGCTCGTGGCGATGCCGCAGATTAGCATTATCTGCGCCAGGCTCTTGGCTATGTCCTCCACGTTGTCGTCGAACAGCTGGTAGGGATCCAGCTTCCGCTTGCAGTTGCAGCAGCAGCGCGTGACAGCCGCCGGCGGACCTCCGGTCGCTTCCTGCAGCTTCCTGGCCCTCTCGTAATTTTCCATAGCCACGCACAAAAGAAAAGCCAAAAAGAGTCACGAAAAGTATACACCAATTGAATTTTGCACTCTCGCCCTTTCTATAGATCCACACAACAACTATTAAACCAGCCAAAAAACAATACACATAAATTTACACAAATACCACGGTGAGTTCTGGTGGAGAAAAAAGGCGCAGGTTACTCTTTTAACTCATCTGATTGGAGTTTAAAAAATTAAAAATTAAAAAAAGAAGCATAACTTAAAATAAACCATAACATCTTTTCACAGTTGGGTTGAATGTACATTTGGTACTTAATAAGTACTACTTATGAGAGGCACTGTTGAGGAGAAAATACCATTTACAAAAATGAACAATTCACAAAATATAATTCATTTATTTCTACAAACAAATTGTATATCTCATTTTTTTAGTTCAAAAATGATTATGCAAGTTCCAAATGAGTCTTTAAGACCAACCAGGTCGCTGAAATCAATGCGTCTGCCATAAATTGATCAATTTGTGGGCAAACATTGGAAAGATAAGAACTAATGCGTTGATCGGGTTGAATCGGTTTGTCCCACTATTTTCCCTGGCCTTTTAATTTGGTTATTTGAGCCAGTGGGTCTATCTAGGATTACACGCTAGCCTGTGGGGTCACAAGAATGCAGTCCGGATAATAGGATGGATCGGATCGGATGGTCGGTCTCTCTCGGTTCCGAGCGGAGCTGCAATTATGCTAAATAGATTGGGGCCGATCGGACTGACCATCGAAATAAATAAGAGACCCAAAACACACCACACGACAGACGACAGACAGACCTAAATTGTTCAAATAAATTAAGTTGTAGCTTTCGAATGGAATGGAGAACGGAGAACGATCCAAGAGTGGAGATCGGCGATGGTGTGGGGATTGGGGCAAGTAAATACGGGAATGAAAACGTTCAGAGGCCGCCGCCTGTTGCATTGTCATTTGATAAATTATGATATTTGATCAATTGTTCCGCTGCGGTGCCTGGAAGTGCTGCCGCTGCCTCGGCCCCAGCGATGAAGACGTCACCTCCTCCCCTTGGACGGAAGCCCGCATCCAGTTTGCCGAGTGAACTTTTGTCGGGTTTACATTGTAATGGCATCTGGCGGGGCAAACATACAAACAACCAGTCAAGTCAGTCAGCCAGACAGTCCCACATCCATTCATCTGCATAATAGAATCTCCATCTCCAAGGGGACTAGGAAAAGAGACGAGGTGGAGTTGCCTCTTTATTGTGGCTAATAGGCCTCTTGGCCGCTTTGTTGTTGTGCCGCCTTTGGTCACCTCCAGCAGGCGGCAGCCAGTGCTCCAACCCCACCATCTCCATCTCCATCAACATCTCTCTCTCTGCCATTGGCATTTCTATGTGGATTAATGAATGGCAGCAGTAACGCCGTCGAAGCTAAGGCTGGAGGTGCTTGGGGATAAGTAGAAGGTGAGGCGCACACTGAGGGAAATTTACAGAAGCTCAGAAAAAATATCTGCAGCCTTGGCTGATACATACTGATTGCAGGCCAGCTATAAAAACAACCTTCAGAAAATAATTATTTTATAAAATTATCATCTTTCAAGAACTTGAAGTCATACAAGACCGCTTTCAACCCATTTTTCGCAGTGCCTTTTGGGGAAGACTTGTGTTTATCTTCCATATAGACATATAGAGACTCACATTCGTTGCCGGGTGCAGTCAACAGGCCCCTAATTATGTGTAAAGGTGTTGTGTGTTGTGCATCCCACCGGCCCCATCCCATCACATCCCATTTTTTTTGTCGTCATCCATCTCTCGGAACTACAAGGGTTAATTAGTAGTGCAGGATTGTCGGCGGCACAAACGGACATCAATCGATATGGCTACTGGAGAAGAGCTTCTGTTCTGTTCCATGCTGATTGCAAGGTATTGATTTTCCAGAGACGTAGAAACTGAGCTTAGCATTTTCCCGTCTCCCCTGGGATGGGAACAGCTGCTGCTCCCTTGCTCCCCAAGAAATTCCCAATGTTTGACCATTTGCCATTTTACGAGCCTCGCGTCGCTTCGAAATCGAATCGAATGCTCCGGAAAATGTCTAAACACAAGAGAGAACGGAACGGAGGGAGGGCGAGTCATCATAAAATGCCAAAAAGGACAATAAAAATAAATTTAACACAACATTTGCTCTGGGCGTCCGCAAACGCAGCCTCATCCTGCCTATCCTGGTCGCATCTTCTGTCACAGGACCCAAAACAATCCCGGGGACAGCCAAAATATTTTCAATAATAAATCTATTTGATGGCTTGCGCCGGAGTTTTACGATCGCAGCGATGACAGCAGGCGCAGTCATTAAAAATCTTACCGAAAGTTATGTCTCCGCGCATGATTAATCGCTGAGGATGTGTGTCAGAGATCTCGCCTGGGGTTGGAACTTTAGAAGACAAACATATCGATGGATATGGTAATTAATTTCCTTACACTTTCCTTTTCCCTGGAGAAACAGTGCATCTGTGGCAACGAGGAGCAGCACTTGACCCTTGACCATCTGTGACCATCGGTCAGGCTAGGTCGGGCTGGCGGGCTGTCAACTAATTTGTCCACTTTGTGGTCCGTATCAGGTGCTGTAAATATCGCATTTAATTGAACTGTCGCCCGTCTGTGAGTGTCAAGAGTCCAGACAAGTCAAGAGCCAGAAGACCTTCATATTTTGTAAAGCTAATGAAGTGGAGAGCAGAGTTTTTTGAATAGGGGAAGGCTTCTTTTTCGGAGAAATAAACCCTACTTTAAATATAGAAAAAATATTGAATTGTTTAAGTAAAAGAACCAAAATCATACTATTTTCTAACACTATAAACTAAGGTCCACTTAAATTCTTTAACTTTAGTATATAGTATCCATAGCTTGTAGTCCTTGCCTTAACCCCTTAATAACTATAAACAAATATCCACAAGAAAAGTTTTAAATAAACAAACATTGTTCTCAATTGCTAGTCTCCAGAGATTTCACAGCACAACATCTGTCCCTCTCCTTCCCCTTACAATTTCCCCCCTTTTCCAGGAGATGTACATATAAATCAGCGACTCCGCTGAACAACACGCTTGTAATTGCTTAATTAGATTGCCACTAAAATTATAATTTAGGAAAAAAAGGCGGCTGCTCCGAAAAGCTGAACCGGCAGGGATTTGTTCAAAGGGAAACAGAAGAAAAGGACCTCTGCTGGAGAGGCAGCTGGCGCGTAAATCAGATTTGCTGACAGGGCTCGACTAATTTTAACCCTTGGCACTTGAGCCAAGGAGGTCTCCAGATCCCATCCAATCCGATCCCGCCGAAGTGGAGTCGAAATTCGTTGGCCTTTCAAGTGGCTGAACGCGTGCGTGGAGGACGCGTGCTAATGGGGCCAAAAGGTGCAGGATGGTTCGGTTTGGGATCAGGATCGGGGATTAGAGCTGCAATCAGCGCAGCGTATTCGTTAATTTATGCGTGTCCTGCGCGAGTTCAGCTGCACCTTGGAACCTTTGTCCTTTGCAGACACTGTGCGTGTGCGTGGTGTGTCAAAGGACATATGTTAAGGACGGCGACACGCCAACACACATGACTGTGTTGACACACAAGCAGCACCGGAAATAAATTCAAGCATTTCGAAGTAATAAAATACCAAAAGATTAACATTTTTAGGGAGATATTTGCTCGTATACTGACTGTGCGGGCAGAGGCTAGATTATATATTTATTATGGTTTTTGAAATAATCGAAGCCTTTTACATTTTCCAAGGAACAATTGACCAATATCATCTTCACATAGTTCTGTTTAATTACAATTATAGATAGGTATTTTTCGCCGAGTGTAGGAGGAAACGTAAGCATCTGAGGGGAAGGGGCCAAGAGTCCTTCTTAGGGCAACATCTAAATGGTATTTATTGGTTTGCCAAGCCGGCGACGGCTGTCGAGCGCATCCTGTGCTAGCCGCGCGGCAAGGATTGGGTTACGCGATGGCGACACATTTGTAAACAGGCAGCCCGATTTACAGGACATGTCAGGGGACACGGGACTACCGGGGCAGAAGTCGTAGTCGTCGCCGGGAGCGGCGCGCTCCTTGTTTGCCAAGACATTAGGCAGGAACGGCAGCAGCGGCAGCAGGAGGAGCGACAATAACAAAAACACCAGCCAGGACAACACACCGCGTGTTTGCTGTCAGCCGAAGGATCACCTCGAACTCAAACTCAGGATCCTCTGATTGACAATCGACAAATTTCTTTTGGCATTTATCAATGGAACCGCGGCGAGGACCCGAAAGAACAAAGCGACCTCCTGTCGCGATGATGAATCGAGGAATTCATGTTTTTACACGCAACTTGACGGGGCCAACACGGGGATTTGGTTAAGTTAATATTGTTGATGTTGACGTTGCCTGCACTTTAGGCGATTAGAAAGAGATTTTTCAAAGCAAAATGTGGAATGGGAACTGGAAAGGGTCCTGCAAGAGGTTGATAAATGATCGGAAATTAGGTTGACGGCGCTGCCCTTAATTAAGAGATACATATTTCTCTTTACCCTCTTAATAGGTTTTATACCTAAGAAGTATTAACACATTTAATAAAGGTTTATAAAAGATAATACAAAATAATTTAAATGGAAATAAACTAGATCCATTAGAAATCAGCTTAAAATGTAGTAAATGGTTTTACTGTGACAACCCAAGCCCTGTTTGAGACAATTTACATTCTATTTAAAATCCATTTTAAATACGCTCTAAATTCCAATTGGTAAGCGCTTTTTGATTAGATCGGATGACAACCCTAGATTCCCCATTCCCGTTAGCAATTTTTTCTCTGTGCTGGCAACGCTTTAAACCCTTTTAAGCCCTAATAGCGCTAAAACTCCGGTGTGGTCACACTTGGTCCGCTAAAATTCAAATTTGCAGCCGAAAAAACGCCGAAACAAGCAATAAATTCATGTTAATAACAGTTGCAACAGCAAAAGGACCCGAATGCCCAGCGGCAACTGGCCATAAATATCGCCCAAATGGGTTGACAGTTGGCACAGAGGAGTTAAAAAAAAAGAGTACATATAAAGGAAGGAGAAACCCTTCCCTGCCGAAATGTAAACTCCCGAAATAGTCCGCAGAGCATTGTGTGGCCCAGAAATGTGATACGAATCAAGTGCCACGTGTCGCCCCTTCCTCGGTATTTAAACTCCTTTTAACTTTTTTGCGAAGACAGTTCTTCCTCTTGGGTTTTTCGGCTGCCACAACTGTTCGTCGAGAGATCCGAAACTCAAGCCGAGCGACAGATGCGCGTGTCTCGGAATTGTGTGCTACACTTTCGCCCCGCGAGCCGGGTTTATCAGGGCCGAAAAATCGTCCAGGGGGAGATTGTGGAGGCGTGTGTCGAGGGGGCGGGTGCGCACACATCTCGTTAAACCGCAACCGAGGGAGATTCGGATCTGGCCGTCAGGACATCTGTGATCAGGTTCCGTTGGCGGAGCGGGATCGGATCGGTGATCGCCGATCGGAGATCCCAGGTCGGAGGAGAGCGTGAAATGCAATTGCCATGGCCTAGCGGTTCTTGCAGCCCGTTACGCGAAATTGATGGGACCAGGCTCCTCGCTTCTCCTCGGTTCGTTGCTACCTGTCCAGGTACACTGAGAAAAACATTGCAGCTTGAGCCTCAAGGCGCAAGTTTAAGTTAATATAATGGAAAATAATTTCTAGTAGAGACTAAAGAAATATAATACAAATGTCCCAGGAATCGTACAATTTAATAAATACGGTCTAAATTCAAGTTTCCAATCCGAATTTGTAACCTTTTTTGTGCAGTAAAAACTCCTCTTGATTTTATGTCACATGTCGACCTAATCTGTTCCTAATTTCTCCAAGTGGACAACGAAAAGTAAGCAAAGTTGGCCTCCTTCAAGGAGATGTTCCAATCAAGATCAGTATGCCCAGATGTTGTTTCCCCAATCGACCGATCCCGATCCACCGTGTGCTTGATGGACGCTGGAATGTTCCGCTAAGCATCTCCCACAGCTGTGTCCTGCCGCACGGAATCTGCGAAAGTGGAAGTTTTTAGGTTTCCCCACGACGGACGACGTGTCGTGCGTCCCGTAATCGGATACTCCGCCACTTGGCATGTGCCAAGGAAATGGACAGGCGGACAGGCACTTGGAAACCAAAACCAGAAGTGACCCAATAGCCACTTGAATTTCATTTAGTTTCGTTTCCAAAATGCAGCGCACACCTTGGGCGCTGGGATTCTTGGATTCTCTCCTCCGTCCATTCAGTCCACTTCGATTTCGGGGGTGTCAAAGGCCGTGTTGTTGGCTCGTGCAGCTCTTGGACAGCCAAAAGGAATCCGAGTCCCGTCCCATGTCCCGCGTGCACTGAACCCACAAGGCTGGGCGAGTCAATTTGTCAGCGAACGGGCATTGGAATTGAAAATTGCTGAGCAGCCTGCGATATGAATGGGACTTGGTAACTCGATATCCCCGGCAGCTGACTGACAGACTGAATTGCAGCCTGCAAATACAAGGTACAGGATACCAGATACAAGATACTGGGGCGTTATTACGCAACCTTTTGTGTCGATTTGAGTGACAGGAAAAGCTCTCGTCGACCTGTGAGCGAAACCGAGATGCTGCTTGAGCTCAAAGGAAACTCATTTGCTGAATCGAACTCGCACAACAACATTTGAAATTGAAAAAGTGGTAACTGAGCACAGAAAAATAGAGGAAATATAGGAATATGCCATTAAAACACACTCTCTGCCCTAAACAAACGCAGGTGTATATTTAATTGAACAGTTTGAATGGTCAAACATAATAATTAATAATAATTAAGGCCACATCCTCGATTCCTCCACAACAATCGCAGCAAGAAGCCTTATCTCTTAACCAAAGCAGAGCGATACTCCTCCAGTGGCTGCCACTCCTCCCTGTTGGCCGACGGCAGGGCCGGCTGCTCGATTCGCTGCAGGAACCTGACCAGAGTGACCCTGTCCTGGTGCAGAACCTGCGGCACAAACTCCTTGAGAACATGAAAGAATGTTATGTTTCTCGGAGCGGCTATTGGCACATCCGCCATCGATTCCATGATGTACAAGATGCCAGCTTTGTGAAGGGCGGTGACACTATCGCGATTCTTCAGGAGATCCGAGTTGTAAGTCTCCCCCAGACGGCGAGCCAAGTTGGTTAGCTGCGGGAACTCCAGAGTGCTAATGGCTCGGACACCGTCGTGGTTGACATCGGCCATGATCCGCTTGAAGGGCAGCAAACAGGTGTGCAGCAATGTCATCCCAAAGTTGATCGGGTTGATGTCCAGGGCCCGGTCCATGGAGGCTCGCATGATGTCCCCGAACGCGGCATAGTGCTAGAGATACAAGGCAAGAGATGTGAGACTGAGACGGAGGAGCTTGTCCCACTAACCTTTTCGTAATACTGCAGGATCTTACAGGCCCGCATACTGGGAATCACATTAAAAGCCAACAGCTTGCAGTATCCCGAGAGGATGTTACGCCTTCGCTGCAGCTCGTCGAACCTGGTTTCCTTGAGCAGCTCCCTAGGACAGCCGTCGAAGATGTGCGTCAGGACAAAGTTCTCTAGCAAGTCGAAGTCATTTATCGAAGGCTCGTGCCGGATAGAGCGTATAAAGGAGCTGGGATTCAGGAGTAAGGGGTCACCGAACAAAACAAACAGATCGCAGACGGTGCCAAAGCTCTGGAAGAGGACGTTCACAGCGAAACTTGGAAGCCTATGGGGGGCTTTACTCACATCAAAACCCAGGGCCACGTCTCCATTGGCAATCAGGTGAAGGGTCACTAGGAGAAAGTCCTCCAAGTGCTTCTTGAGGGCAGCACATGTCTCCTCCATCTCTAGATCGCTGCGGTGTAAATCTACATTCAAAACGCTCCGCAAGTCCCAGTTCAGACTATAGTAGGCCACCTCCAGGTATTGGCCCGTCGCCTCCACCGGAAGGTCGTCCCTGCTCGGCCTGTGATTCTGATACCTAAGCACTCGCTTCAGGCTGGAGAGAACCGACTCCGTCAGATGGTAGCTACTGAGATCAAAGTGCCTGTACAGAGCACAGATCAAGCGGAGCGTGTGCAGCAGGCAACGTGAGCGGACCCTGGGGCGATCGGCCCGGCCCGGCGTCGATGCCCGCGAAGAGGACGACGCGGGCGAACGGGGAGTCCCGTACATCTGCTGCCATGTGCGAAGGGCCTGCCTATATTTTAGCACGGCAGAGTCCAGCAGCTCCTGGATAAGCGGCTTGCTGGCGGGTATGTCGTTGAGATACTCCAGGGTGAGGGCTCCCATCCGCAACACCGCGTTGTCGCTGTGGTTTAGCATGATGACCTTCATTTGGTTAAGTAACTCTTCCAGCTGGTCTTGGTTCTCCCACTGCTGGTAATAGTTCATATGGAGATGCTGGGGCAGCTCCACGAGATTCTCCAAATCGTAAGAACTCGACATATGCTTCAGCAGGAGCTGCGACATGACGGGGGCCAAGATCTGAGTGGCTTGCAGTTGGGCCCTTGGCTTCGGCTTCCTGGCCAAGTCCTTGGTGTATCTTCCCGGCGGTATCTCCCCGGTAATGGCCTGCTTAACGCCCCGGCTAAGGATCTCAATGAGAGCAGAGGTCTCGTTTGGGGCCAGCTGCGGGGACTGGTCCTCCATTAGCATGCGGACCATGGTCTGCCAGTTCAGAATCAGGTCACAGCTGTCGATCAAGGAGTCCACCAAATAGGCAGCATGCTCATGCTGGCCGTAGCCAATGAAGAACTGCAGCAGGCGTCGGATGACCTGGGAGTCAGAGGATCCTCGCTGAGGATCCATCCAACGCAGCTTGAAGAACTCCGCGGCCGCGTGCGACAGTCCACGATTGGCGGCGAACATCAGTTGCTCCAGCACCCGGCAATCGACGTCACTCAAGATCGTTGGAGAAGACCGATAGAAACCAGTCAAGAGGCGCAACGCATCCTCTCCCAGTTCACTCTCCCTGTCCACGCAGATGAAGATCAGCAGATCGCGAAACTCTCTGGCTAACTCCAGGCACACTGGACGGAGCTCCTCCTGGACAGCAGCTAGCTCTGTGATACTCTCCAAGCAGCACTTCCTCACATCTGGCGACCCATCCTGCAGACCTTTATAAAAGTAGCGAATACTATTCGGCTGCAGACTGCCCTCGGGATATTTCCTCATCCAGCGATCGAGCTCGGTGATGCAGAGCAGCCTTATGCCTGTCACCACATCCTGGTGACGGTCCACAAACAGGCACTCGAACATGCGCAGCCACAGCCTACGCAGGGGCCCATCCCCCTCGGCAGTGGGCAGTTCTCCCAGGCCCGTTAACATTTTAAGGCCTTGGGGAGAGAAAAATTTAATTATAATTGCATATTAAATCATAAGTCAATTGGAAACTCACCGATCATGGTGCTGGTGTGGCGAATGGGACGCGCATGGGACTCGGAGCAGGCCATCACAAAGCCCGTCACCTCAAAGAGGAACACCTGATCGGAAATAATGGGCGTGCCATCGGCGCACTTGAGAAGGCACTGGACAAAGTTGCCCACACTACGCTCAAAGGCAGAGGCAGTATTCTTCGCTATCATCGGATAATACTTACTAACCTGCAAAAGGAAACAACACATCCGATTAACACAAGTGACCGGGGACCTAACCTAAATCTTACTCGACGGAACTGCTCGGTGCTCGCCCCGATGATGTCCCTGTAGACAAAGGGCCGTGGTGTGGTCTTGGGAATTTGATATTGGCTGCCACTGGCCTCCACCACAAACTGCAGAATGTCGACCAGAGCGGCAGTCTGATTCTTCGCGTATTGCTCAAGCCACTCGCGGGCCAGGTCCTAATGAAGAATACACAGTAATCTATACAACAATTTAGTACATAGTACCCTTACCTCATGGCCTTGATCGTTGTCCAGCACTAGTTGCAGCAGTGACTTCTCGCCTTCTGTTAGCTGCTCCCATTCCATTGCGTTTTCAATGGGCGCTCCTCCATTTTGGGAGCTGCACAAAGGGCTTTTAATGCAAGTTTTTGATGGATAAAATGTATTATTTACATACCCAGATGGATGCTCTCCGTTTTGATTCATATTGATTAAAACTTTATGTTTTTTGGAAGAAAATCACAGCTTCAACGAGTCGCACACCGGACAAAGTTCCGAAAAGTTTAAAAAGAGCTGCCAACTCGGGCCAAATAGTGACAGAATGCAACGAAACGAAACGAACCAGGGCTGTCAGCTTTTGAGATGGAACTTTTGTTTGCTTTATATTAAATTTAAACTACTTTGTAAGAAATTCATATAAAAAAGTAAAATCACGAGTAAACTTTGGGGAAAACAAAACTTGTTTTTTTTTTATAGTTACAGCTTCTAAAGTCAATACATTTTAAGGGGAAATAGGTAGAGAATCAAAAATGTTGAGCAGAGTGAGGGGATTCAACATATTTTTTGCACACTCCCGTCTCTAAGGTAACCAGGGCCACCGATAAGAGACTGCGTCCCTGGATAGCGTGATTTTTCTCCTAGTTAGAATGTGATTTATTCCTAAAATCAGGAGCTTATTAGGAACATGATACATGATACGGTAGTTGTATCATGATTAGGAACATCTATTCAACATTTTATCCATATTTCGGTTAAGGTAGGTTTTTAAGGACAATAGGGTGTTTAGATAAACGTATTTTATTTCTGGTTTATCAACTTTGTCAAAATTGTCCAGTAAACGTAAAATTTCACGAAAAACTTGTGTACTTGTTGAATTTCTAGCCTAGTTGCTGTTTTCCCACATCTCAACCACAAAAATTAAGGGGAAACCAGGGCAAATAAAGCCGCCGAACGAGATCGAGATCGGGTCAGGTAGCCGATCTTCGAGGGCACAAAACAATTAGCCAGGCCCACAAAATGATACACAAACAGAGCGCAAATTGGGCAGCCACTTGTGCTGCCTCAAAGCGAAAGCGCCGCCAATCCAAGCGGACTAACAAGGACCTCATAATCACCATCCCGCCGTTCCCATCATCCGATTCACGGTGGAACGACCAGAAATAAACACAAATATTGACGTTGCCTATCGCACGCGATCTCCGCTCCTTTCCTTCTCCTCTCCCGAGGAGTTCTCTCGCAAAGATCACAGGCTGCGACCGCTGGCCAATTCGGCCATTCGGTGATGACTTGGCAAGTTGGCAACTCCGAATTATTTCAATCTGCGCTGATGACGCGGCTCCTTTCGGGCGGCGTCGTCGGAGGCACGATAAAAAGCTGACGATAACGTGTGTTTGCTTCCCAGTGGATTAAGCGGGGAATATCTGGCGATGCATCGGTAATTGACCATCAAGATCTAGAGGATATTCAAGTTCAAAGTTAAAGCAGTTCTTGGGATTTTCTTTTGTAACTTTTCAGTTGATTTTTAAATGGTTTAAATGGTTTAAATGGTTAAAATGGTTTCTTACAACCAGAAGATGTTTTTTTTTTTTAATATATGCATACATATGTATGTTTTATTTTTCCAATTTTTAATCGTTATTAATTTTAAGTTTCTAGTCTTAAATAAATCAAGGTAATAAGTTATTAAAAGCGCACCTCTTAGCCTACTACTCCCCTTAAAAGGGAACCCAACTTGTTATTCACGCGAAAGAAGGGCATTCCTGGAATCCCCGAACCTCCGTCTGGAAGTCCAGGCAAATATTGACGTTTGGGATTGAAAATTGGCGCACTCCAGCGAGACGAGGCAGCTGCCATTGATTGAAAGATCAATCGAGATCGAGGAGATTGCGAATCCGATTCTGAATCCAAGGCGATTCCAGCTGCCGTAGGGTAATTGGAGTCCACCTACGGCCGGGTCTGTCGGCTACCAATCTCATTTCATATTCAAAACGATGCCTCTTTTGCCGGCCATTGTCCATTGTGTTTGATTGCCCGAAATCTGACCTTCACCCTGTGCGTTCATTGTTGCCTTTTGCCATTTTTGCCATTTGCAGGCGAGGCGGGGAATTAGCCGCTGTCCATTCGGATTTCGGATTTCGACGGCAGCAGCAGCAGCTGCCGTGGCGCTCGTGCCCGGCTTCCCCCCTGGTCCTGACTCTGATCCCCGCTTCTCTGATATTGACGGACACACCTGCCCTTGGATAGACGGCTACACTAGAAAGAAAAACTCATTCGATTTTAGGAAATATTCTATTTTAAAAATTAATATTTTAAGATTGCAGATTCAAATAAAAATTCTTTATCAGAGTCATACAGATCCTCAGGATTTATAAAGCTAGAGCTACGAATTTTGGTAACAACATTCTTATAAGTTACAAGATAAATGTGCGCCAAATGTATATCCCCTTAAAAGGACTTTCGTCCACAGATTTTGAGGGAGCCTCAACAATAAACTGGCTCGTGGCCGCGTAGTCTTCGTCTAATTGACTGTAAAATTGCGCAGCGCCTTCTCCTGGCGGCTGTTTTCGCCACTTTGTTGCACTTTTCGAGGGAAATTTGCAGCGTACAGGAAAATGGTAACAAAATAAGCCAGTAGCGGAGCAGCCGAGGAATTAAGTCAAGGATAAAGTTTAGCCAGGCAGAGAAGGGTATGTGGAGCTTGGCTCAACCAAAAGTTGATGGCGAGTTTGTAATAAAGATGTTTTCTTTGGGGATACTCTTATTTTGTTAGAGCGATAGCATTTCTCTAATCAATAAGTAAAACAACTCTTTTAATTTACAAATAAATGGAATTTCTGTGGCCTCGGTAAATAATTCAGATACATTTTTTTCCGAGCCCCAAAACAAAGATATTTTGACAGAGATAATAATGACATGGTGTTGTTATCGAACTTGGACATGGAAATCATCTCGCCATGTCCAGATACTCCCCGATGTCCTCGTAATTGGGTCACTTGTTGTGTGAGGCAGCCACGGCCGAATGAACCATACAAATATGCCAGAACAATGACAGTTAACCACTCAAAGGGAAAGGGATCAGCAGGAGGAGGAGGAGGTGGCCACATTGCACCGCATAATTAATCAAAGCGGCACGCGGCTGTGGGCGCCACAAAGCGAGCCGACAATGCCAAACCCAGAACTCCGATCCGAAACCGAAACCGAACCAGAGCCCAGAGAATCCCGCCCAGCACGTGAGCGGGATGTGGTCGGACGACGGGGCTCGGATGAGGAGGTGCTGCATACAAATGAACGCCGCCCTCTTCCGCATTTAATAGAGAAGCCAGCGGATGTGGATGTGGATACACAGTATTAAAGTGGATGTGGACACCCGCACAATCGGCGGGCCACGGATCATGTGGGTTGCCCACTTCCAGTCGTCGGTCGTCAGTCGCCAGCCGCCAGTCTCTGTCTGAGTCCGCGTCTGGCTTTCGGTCCCAGCTCCAGACAGAGTCTAGCGCAGGAAGCGGCGGAAGAAAACCAGTTGGCAATTGCTTCATTCATAAATTGGCAAAGGCGTTTGCCCCCCGAGAGCTGATCACTATGGTTCATAGTGGGAACTTGTTTATCTGATGAGGGTTGCCAGGTACATCCATATTTACATGTGAATAATAAGCTTAAAATCTATATACATATATTTAGAAACCATCTGAGACATACATATAATAAATAAGAAATTAACAATTTAACTTTTCCGACCCCTAAACTCTATATTCCAAATTAATCCCCATTAATGACTAACAATTACATGACAAATATTTCCTTTATTTATTCAACTAATTTCTTAAGCCTACTGCGACTCGGAACCAGCTTGAACGAACCTCTTTGGCCACAATTAATCTGCAGCACAACTCCCTAGAGATGAGTCACGCCCTGGACCTAAGCCACCAACGATAACCTACTCCTCCGCCTCATCCTCATCCAGCTCTGCTCCTCCTTCGACTTCTCCTCCTCCTGTGACCGCCTCTTCAACTCCAACAACTAACTGCTAATTGACACACCTCGACGATGGCATCACGTGCCCCATTGCCAGCCGAACCAAAGAGGAGATGACTCATCCGCTGGAGCGCTAAGGAGCTGGGGAGCTGAGGAGCTGAAGAGCACGTTGCCAAAACCCGCTTGCCATGGCCATTTATGAATGAAGCCAGATCTAAAAACTCTAAACTCCTCCGGGCCTCGGACTTGTGCGACTAGCAACTCCTCCATTCAACTCCAACTCGATTCAATTGCTTCTATGCGACGACGACGACGTCAAAAGTTGTTTGTTGTCTGGCTTCTGGTGCCCCTGGCCACCTCATCTCGCCACTCCGCGATCTTTCCGTCTGCGAGCTTTGCCTTAATAGTAAATCGTGTTTTGCATGCGCGAGTAGGTTGAGTTGCCCCGCAGTATATATTTATACATATATCTCCCTCTATTGTGGTGTAGGAGTTGTGGAAATCGAAATTTCATTCACTCGCTCACCAGCTCGGCTCATTCATTCATGAAAATGTGCTTGGCTCGGCCGTTTGGCGAGTTGGATTACCGGGATTACGATATGATACCGGGGTTAAGAAACCCAGGGAGCGGCGAGAGGGCGATAGAGGAGCTAAATGCATTTCAACACGTCGATGATGGGTTTCTGGTTAAATGTTCGAAACGTTAATTGGGATATTAGAGGCGAAGATTGTTAAGCTCAGAGACGGACGGGAGTAAGAGGGGAGGGGAAAGTGTATACAAGTATTTCCCTTCAGAAATATTTAAATAGGTAAGCATTTACCCCTGCAAAATGTGTTATGAGATAGGAAAAATAAACTCCATATCGGTATAAACTTATTAATGGGAATTTGCAGAGTTTCTTAGGTGGAGAATGCATTTTTCTGGTAACTGGAGAGTATACTCTGCGCGATAATAAAGTATATTTTTATAGATGGAGGTAAGGTATTCTTAGATAATTAGAATAAGAAGTGTTCCGAAGAAGCAATAAGTATAAGAAGCTATTCCCAACAGCTGGAGATTGTGAAGGAGAAGGAGGAACCCCTAGAGGCCGGCCCTCTAATCGGCTTAAATCTAACTGCGCGGAGTGAATCTTATAGGAGAAGGAATAGAAAAACTGGAGCAGAAAGCTCTGCCTGCACAGCGTAACGAATTCCCTCGAATCTTCTGCTCCAAGCCGCGAATGAGACTTGCAATAAACCCAAAATAATTCCTAAAAAACACACCAGATTCCAGACCCCACAAGAAGACGAGATGTCAACACTTTTACCGCACGGCAGCTGGATTCTATGGAACTTGCACTCTGCGATGATCGCTGCTGCCCTCAAAAAGTGCATCCAATGTCCCACGTCCATGTCCGAGATTCATGGTTATGACCACTCGAAGCGCCGGAGAGCAGCTGCCTTGTTAATGATGGTTTATGACTTCTCCTCGTCGTGCCCGGTGACCATTTCTCAGGCCCCTAACGATCCCGATCCTGGGTCCAAGATTGATTGCCCCGTGTGGCAAGTGAAATTAAAAAGTGTTAAGCCACAGTCACAGTCACAGTCGTCCGAAAGGTGGTCCCTAATAAATCCCAGCCAAGTCCGAACACGAAACAGAACCTGCCTGCCCGGGCAGCCGGCCCTTTTAATGTCTTTATTTAGTGGAAAACAAAATCGAGGCGAGTGACAAGACGCTGAGATAACACAGATACAGCTGAGGAGGAGAAAGGGCATCTCGCCGGGAGAGTTTATGGCAGCCTTAATTGAAACAGCAAGTTCCCAGTTGTCACACGGAGGCGGTCCACGGATCGGGGACCATTAGGCCGATAAAAGCCTCGGCCTGGCTGCACTTTAATCCCACAGAGGTCCGCGGATACACTTGGGAAATCTCTTACTCCCAAGATGAATTGATTGGAAACATGTTAATTCTATTTTCAATTAAATTTAATCAGTTAAATTTAACAAAATATCTATAATTATCCCTTCCTATTCACTGGCAAAAGTACCCATTTAAATATATTGAATAAATAAATTTTGATTTCATTATTTTAAAGTGAGTTTTGTTCGAGTGCATGGATACGGGACATGGCCATGGTCCGACATGGACACGGTCGGTCGCCACCTTCGAGCCCTGTTAACTGGGCCTTAATCGGCGCGTTGCGTGCGACACTTGCGCGGCTCATTAATAAGAGTTTAAAGAGCGGCTCGGGCATGGATATGTCCAAACCCAGAGACGCAGGCCCCAAACAGAATCCAACGGTCCCCACATCTCGTTGTGAATAAATTAGACGGCGGTGGTCTTCGGTCTCCAAACTGCGCTGCGATCTTTGCCGATCATTATGACCCTCTGTGCATTATGGCTTCGCTTCTCTCTCCTTATCCCAGGGTATGTGTCAGGTATATACGAATTTGAGTACTCATGTTATAATATGCGAAAAAGAACTACATTGTAGTTTGAAACGAAGTCTATGTCTCTCATAGTATTTAAGATTTTTATTAGGCATAGTGACTTATGAAACATACATTGATCTAACCAGTTTCAGATCGATTAAACTATTCCAACAGTTTTAAGAACGCTCAGAGAAAAGGTAGAAGGTATCCTATAGCCGATCTGGCTGTGTACCAGTCCTCCTTCATTTCTTTTCATCTGTTCTTTCTTTTTTCTCGTAGCTTGTTAGGCTCTGCGGCCGCAGAGAGCTCTCTTAATTTGGCCTGCAGTCTGTGGCTGTGGCTGGGCTTCTTTGATGTCTTCTTATTTTCGGGTTATCATTTTTTATTCGGTTATTAAGCGGAGACAGACCTGGACCACCTTGGTCGATGCAGACTCCGGACTGCGGCCCGATCGGGGCACAACAGATGTGTGAAGCTCGCTGGGCACAGTCCGGGACAGAGTTGGGGGTGATAAACACAAGCATATGGTGTCACTGGCAGCAGATAAGACTCGTTTCTGGCCAGCGGATCACTTGTCCGACCACCAATTGTCTCGATCGTTTTTTCGGGAAACTCTCGGCTCGGGGAAATCCTCAAAACTTTGCCGCCGCTCGAATTTAACTCACATTTGACCCTGCCTTTCAACACAAACATGAATAAAAGTATTAAATATCCATATCCGCCCACAGGACAATCGCCGGATAATACTTTCCAAATACGTTTCCTTTGCTTCCTTTATGTGCGCAAAAGAGTTATTAAAAAATTGTAGGAAATTCTCAAAGACGAAACAACGACCAGCTCACAAAAAGGGATTAGTCCACTTAGGGATTATTAGAAATTTCGCATCCTTTTGTGGGACAAAGGGAATGGCAGTGCCCGGTAGGAAATTAGTGGAAAAGGTGGCCCAACAATAGGAGGCTGGACCCTGAACCCTCGGCGATTAAGGGATTACCCTGCATAATATTTCCAAAACAGAGCGAGACAGAAGCGCGGCGGAGCAGGAGATGTCAACATTGTTGCACCTGAACTTTGATGGAGCCGAAGAAGACGAAAGCTCCTCCAACCGCAGCCAGGGCCAAGGTGGTGTCGTCTTCTCTTGCGGTCGGCTGGCAATTTAATGCACGAACGCAGGTACGGATCGGAATTTATGCAAATGATCAACAGCAGCTGCCATCCGAAAGATCCACTCCAGATCCAGATTGCTGTCGGTGTCACTGCAGTTACCTGTTCCCACGGAATCAAATCCAAAAGTCATTACGATCACTTGCCCGGAGAGTGCCCGGAGTGCCACTAATCCCCCAGATGCAACACCCGTCACGGCGCACACACACATTCCACTCGAAAGCTATGGGAATCGGGATCGAGACATGGCTCCAAGTGGATGTCTCAATTTCGTGTGGGCGCTTTCAGGTGTCATTGGTCTAAGGGAGAGGAGAACACCGAAAAGAAAAGCCAGAATGAAAATCCGTTTCGTTTTCAAAAGCGCGATCAAAGAACCCCAAACCGAATCGACCGGAGGAAAGCTCTGTGGGAAAACGCTTCTGCTCCGCTGCACTTTCCATAACAACAGAAGCTGTCTCCTCGGAATAATATCTCTCAATGGACCCGATCTTTACTTCGATCAAAAAAAGAAATGCTCGCTTTTGGGTAAATATTTGGACATTTATGGGAGTTTCATACGAATTTATGGAGGATCAAGCAAAGCTGAGGAGCAATTTGTTAGAAATTTCTTTGGATTGTATGGGAACTGAGAGAGATCTCGGCGATGGGCTTGCTTAAACTAGAGATCATGAGGGCAAAGCAGATTTCGGCTCAGACAAAGGCCCGAGAGAAAGGTTCGATCTACTAATTATGCTAAGCACTTTATATGCTTTTGCAGATCTGCGGCGCCTTAAGCGGTCTTTCATCGGTCTTCATCGCTGTCAGGCAGCGGCATCAGAGTTTAACTTTGGTTTGAGTACGAGCGTTTCCTTCGGTAGAGATCAAACGGAGACAATGCGGCTTAGGGGACGACACGCAGGAGCTGAGATCTGGGACAATTTTGTGGTTAAAGCGGGCTCAGCAGCTCCGAATAATTGCCATCAATTTCTGGAGCGGCTCACGCACCTGAATTAGAGCACGAAACAGTTAATTGTCCTTTGTTTGTTTGTGCCGCTTTGCCGCTGTGGATTATCCCCTGCAAGGATGATCGCCGATCCCAAGGATCACGCCTAGAGACGCTTTTTACAAAACTTCTTTCTCTCTCCAGCTGGAACTCTGAGCTCTGCTTAAAGGACATCTTGCAGCGCCATTAATGCAATTGTTTGAATTGGTCCTTCCGGGGCTTAGTCCTAAACAGATTTGCATAATTTAAAGGCCCCGATCTCGGTTCTGGATCTCTCTTGACCACGTGGTTCGTGCTTCGTGGTCCGAGTTCGTTTCGGCCTCCTCTAATTGCCCTTTCAGTGTCCGAAACAATTTTCGGTGATCAGATCGGCTCGGCTTGTTTGGGAGTTCGGTGTTCGGTGATCGGTGATCGCTTTGATCCAGCCTAACAACATAATTGAAGCTCCTGACTCTGACTGACAGACGGCGGCGCCTTCAGTGATCGTTGATCAAGTGGCGATCCCCGATCCCAAAACGCTGACCCAAAGCTAATTGTTTTGTGCCCCCTCTAACGATGATCATCGCGAGGCACTCAAAAAAATAAGCAAAATATTAGCACCTTTTTTTTCCTCTGAAAAGAGTGTTGGGAATTATAAGAACACATGAGGAATTGCTCCCATATAAAAGATAACACAAATACTAAACCTAAGAGATATCTTGAAAATATTATTTCCCATTTTTAGTAGAGAAAAAATGAGTTGGAAATTATAAGCACATTCGGAACATACAATTCTCTAATACTTCTAATTTGTATAACTATTTTTCAAGTGTACTGGAAACGATCTATCTGGCCAAATTACATGATTCAGTTTTCAACTACTCAGCACTCCAAGGATCATGATGGCTTCTCCCTTCCGATTTCGCTCCTCCCTCTCTCTTCCCGTAAGTGACTCTGATGATGATGTATTGCTGTGCCCGTGGCCCTCGAGGATCGTTTGTCGGCACGCCCTGGCCAAGAAATCGGCGACGCCCGCACCTCTCTAGTGGGCGTTTTGACGACTCTCTTTGCCGTTTTGTGTTTTCGGTTGCCCCTTCTCCAAATCCAAATCCAAGTCCCCGATTGCAGTTCATTCCTTGGCGCTTGGCCCGAGGCAATAAGGGAATCGCTGGCAAACTGTGATAATTACACATTAATTGTTTAATTCGAGGCGATTGTTTCGCTCCATTCATCCATCTGCGAGTCGTCGCTGTGTGAGGTTCTCGTCCCAATCCCAATCCCAGTCCCAATCCCAATCCCAGTCCCAATCCCACTCTCCGCGTTCGTGGGAGTGTTTTGGGTTGGGTTAATCACTAATTAAGCAGCCATGAAATTCCCCAGCACGCATAAATCAGACGCAGTCAGCACAGGTCTGGTGGTGGTCTTCTCTCCTCGATTCACTCGACGCCCACACCGCGCTCCGACACTGCTGGCATAAAGGCGAGTCCTTTGTTCCAGGATGGGTTTACTTTCGGGCCTTCGATAGGCCTTATCACGTGAGGCAACGAAAATAGTTTTCATGACTTTGTGACGCACACTCCGGAGAATGCATCCTTATCGATGGACAGGAATTTCGGCTAGGTAGCTAAGTGCAAGGTCAGGTAGGATCCCAAGGAATTCTGGAGAATTCTACATGAAATCATGAATGGATATAATGTGCTGAAGCGTAACATTTATGTATAATACAATTGTCTTAAGCAAATTTGATAACAAATTTTCAGAGCTCCAATTAGAGTCTGTTTTAGCTGAATAAAAACCTAAATATTTGGCTTAAGCGTACGGATTCCCCCCACGAGTTTCTATTTCAATTTATTTAACGCCACTTTGAGAGCAAACAAGTTCGCTGTCGTGGTCGCTGCTGCCAAAGCAACCGCAAAAGGCAACCGCAGAAATCTATTTGGCAACTCTGGTTCGGGATGTCCAGCAGTCCGGTGCTTGATGTTGGGGATTCTGCTTCAGCTTCGGATCCGACTCTTTAAGCTTTAAGTTTGTAGGACTTTATCGGCCGGGAATATCTGCATTTTCCACTTCACACTCTCGTGCTTAATTAAGTTTTCACACCTTCTGCAGCTGAAGGCAGGCAGGTAGGTAGGCAACCCTGTCCCAAAAACCCGGGGGAACTGTTTAATTGTGCGATTCATTTTTGACCTGTCGGAAGTGCACTCACTCTCCCCCGCTTTTCTCCGTCTTCGTCTCCGTCTCCAGCGGCCGCGGAAAAGTTTTAATTTCTCACTTGTCTCTCTTGGCACTCGCTAAAGCTGAGAAGAAAAGGGGGAAACTTCGCTCAGGTGCAGTGCTGGCAGGCAGGCAGCCCTGACAAAATAATTAATTGCAGTGTCGCTCCTTAGTTCTGTCGACAATTTGTCTTTGAATCTAATTCTTTGTCTCTTTGTCTCCGGGCCGAAAAGTCTCACTCTCCTTAATTGCACTCGAGCGCGGGCAAAGACTATTTGGGAATTCCAGTCATCAATCAGGGCAAATCAAATCGGAATGTTTATTGCAATTTCGTTGCACTTCCGAACTCTTCGGCTCTCCGGCTATCCGGCTCGTAAAAAACAATTTTCGATGGTGAACACAAAAAAATAGAGTCATAAAATGAATACACTTTCGGGCGGACTGCGACTGCAGGTAACAAAATCCCAACCTGAGGGCATTGTCTCTCTCTCGCTCGACGAGATTCCTCTTTTTATGCCTGCTTTTTCTGGCTCTGTTTCTGTTTTGGTCTTGGCCTCTGTCTCCGCTCATAATTGCGGCAGGGCATAAATATTTTGATCATATTTCACGGCTCACTGATGACCGAAAAGTGGCCAGTGGGCGGGGGCATCCGAGCCGGAGATAATGATCTAGTCATTGCCCATCTCGGGGACTCCTAACTGTTTCCAGCTCCGTGTCATTTGTCGCGTCTTCTCGAGTTCTCACACTTTCCATCGTAAATCTCGGCAGGTTGGTTGGTGGCCACGTTTTGCATCACACCACCCATTTCGTGTGTATCTATGGGTAAAGACCCCTTATCGGTGTTTGCTCATCAGATCCGATCCTCTCTCCGCGATCCAATCATCATCGCCCCGAGTTGACATCTCAATTTACTTCCACGAATTGCGCCAGGGAGGAGGAGTCGTCGTCGGTAGCACGTAGAGTAGCCCAATAATAACTCGGGAGGAAGTGCATTAACAGTTATGTCAGTGATGGGTTTTATACGGAAATTGTGGCTCCGGGAGGAAGCAACAGGAGATGGTGTGAGGATTCGGAAGGGTGTAATGCATAATTAGCCAGCAAGTGCTTGGTTTTTGTAGAAAACAGGGGCTTAGAAAATAACTATGGGGTGCTCTTATGTTACAACAGGTTTTGATTCAAGGAAAATTTGATTTTTAGCATGGGATATAGGATGAGTGCGTCTCAGGATATTCAAAGTCCTTGAAGGTGGAAACTGTATTGCGCAACTTTCATGTTTGTTATAAGTAGAATACAAATTATTGGGATATGTTCGCACAGGGCAATTTATCATAGACTTTGTTCAGTAATTGTGATCCTGATACTCGATACTAAAGACATATAAAGGTTAGGTGAAATAAGAAATTAAATATCAGAACTACCTAGAATATACTCCATTCGAATGCAAGTGTTGTTGAACTCTCGTTGAAAGGCATGCAATACATTTTCAAAAGAAAATTAATTAAACTTCTGCAAGCGCTCGCTCGGTGTTAATGGACTTCAAAACCCTATAAATGCTGAAAACATAATGAGGCCCGCAACCCGGCCGCAAACGACTTTTCTTCGGCACAAACATGCGAAAAGTTCCGAGTTCCTAGGAAAAGCGTGGTCCCCTGCGAGGAGTGCATGCAATTCCTAGGCATTGAAGCGTGCCTCTAATAGGTGTCTTATATATGCACCTGGACTTGGACTTAAACTTGGACTATCTGCAAAGTACACACACCAGGTGAGCTGTGCGCGAGCATTGATAGAATTGTTCAAAGAAAACCCAATTAACTCGGGACATGATGATGATGACGATGAGATGATGGAGGGATTGGGAGGAAGCGAGGTGTGACCACGGGCCAAGATGTCGTACTAAGAGGGAGAAGTCTGCCCGAACGCGTTGGTTGCCGGTTGCTCCAGATGATTATATAGTATGGCGCCGACTGTGTTAAAATCGAATACTGAATGCTGGCAAAATACTTTGAAATAAAATGAGGGATTAATATCATATTTAAAATTGCTACAAAAGGCGTTTAATACATTTTAAGAGCAGCCTGATCTCTGTGATAATTACCAATTCAATAAATCTTTTTTAGTAATTATTGTCCATCTGCTTACTGTTCAGGAGCAGACTTGTTTTGCCATATAGTCAAACTTCGTCATCAGCCTTTCCAATTAATGGCGTATATATTCATTTGGAGGTTTTTCTTCTCTCTGTGTACTCATTGCAGGCATATAAAACGCTGAACTAGCTGTACTAACACCACTAATGATGATTGTGTTCGTTGTTTGCTCGCTGTTCTCCTCGCTGTTAGTTGTGCTTAGGTTGTGGGTTGTCTTGTAAGCGTGTTCGTTACGCTTGGCAGTGTTGCATCAACCAACATCGGCTGCGGATCCGAGTTAATGTTAATGTCGCGTTCCAGAAATGATAATGATAATGATGGCAGATGAGCTCTCTCCCGGGGCAGGAGTGCAGCGTCATCGCACCGCCACCGCCGCGAGCGAAACAGTTGAGTTGACAACAGTTGTGCTCCAGAAAACAAACAGCAGCGATATAAAGTTATTACAATTCCGTACTCTCCACACTCCGCCGTCGTGTTCCGTATTTATTTTTCCTCAACTCTGCCCGCTTTTAATTGGAAACAGTTTCCCAAAACACCCTTTCGGATCGCGGGAAGTCGGGGCCCAAGTCAAGAAGTCTAATTACCAAAAGTCATTCCGTTTGCCAGCCCCACCGCTCGCCGCTCCTTCGCTCACTGATTTACATTTTTGACATAAACTTTTGTTCAACTAAAAAGCCAGCGAGAAAAAACGGGAAAACAGAGCGGGAGAGAGGTGCGAGAGGGGAAAATAAAAATAGCAAAGTCATTTAATTGCGAAAACGCGTTTTAATTGCTTCTGGGCGCTGGCCTGGGAGCAGAGCTGCCAACTGGGAGTTCTTCGTCGGAATCGGAATGGGAATCCAACTGTTATAGTCATAGTTGTTCGCTTGGTATTTTAACCTCTTTCCGACCGCTTTCCCAGCTACCGCCAGCTCGCAGCCAGGCCGCGTTAATTTGCCTGGCCTCAGGAAAGACATCTTGCCAAAAAATGGGGGGAAAATAAAAAATAAATAAAGAGTACAGGCCAAAAAGCTGAGAAATGCCTCATAATTTCATTAGGCAAAGTTACACTCCAGTAACGCGGCTGACTTTGAGGGGATTCTCTGACACTGGCCACTTGGCTTGCTTATCTTTCGAGTCGGGTTGGAAAAGCCATCAAAATTGGTGACCCCGACAATTATACGCTAGGGTGACCTCAGCTTTAGCAAGTCACTTCGCAGCAACAGCAGCGAAAAATACGGTAACAGGATTAGCCAGAAACTATTTCATGTTTTATTTCGTTATCTCCCCTTCTTTTTTGAGGTAAATAATACAATTAATTTTGATATTTCTGGTTAAAAAGCCAATAAAACAGATAGCTTTTCCAGTCATAATTAAACAAATTAAAACATGTTAATTATTGTCAACTCACAAAACAAATTACATGCATAAACAGTTATTTAATAAATAAACTCTTTGACAGCCACAATAATTTGCAAATTTGTTTGTGGTTAAAACCAAATTTACGACAAAGTTTCCAAAAAAAAAAAACAAAATTTATATAAATATTTCCCTCGCTTTACTAGGACTTTAGTTGTTACGAATATATCAGCAACAAAATATGGCGGCGGAATTCCCCCTTCGACGGCAGACACACCAATTCTCTCAGCTATATAAATTAAAATCAATTATTGCCACAAATCTAAGTCATGAGAAACTGCAGCAGCTCTTGGCCAGTTGCCTTAGCCCGCTGGAGTGGGCTTGGTTCGGTTCAGTTCGCTTCGAAAGGGGATTCCGGGGTGTAGGCTCATAAATCGAGCCAAGTTGTCATGGCCGTGGGGCAGTTTTGGACGTTGATTGCCAGCTTCTACATATTTTCCCACAGTGCAACTGATCGAAAAGTGAAAGAAACACGGACCTGCTGCAGTAACAGGACTCGACCGAAGGTGTACCCCTTACAGGCAGATTGTATATAACTTCTGATATTTTATATTAATTCTCTTAAACATCCCCCAGTTTTAAGGATGTTTCGAATGTTTTCGCCATCAGCTGGCAAATAGATGCAATTCAGTTTATTCCCTGGTCCAGCTCAACATGCCCTGTCCGCCTGTCATTCTCCAGCGAGGGTGATGCGAATAAAAAGTTATTAAATGCAGTCGTAGGAGGTGGTGGTGGCACGGAGTGGGAGCCTGTGTGGCAGCCACCACCTGTGTCATGAAGTGGAGCACGAAACGCGAGGAAGGGAGCGTGGATCGTGGATCTCTCGGACCTCTCGGAGTGGGCCATGGAGCGTGGGGCTTAGACGCAGACAGACGCACGGCAATTACGCTTCCCTAAACAGCTGAGCCGGCCACCAATCGGAATGGCACTGGAGCTGGACCAAGAGCAGGAGCAGGAGCAGAGGGAGCAGAAATTAAAATTACACCCGCGGGCCAACTGGACCAATGCCAATGCCATGGAGCCCGCTTCTAAAATTATAAATACAACAATTCAAAGCGGTGTTGCGGGGCTTGAAACCAAACGAAAACCCAGACCCAAGCCCAAACCCAAACCCAAACCGATCCGATCCGATCCAATCCAATCCCGGCGATGCCATGCCATGGGAATTACACTAATTTAAAGTAATTGGCTATAGTTTTTCACTTGGCATTTAAATACGAGTGTGTGTCCAGGCTCTGGTCCACGTCCAGGCTGCAGTCCGCAATTTTAATCGATTTGCGTATATGGCGAATGGAGGACTATTAAAAAAAGACCAGGAGAGACTGAAAGCAGCCAACCCAGACCCAGAGCCGAAAATGAGACTGGTCAACTTGGAGCGTACCCAAAAGTGGGCGTTGCCCCAAACTGAATGGGAAAATGAGTGAGTTCTGAGCCCGGAGTTTGTGAATTGAGGATTGCGGATTGCGGAGATGACGACGTCGCATTCCAAGTAGCGCATATGCTGCACTCTGCCTGGCCTTTCCTGGGATTCCACCACCGGGAGCTGGAGCAGCCCTGGAGCTCCTGCTCTGTGGAGCCTTCAAAGCAAAACTAATTAAAAGTGCCCCGAAAACAAAACAACTCGGAGGGCAGGCAGGATTAGTCTAAGCGGAACCACAATTCGGAATACCCTTTTTAAAATTATTGGCACCATGACTATTTTAAGGGATATTGATCAAATACTGGAATTTTATGTTTATTTTGTTTAGAAAATATTTAATTTGCTACACTAGCTGATTATTTTTACATTTTTCCAGAACAAAAGAAGTAAAAAGTAACTCGAACTAAATCTAAAGCGAGTGCGCGTGATAAAAGTTTGAATCTCTATTGAAGGATAACTCCCATCTTAATCGTTTATTTTTATTAAAATTAAAAAATATATATATTTCCTAATATAAGGACGCCTATTCTTAGTTCGGAGGTGTTTCTTTCTGTTGCTTACATACATATTTAGTTGTCACTAAGTTATTAAATACCCGATATAAATTATACATTTTAGTATAAATCGGTTTTATATTGAGACACTGATACTAGGGAAGCCTAAGCTTTTGATCCTTAATTTTTTAAGGTCTTTAGAGCAAGGGGTTTGGTTTTGATCTCATATGGAAAGCACCCCTTCTTGGTGAGGGCATCAAAAGCACGGCAATCCAAACAAAACCACACCGAGTTGACTCGACTCGAGCCAAGCCGGGACATTGGACACTGGACACATTCATGGCCAGGAACCTTTTGCCCATCTGCATGCCTTTCTGGTGCCCGGGGCGCTGCCGATCGGAGAGTTCAGGCAGTTCGGGGACTCTCAAGCTCGGGCTCCCATTTTCTTAACCACTAAAATTAATAATAAGTGATCTGGATCTGGTTTCGAGCAAAAAACAAAACGGCTGCGACTGCGACTGGCCCTGGAAGTAGAACGACGTCTCGGGCATAAATAAATGTTATGTGTTTTTTGCCAGCCACCGCAGAAGGAAGAGTAGAAGAAGGACCAGCAGGAGCAGGCCAAATCCCCGCCTGAAATCCCATACCATACCACGTTCCTTTGGCACCTTTGTGGCCTGCGGCGAGACAACAAAATCATTTTGCCGCCGCCGAAGGTTTGCGCTCCAAAGTCAGGGGCCACAGGGGCATGGGGCGCCCATTATTGATTGGCTAATCAAATCATTTGCCAGACTTACGGCAACTTGTAGAGCCTCGGAATCAGACCAAACGACAGGCGCAATTATCATTCCAGAGTCGCGACGCGACACGGCCTAACTAATTAATAATCCCAGCGATTAGCACAGTCCCGAAAAAGCCCAGACCCTGGACTCAGACGACACCGCCCCTATTTCTTCGGCCGTTTATTAATTAAAAGTCTCTCCTCGGAGGCTGTAACTGGGCAAGGCTGCCCCAACTCAACACCCAGCTGAGGGCCAAGTCCATCTGTTGTTTCATTACGCGAAAGAAAATGCCCTTTCCATTACCAGGAGGGTCGGATTCCTTGATAAGGATGAGGTTGTAGGGAATTTACTGAATAAAAAAGAAGAGAATTGCTTATCACACTCTTAAATATAATGAAGAAACATCCTTTGGTCTTTGAATTAATGCCCTGAACTCAAAGACACCATCTTAGTACTAAAATCTGAGATTCTTGGATAATTATACTTCATAATTAGTCCCAGTTCTCTCTCAGTTAGCTGTAAAAACTATCTGAAAGCGTAACATATAACCGAATACTGGTTTTTAAAAAGATTCCTTTTTTATCGCAAGAGTATCTCCGATTCGGTATCTTCTAACCAAACGTTTTTCCGCCTTGTTTTCATTTGTTTATTTCGCGCTTTTTGGTGTTCCAGTGTTTCGGCATTAATTAGTTTCCCTCGCGTGTCCAGAGGGATAGTCCGAGGTAGGTGTTTCCTAATGAGTCGCCACAGACGCCCTCCTGGTAGCCTGATCCTGGTAGGTGTACTTGATGGGCTGTTCCCCAAATGTTTGTTTGCCCAAGTTAGTTGTGCAAATAAGTTTATTAGTGCGACTTGGGCGGGAATCGAAAGGGGCGTTAGTACAACGTGATGAAGAGCTGGATAGCCGGATAGCAGGAGATGATTAAGAGAGAGATGAACACATAAATACGCCAGCCATTGGACTCCATTAGCGCAAGTGGAAATCGGTTGAGTGAAGAGCCGGTCCGGAGCTCTGGATCTCAGCGGGATGCGTATTTAAAGTGCGAAATTTCATTTTTAATAAGCGAGGATTTTCTCATTAAGCGCATTCACAATTTGTGGCCAGGACCGGGCTCTCGGTGGGCCATAAGGCATTAAGGGCATTAAGAGGGAAGGAGCGGCGAGGTACCCGAGATGTAATTGCGGATTTATGTGCTGCAAGTGCGGAAAAGTGTTGACCAAAGGATAATGGAGTCCTGGAGCGTAAATACAGACTCGCAATATATTTCAGCGAGCTTTTCCTTTCACGCTATATCGCTGCAGTTGCATCAGGATCTGCTCTGCTCCGTCCGTCCAATTCAACAGTTTAAATCAATTGGCAAATTTTTTACTGCATTTCCATCCGTAAGCCCATGTCCTGTGGCCACAGCATAAACAGAGAGGGTTGGCCGACCGAAATGGAATAAATTCCAGTCAAAGCCCAGCTCCATACACATGCTAATTAAATTAGTTTTGAGCGAATCCACACACCGAAAATAGCGAAAATAGCCGAAAATTCAATTTTAGCCTCCGGCCAAATTCCACCGAAATTGGCCAAATCCGTTGGCGGGGATTACATTACCATAATCATTGCAGTTATAGCCCGCGGACGGACGGACATCGAGCCGCTGACCATGCGGCATTAAATGCCAATTAAATGGCCAAACGGAAGCGGCAAATAGCTAATTGATATATATGTATCCGCCGTAGAGTTCTCTGTGTCAGTCTGAGATGCGGATTATGGAGGCACTAATCGCGCTATGATAACGGACGGCGGGCTGAAACTGGGGGAGTTGTTGTGACAGCAGCAGGATTTAATCGGTTGCCAATTGAAATGGAGTTTATGTCCGTACAGGTTAGGAATTATAAACCGATAATGAGACAGCAATATGACAAACGTAATTAAGACTATTGACGGTTGCTAATGCACCCGTTTGTGGATCGGAAGACTAAAATAGAGAATGTGTTCGCCAGATTACAGGTTTTTTACAAAATTTGTTGGGAATTTTAAGACAAAATGGGTAATTTTATAAAAATAAGCATTGACTTATGCCCGTTCGCCGAACCGGTTACTAATGCCCCAGTTTGTGAATCAGATAAAAATCTATATAAAATTTGGTCAAAATTGTACAAGTTCTTCACAAAACTAGTTGGGAATTATAAGTAAAAACTTAAAATTAGCACAAATTAAAGCCCTTTTCTCAGTTTCAGTTTTTAATCGATTTCTAATGTGCCAGTTAGTAGATTGATAGACAATCAATAAAGAATTAACTACTAGTTAGGAAATGTAACCCACTACTTAAACATTTCATATAAACTAGATCAAATTATCATATGGAATCCATGTGGAGCATGTAAAGCCAGTATAAAACAAAGATAACCCCAAACCCTAGCAGTTAAAGATATAGAATTATATAACCTAACCTTTTTTATGAAAAGAAACCGAAATATATATTAAGAGCCTAATAAGGAAAATCCTCATCCAGAAATAGTTAGAATTTCCCAGCAACAAATGATAAATAGACAAGAAAGACCCCCGAATCGATTCCCTTAATGGGATCTGCCTCCGTTTTCCCTAAATATGCTGATTAGTCTTGGGTCAAGCTAGGTATATTCCTGGAAAACGTGTGCCGGGCACGCGCTTTATAGAATCGCGCAACCATATGGCCGGACCTGGGTCAGTTGCTGGTCAGGAATTAAACAAAAGACACCCAAAACAAGGACCTCAATCAAGGCCACCGGCAACAGCAGCCAGAGAAGCAGCAGCCGTCATAACAGCGTCAAAACTAATTTTCATTTTCGATAAAACTGAAAACAAAACAAGGAGCAGGCAGGCAGGCAGGCGAGCCACAAGACGTGGGGATCGAGCGGAGGCGCATCTGTTGCCGCAACCAAATTAAATTTACAAATTATTGGAGAAACACTTTTCATTTTCGGGAAAAGTGAAAACTCCTGGCTGTGCCACTCAGCCAACTGTTGTCCCCGAGCCAAATCTGACAGCATCATCATTAGGAGAGCTCCCGGGCCGCTCGACTCCTCGCCTCCTCGACTGACTGACAACTGACACGAGTCTCGGCTCTCCGCTCAGGTGTGTGTGCTCCCTAACAGAATCGTGATAAGCAGAACGCTGCTCCTTGGGGCGTCCTTTCGCTACTTTCGCTATACACCGCATCCATCCACTTTCCCTGCTCCTTGGTCGCGTGCCAGCTGTGGACCGCAAGACTAGACCAAGGCCCAGGTCGCAGATCCCAGCTCCCAGACCCCGGCCATATGGCGTTCCTGCCTCGAAACGGAACATGTGACAAGTAGTCGTCGTTGCTCGTCGGATGCTCGGACTCATTTGATTCCATAATTTGCAATAAACACGAATGTTTATGGTAGGCAAAACGGCGACTCATTCGAGATGAAGCAAAGTGCGGCGACCTGATGGCATGGCAGGGAAGGGCAACAGCTGGAGGAGTGATCTTCATCCTTGGGTATGCGAGAGAGCTCCGTTTTCGGTCCTTGGTACAATAGTCTTCCGGCCTGATTCGTTTATGAGGCATCATTTTGAGTATCCTTGAATTTTGTACACAATTCAAGTATACTCTTGATTGGTCTTCCTTTTGTTGGCAGCTGATGATACTGGTTGTGTGGTTTAATTTTACAATTGTTATTAAAGTTTCTTTTAAATAATAGGTAAGGGAATCGGAAGGGATTTATCATCTACAAAATAAACTTAAAAGTAACCTCATTGCCTAGATTTTTTATTTTCCACCGAAACTAATGATATATTTCTTTAGATTATTCCATCATCTCCGTGTGAGTTACTTGCCGAATCTTCACCGCAGGACACTAGATGTACGTGAAGAGTTCCAAATATGAGAACCAAAAACCTAAGACGGTTTCGGTTTTACCCCTCACATGCATGAACGTGCCCTTTGCCAGCATCGCTAATTCCCTGCCCATTCAAGGGAGCAGGAACTGGCATAGGAATACGAGGAACCACCCGAATTCAATGCGAATTAATTTTCCTATCCATTTCCATTGCCACTTTTCCAGTTTCCTTCTCATTGCATTTCCATAAACGTGACCGGCCGGGAAATGATGGCAAAATGTGTGTCATGGTCAGGCCGTGACAAATTGCAGGGCGCGTGAGCAGAAGAATGACAGCGGGCCTTTGCAGATTTACTGACTGACTGACTACGACTCTGGGTCCTGGTCCTGGGCTCTGGGTTCTTGTTCTGGCTCTGATCCTCAATACAATGACACAGCGTGAGGCCTTAGATTTTCCGCTTTAGGGGTTACGGGCTTGGGAGGCACATAAACCGATTGAGGAATTATTACGCAAAATAGAGTTTTGACAATTAGGAAAATGGCTTAGGCTGCGGCTTTACATCTGGATAGCTAGATGTTACCCTTCTTTCTCTACTGTTTCTTCTGGGTTTATATATTTTTTAGTATCCGAAAAGCGTTTAATTCAGTCGAAGCGTTGAATTGGAAAGCGGCGGCAATGCATTATCAGCACGCGATTGCGCCAGCGATCTGTCACTAATTACTCCTCGGCAAGGCAATTGCAGGGCAGGTGCAACCACTGCAACTGCATCTGGCGTTGATTGAGTCGCAGCAGATCGGAACGGAGCAGCAGGAGGAGGAGGAGGAGGACCAGGGAGGAGCAGAGCGGAGCGAAGCGGTCAACGGCTCGCCGGGAAGATCGACAGTCGCGAGTGGCGCGGCGCGTGCTTTACTTTTTACTTTCAACTTGGCCTCGCGTCTGGCTGCCGCCGCTGCCGCAGCCGCTTGGGTTATGGATTTTTTCGGACATTTCGGGATTCGTGAGCCTCGCTTCCGTGCGCCAGCTGCAATTTGTGGCTCATTGCAGCCAGGCCAGGCTACAATAATAACAACAACAACAAAAAAAGGGTCAGCCCCGGAACGGTGAGCGTGGATAATTGAGTGGCCCCCAAAACGAATGAGAGATGCCCTATCAGTTCAAGGCATAACGTATACAGTTTGTTTTATATTTATTTTTAGAATTTGTAAAGGTCTTTTTGGGACACCTTTATGATACCAAAAGAACTTCTTTTAATTTTAATATCGATCTAACACCGATGGGAAGAACATGAAAACTTCAAACAATTCTTAAACTCTATTAAGAAATTTTGACAGAACCTTTCTACAAAGTCCATAGCTCCCTATTAATTCCCTGTCAAAGTCGCCATACCTTTCAATCCTTAAACTTTAAAGCGATTTCCATGAAAAAACGAGAGCGCATATAAATGTTAGCAACAAGAACGCGAGGCAGCATTTAAAAGGCCAAGCGAGGCGTTTTACCGGCAATTATCGCGCTGCTCGGACCGGAGAGTGGAGGAGACTGCAAGGGAGGACTCCGAGAGGGACAGGGCAATCGGAGGGCTCATCATTAACCACAAAAAAAAAAAAAATTTAAAACAAAAAGCAGGCCGAAAACAAAAGCGCAAAAACCACGCCGAAAAACGATGGATATTTTCGGATGTTGTTGTTTTTCGTCGAACTTTTTTCTGGTTTCAGTTTCGGTTTCGCCTGCAAAGCCGGAGATGGAGCTGGAAGTGGAGATGATGATGGAGCAGAAGCAGGAGATGAAGCTGGAACTGGAGCCGCAGGACCAACCTGTTGTCTGGCCTGCGTTCGTTCGCGTGTTGTAATTGCCGACGCCGTCTGCCAGCATCTGTTTTTGGGCCCGTTTATCGATGGTCGATGCTCCCCTTGTCCCTTAGACACTCGACAAAATAAATATCTTTTGCAAATACGAGCTCCGAATTTATATATTTTTTACGCAATATCCCGTCTAGATTGTGTTAAAATATTAAAATAACACAAATTAATTTATTTAGTGAGCCAAGAGTTAAAATTCAAGCTTATGCTTTAATAAATGTAGTTGATCTTAGAAAATTGTTTGTAAAATTAAAATTATTTACATTTATAAATAGTTTTATAAATTAATATTTTAGATTAGAGCATTTTTAGCTGTGTTTGTCTTAAATTTCCCCCCTCCATTCCATTCGTTTTCCCCCTTCGGCTCTGGGTACCTCACAACCGCAGTGTCAATAATCGACAGCTGCCTCGCTGCAATATCCATCGCTCTTTATTTTTTGGGGGGCAGCAGCCGCCAACGGCGGCGACCCCCTTTTTACATAACTTCGCAGCTGCCCCGAAACTCGGTTCAGTTTCGTTTTCGGTTTTGGTTTCCTCCCGGAGCGTTTTTCGGAGCTTGGTTGGGTCGAGTGCAGCTTTCAATTAGCCGCCTGCTCCTTGTAATGAATGCCGACAGAGCGGCCCTAAGAGGCCTCCTCCTCTGCCACCTTCTCAACCGAAGTGACGACTTGTCGAGAGAGAGAGAAAGAGAGAGAAGCTCAGCGGGACCAAGGGAGCACGTGCCACAGGCGGCAAAAGGGGAGGCTTAAGCTGCAGGAGCAATTTACCAGAGATTGACAGCATAATCCATCAATGGCAGTGCCCACAGTCGAGGAGCGGAGTGGTTCTGGCAACTGGGTTTTACTTTTTTTGTTAAGCCTCCAAAAAGCTGGCACAGACCAACAGGTGTAGATTTTTATTCGGGGGAATATGCCAACGCTATTGATGGAGTAATTGAAGGGATTACAAATATGCAGCTCTGCGTGGATTGTAGAAAGGGAGTTTCTCTTAGAATGAGTGAATTGTAAAGCTATAAAAAACTAGAAATAATCTTTTAGAGGCCCTGCTTTAAACCAACTTACCATTAGAGCGTTATTTAGACTAAAATGTCATCTAATATACATTTATTTGGGATTCGTTAAAGTCGAAATGTCACTTAAGGGTTGGATATCCCCTCGAAAATATACTTTTCTAATGAAATGCCAAGAAAAGCAAACACACAACTACTCTAACCCGTTTCTCTTAAAGAGCTGAGGTCAGAACAATCAGAATTATAATAATTAGAAACTGAAACCTATTAACCCCTGTCCCTCGCACCCTACACCATGCAGCAACCCTTCCTCCGAAGCAATCTCCACTCGAGTGAGACGCTTCCCCTTCATTCTTTTTTCACCAAATATTTTCGATTGCAATGTTTGCTCGAATCCGTAATTAAAGCGCTGGAAGTGGAAGAGCTGGGAAAGCTGAGAGCCCTGCACTTGGTGGGCAAACAAGGTCACCGGTCACCAGTAACCACGAGGGAAGCCCCCGTTGTCCAGGGGTTGGCACTCGTCTGGGTGTCCATTTCCTCGGCTCGGTCACGGGGGAGTCGCGAAGTCACTTCACGCCGGCCGTGCAAATTAAAACGGAATTACAGAGCTGACTGGAGTTCCGCTGGGCAAATATATCCGAGCTGGGAGATCGGATTTCAGCGGTGACACGAGTGCAGACGGGTCGCAGACACCCGCCAGACGACCACGACACCTCTCTCTAAAAAGGGTGGAGGCCGCACAAGTGCATCACCCCGTTCCTCGGGGGCTAAGGAGCTCTGGAGAAGCCCGGAAGCTCAAGGGTTGGCTTTCGCTGTGGCTGCGGACTCAGTTGGCCACTTGGCATAATAATATTTCAAATTGGGCCAAGTCCTGCCCGGCAGCAGCTTCCCGATGAAATGCAATAAAAAAGATGTGCAAGTTCGCTCCTCATCCAGAGCCAAAACTTTTGTAATAAAATGTTCATTAGTGCTGGAAGCAGCTCCCGCTGAGTTGTAGTCCCAGTCCTAATACCATGCCCCCCCGTCTGCCATGTGTGTGCTGCCTCTGCGGCTGCCGATGAATTGCAGTTTTAATGTGTTGCCAGCACTTTAACTAACTGGGAATCTGAGTTGCAGTTGCGGCCCCCAGCGGGCCAGGGAGGAGGAGCTGCTGCAGCAAAAAATTGCCAGATTGCAAAGTTTTGAGATGAGCTCGGGCTGCGAATGCGGTCCAACTTTTGCCGCGTAATTAAAACCAAAGCATTGCCAAAGTGGACAAGCGCCCTTTAAACTGATTAGCGCCACGAGTTTCGCGAGTGTCCAGTGGTCGAGGGTTCCAGCAGGATTGCGGGCGAAAAAGAAGTAAAGAGTCCAGCCCCAAATGCGGTTTTATTTCCCACTTTTTTTGATTTTTTTGCTGGGGCAGCTGCTGCTGAGTCCTCAAATTAAATCCAAATGGGATGCAGCTCAAGTGTGGACATAGTGAGATTCATGTGAAGAGTTTAAATGGGATAACTTTCTGCCAAGAGAGGACGGGTCACAACTTTGTTGATCCCTCTCCAATTAATTTTAATAGATCAGAGTGAAGGAATCTTAATAAAGTTATTTTCACACGTTGCACACCGGGTATGGGAAGAAGTTGCGATTCCTTCTACCCGGTAATCCAGTCTCTTATATCCCAAAACCAAGTCTTAAATTAATTCCGATCACTTTTCGATTTATAATTGGGTGCTTATGTACCCATCATATTAAGCTGTTGACTCAGTGTCTCTTTTCCAGCCATTATTATCTGTTTTTCTTATCTCTTCACCGAGAAAGGGGCTCTCTATTTATTTATTCATTCCGATGACTTACTCCGCCGAGTCAGAGCCAATTTGGATTTGGCCATAGGAAACGGCGACGTTGCTTGTTTTTGGCCGTCTTTTGTCTCAGCGGCGACTCTGTTTGCTCTTGCTTTTGGCTGCCAGAAATGGCAGTGTCGACATGTCCTGGGAACCGTTCCAAAAATGCCTCGCCCCGGCATACATACAAATGTCCTTTTTAACCCGCATTGGGTTTTATATAGAACTGGTGCTGCTGCATTGACCGCAGACCCAATGCCTGCGTTGTCCCGCGTTCGTTCCTGGCCTCGTTCCTTGGTCGGGATTAGGATGCACAATAATTTCAACAATTACTACTTGAATGCAATGTTTATGTTCAATTATCGCTCCCAGCACTGACCCAGGCCGGCATGGAGTCCGAGCAGGAGTCCTTTTGGGTCGTTGCAGTTCATTGATTGACATTTTTATTATGCATATTCGCCGGTCCCGCTTCCTTCCTTCCGTTTCGACCAACAATAACAATAAATTTCCAATTTGTCTTTGGCTTTGGCCATAATGAGACGTCCACAAAAGAGAGACCTTAATCCGATAGATAAATTTCGAGCATGTCCCAGGCATGCCTTGGCTCCTTCTGGTTCCAGTCCCACGCCGCCGCCGCCGCCGCCATTCGCTCCTCTGGCTGTGGAGGACAGTCTCATTACTCGTCCATTATTATTGGCCTCCGCATCGTTCTCAATCAATTTTTCAATTTCATTTCCATCGCCGCCATTCACAATTGGCCCCGTCAAGTTCTGTTTCCTCTTTTTGTCGTTCTATAAAAATTTGCATTCCACTCCGGGCTAACTTGTGACACTTTTCAGTCCTTCTGGCATTTCTCCCGTTGTTTGTTCAAAGGAAATGTTAATTTGTTTAAGGAGTTGACTGCTTTTTAAGTTGATTTCTTGCTCTGGTTCTTATTTTTAATGCTTAATATATCCCATGAAAGAGAGACCGTTTTCGTTATGATAATTATCAGAATAGGAACTGATGGGGAAACACTTAGTTGAGTTCATAAAATAATGAAACAATATATATAACCCATATCTAGGAGTTCCATATTTTTCCCAAGTTCCAAAAGAGACTTTTGGGAGTGACTCCTTGCAAGGATTACACTAAACACATTCAACCAGATCGCTTCTCTTCTCTCTCTCTCTCTCTCTCTATGACATCTACAGCGGTCCTTGGTCCTCCGTTAACCAAAGGCAAAACCTTCTGAGAAGCTGCTTGAAAGACGCGCCCCTGGCCGATTATTAATCGGCGGGATCCTTGGACAGGATCCAGGAAAACCACCGTGTGCACCGGGACCGGGGAAAACACACACATATCGCGGAACAATTGGCGGAACTTGCGGAAACAAGTGTGCGGCAAACACAAAAAGTCGCGAAACGAAACTCCGGGAAAGGACACCTTGCTGCGCGGTGTGTGGGAAGCACACTTGCTTGCGCGGAAATTCCTGATTCCCTGGGCCAGGAGGCAACTCGCATATGTTGAGCACATGTTGGAGGAAATTCCCGGCCAGCGGGCCAGGAATCAACGTCCTGCGTGGGAAAAGCCCGCGCCCACGCCCACGCGGCCCACAGCGTTACCTGTGTTTAAGCGGGTGACCTTGCCTTGGTTGAAAGAGGGCTGAAGGAGGGCCAGGCCAGTAATGGGTCCCCGGTTGCCGTGGAGAACTGCGCTGCGATGCGTGTCTGGCACAATGGAAATCCAGCGATGGATGGATAGATGGAGAACACACACAACCTGAGGGAACGTGGGAAAAAAGGATTTTCGACGAAGATGAAGTTGATGACGTGCCTGGTCATGGCCATGTAATGTAACTGTGTTTGTCCGCATCCGTATCCGTATCTGTATCTGTATCTGTAGATGTGCCTGCTTACCTGTTGCACGCACATGTTAAAAAGTCATCATAAATCTCAGCCGAGAAGGAGGACTTGCCGTCTCTTCCGCCCTGTGAAAATATTTTCACTTTTCATGCGGGAGTTCTCTTCGCTCTGAGAACTTCACTCCTCGCAGAGGAGCGAGAAGCGACGATGACTGGCGAGGACAGTGAGGATTGTGACGTTGGGTGTTTGTGCTATCTATCGGATCTGTGTAAATTCCCAGCTTATCATGCAAAACACGTAACGCAAGCCTGATCCTTTGGCCAGGAAACAACATCAACATCATCATCGTCGTGGTCGGGTGCTACTCCTTTTGTGCAACATGCCGTGGTCGTGACCTTTCCCGCGAACTCCTCCTGACTGCGGCTTAGGCTCTCTGCCTAATAATTTGTATAAATATTTATTTTTGCTACCGATTTCAATCTCTCTTTTTCTGCCTCTCTCTCTACGAGTAAAAAGGTGTGAAATTCAAAACCTCGTGACCGTGATCTCTTCTGATTCCCTTACCGGGAATTACGGAGAATCAGAGGGGAATCCGTTCGCTCGGGTTCGGCATCGAATTCGAGTCCCGGGGACATGTTCTGCATTGCTGAGCTGATTTTTGATTTGCATTTCGGCTCACCTGCTGCGGCACGTTCCAGGGGATGGAGTGGAGAAACCCCCAAACCGAAGACCTCTTCTAATGAATAAACTGCGTGCCATGTAGTTTACTTAATGATTAAGTAAATAAACCTTTTAATGGATTTTGTGTGATTAAGATTAAAACTAAATCATCGCAAATATGCTTGGTTTTGCTGTCAATTCATGTATTCTTAAATAAAAGAAGGTTTAAAGCAGGTTGTAGGGAACCAAAAAAAAACAGGTGCTTGATTGATACAATGCCCGCAATTTTAGCTAAATTTGAGCTAAAAAACGCTTGACTTGAAGCCTTAAGGCTGCATTCAAACAAAGCTCTTTGATGTTTCATCGTCTATTATAAAGCAGCAATTAAATTCACAATTTAACAAAATTTGGATTAATTTTGCTCTATACCAATTTCTTCTCTGTCAAAAATTCAGAATATTATATAAAAGTATCCGTTTAGATGCCCTATTCATACCATTAAAATTCCATGATAGCCTAGCATTCATTTCGCAATTTTGTGCTAGTTTGTTTCTCACGAAGAGTCTCCGAAATATGTGTAATGCGTATCTTAAAGAATGAAATCCGATTTTCCATAATAAATCTGCTTGAATTTCGCCACATTTTGCAAGTCATAAGTAGAATTCATTTATTCAGAAGAATCTCCGAAGAATAGGTACTGTATCTCTAGGAATATAATCTATTCCAACTTAGTTACCCCAACCATGCCATTAAAATTTCATAGTAACCCAGCTTTGCAGTATTGTGTAAGCCACAAATCAGTTATTTTTCTGAATCTATAAATAACAGTAGGCCCTTTCCGTGATAACCTTGCTGGAATTTCGCCACATTGCTTAGCTTAGAAGGCCGCCTCCGCCGCCGCTGAAGTAATCTGTGACAAAGCCCCGATCGCTAAAGATCGCCATGCGTTAGTCAGTTGGCATTGGTAATAACCTGGAGAAGATATGACTCATAGGCTGCCATTGGCTGCGATTGTCTTCAATCGAACCGCTCGCATCGAGCTGCTGCAAGCGAATGCCAGCGGATGCAATGCACCCGCAAACATCGGAAGAGACTACTCTTATACGAGCGAGCCAACGAAAACACAACGTGTTCGAGTTGCACAGAGCTCGCTCTCAGTCGGGACCAGTTATAAAGGCCGGACGCGGCGGCCACCGCCAGTCAGTTGCGTGCGAACCAACAGCGAGAGCAGTCACCGTCCCCGTCACGGTACCGAGACTTCGAAACAAGAATATTTAAATTGTCGTGCGCCGAGCGTTGTGTGTGGGTTGCAGCCGAAACAAGAAAGAAGAGATATAGCTATCGAAAGAAATATCAAAAAGATTCCCGGATTGTGTGTGTGCTCGAAAATGAATTTTGTGGGCAGTGGCGGCGACGAAGCAAGGTCCCCAAATTGTGAGCAAAGTGGCCAAGTGAAACCCCAGCGAATGGCAATAAACTAAGCCAAGAAACTAAACTAATTTGGATTAAAGAGCGCATTTTTGGATACTGGATACAACATATATCGCAGAAAGCCAGAGGAAACACCTAAGGTAAGCCAAAGGCCCCGACCTTAATGAGCTGAAAGAAGTGGCAGCAAGAGGCGAATGGCAAATGGCAATTGCAGATTGCAAATTGCAATAGAAATTGTCACAGGCAGCACAAAAAACAAAGTGCACTTAATGAGTTTGTTCAACTTGTGCTACCTCTCTCTCTGTCGTTCGTTGGGGGTTTTTAGGGGTGCGAGTGCATGCAAATTACACCGAGGGTCATGTGAAACTATTCTTCGTCGGACAGAAGAAGGAAAAACCTCTCAAATTAATTCGTTATGATCCAAGTTTCGGACCCACTTTCGACACACATCTTCTCCTCTCTCCTTCCTTGCGGCATGCAATGTGTGTGTAATTTTCATGCTCGCATGGACATCCAGTGCAGTGTCTGCAATTAAAATTAATAAATTAATTAATTAATAAGCAGCGGCGGCGGCGGCGATTTCGTGGCAGTCAAAGCCAAAAAGAGAGGAGCAGTGTGGGCAGCCACAACAGCAGTGCGTTTGTGGGCAACGCGACGAAGGGGGAAAGAGAGGCAAGGAGTTCAGGGGCAGCTGAGGAAAAAGAAAGGTAATCCATGCAGCTTTTATTAGAAGAAAATAGTTGAGGTACTATTTTCAATGGGTACTTTGGGTTTGGATAGCCCCCGAAAAAAAAAACCCCCAGGTCCGCCTCTGAGCTTCGCTTGCCATGTACGAGTGGGAGTGAGAGAAACGCGTTTTTGGTTGTTATTTTCTGTTGTGCAAGGCAATGAAAATCAAAAACTTGGCTCTGTTTCGCCTCCTCAACAATTGTTTGAGGAATTTAAGAAGATTTGCGCGGTGCTGTGTGTGCGGCGACTGTAATTGAATCGAATGCGATTAACATAATTTGTGAGGAAATGTCTTTCCAGCTATTTGTGCTGCTGCCAATTACAATAATGCCCCTACGACCATTAGCCGATTAGTTGGCCATTAGCGGAGATGATTTCAGGGCTGAAAGTGCAGTTTATGTAATGCCAAGAGAGATACTTTTGTATCTTCGCCTCCCCAGTTTCGGGTAGCTAATTTTAGAAGAAAAGAAAACTTGGCCCATCAAATTTTATGGAGCTCTAGCTCTCTCCCTGGCCAAACTGACCCAGTTTTCACCAGGAAGTTGCTGCGGATGAAGGGAATCCGAGTCCGAGTCCGTGTCCCAGCCCATAAACAAAATTCCACTCTCTGCTCTTCTTTTCCCCCCATCTCCCCCATTTTTCCTCGGATTGCCTTGCTTTTCCTGCCCTGCAGTTTATGAATAATTTATGCACTTAATTGATTTTTGTTTATTGTTCGGTTCAAGTTAATTAATTACACACTTTATGCGTGCTGCTGTCATTCCAGAATTTCTTTCCGACGGCGCCAAGAAAGCAGTCAGAATGGAGAATCATCCAACACAGAATGTAAACGAAACTAAGGTGGAAATGGAGCTGGAGAAGGAGAAGGAGGCGGTGGAACAGCCAGAGCCAGAGCCAGAGGCAGAGGCAACGGAGGAGCATTCCAAGGAGACCATTATTGACATTCCCGCAGCAGCAGTGCTGGGCTCCTCCAACTCTCACTCATCGTCCTACGACACAGACTGCAGCACGGCCAGCAGCACGTGCTGCACGCGGCAGGGCGAGCACATCTACATGCAGCGGGATCCCATTCCGGACACACACCACCACCACCTACCGGAGGCGGAGGATCTCGGACTGCTCAAGTACGAGCACCGCAAGCACTGGCCCTGGTTCATCCTGGTGATCTCCATCATTGAGGTAAGCACACACCACTTCTTCCCCTCCAAACGTCAAATCAAGGGAGCCGCAAACTTTTAACCCAAAGAGCCATAAAAATGATTCCGAGGGCGGAAGTTTTCCCCGAGTTTTCCCCCGCACTTTTCATCAGTCTCGGCCTGCGCCTGTTTCTGTTTCGTCTGCTGCCTCGTCTGACTGACTGGCGCCCCCGAAAATCGATTGTAAACAAGTCGAACAACAAACACGGCTGAGGGAAAAGTAGAAAAAGAGGAAAGAAACATGAAACTCGCTGAGCTTTTTTGACGTACGAAAAACAGCAGACAATGCCAAAAGATATAACTAGAATTGTCAAAACTAATAGAGTTTACTCCGACAAAAAGTGACCAGGAATCTGTAAGAATGTTGTCACAAAATGTGGTAGCTCTATCTCTTATAGTCCCTGAAATCTAGGAGCTCAAACAGATTTGCGGACAAACGGACGAAACGAAAAAGCGGACAAGTAACCACTGTACTTGGAACTGATTTTTCCCGAGTAGGAAAAAGTAGCGACTACGACGACGACGACGACGACAATCAAGTCGAACGGAGTAAATGGGCAGCCCACGGGGCGTATGAGTTTAGTTTTTGAAGCCTTGCCAAGTTGGCAGGACTCGCCCTAAGCATTTTCATAAGACTTTATTTGGGACGCGGTCGCGTGCCAGACAGCAACAACATAAATCAGCGTAACTAACCCCAATCCCCTCTCCATTCTACTCCATTTTAGATTGCCATCTTCGCCTACGACCGCTACACAATGCCCGCCCAGAACTTTGGGCTCCCCGTTCCGATTCCGTCGGATTCGGTGCTGGTCTATCGGCCGGACCGCCGGCTGCAGGTGTGGCGCTTCTTCAGCTACATGTTCCTGCACGCCAACTGGTTCCATTTGGGCTTCAACATCGTCATCCAGCTGTTCTTCGGCATTCCCCTGGAGGTGATGCACGGCACGGCCAGGATCGGTGTCATCTACATGGCCGGCGTCTTTGCCGGCTCCCTGGGCACCAGTGTCGTCGACTCGGAGGTGTTCCTGGTGGGCGCCAGCGGCGGTGTGTACGCCCTCCTGGCCGCCCATTTGGCCAACATCACTTTGAACTACGCGCACATGAAGAGCGCCTCTACGCAGCTCGGATCAGTGGTTATCTTTGGTGAGTTTCACTCGATTTCCTACTAAACATAAACCTAAAATTCATTCAATTCAAAATCATCTGAAAACTTTTAAGCATATTTTCTATAACTTAACTAACTGGAGAACCCTTTATCAATCTTACATTTGCAGTCTCCTGCGATCTGGGCTATGCTCTGTACACCCAATACTTCGATGGCGGAGCCTTTGTCAAGGGCCCGCAGGTGTCGTATATTGCCCATCTAACGGGAGCTCTGGCCGGACTCACGATTGGGTTCCTGGTGCTCAAGAACTTCGGGCACCGGGAGTACGAGCAGCTCATCTGGTGGCTGGCTCTGGGCGTATACTGCGCCTTCACCGTCTTTGCCATTGTGTTCAATCTGATCAACACGGTCACAGCCCAGCTGATGGAGGAGCAGGGCGAGGTGATAACCCAGCATCTGCTGCACGATCTGGGTGTGTCCTAAGTATCTCTGGGATCTTGAGGATCTTGAGATTCTTCACCAGGACGCTTTCGCTTCAGGAGAGATCGAGAGACAGAGACATAGAGTTTGTGGAAAAGAAAAGTTCATTCAACGATTTAGTTCAAAACTAAATTCGAAATTCGTTTGGCTTTTGCTTTTCGGTTAGCATTACCGTTATCGTTATCGTTATCGTCACCGTTTTTCAGTTCGAAAGCAGCGAAACCAACACTCACTTCAAATACTGAAAACACTGAAAATACTGAGAAGAACTAAAAGAGAAAAAACTAAACCGAAGCGCCGAAACGTGTAAACAAATGTTGTGATAGAACCAAAGACTGAATTTATTTCGCGTGTAAAAACCAAGTAAAACTCAAGAGAGTCGAGAGGAGGAGGCAAGGGAAAATTCCAAAACAGATCGCCTCTCGCTATGATTTAAATTAACCCATTATCCATCGCCCGTTTCTGTTCTTTTCTTAAATTATGTATTTATTGGCCGCAATTAACTCTGAATGAACCTGAATCGAGGAGGAACTGTATCAATTTTGTTTGTATAAACTCGGCATAATAATGATAAGCATTAAATAAATAGTATCTGCCCCTCGAACTATGTACGCGTAGCTCTTAGGTATAACTAGCCCCTAACAAATTGTTTTCGAATTGTAAATACTATTAAGTCGCACACACTAGTCAAAAAGCAGCAACCAAGCAAGCAAGCAAACAAAGCAAAAACCGCAGCAAAGAACCATTCAATTCAGATCAATTAAGCAAATCGAATTAAATTAAACGAGAGTCACTTAAATCGAGCAAATATTTATGGTAATCCCTGTAAAAACACACACTCGAAAGTATTACTAATTATATTTATTTATTGTAGGGCCGCGCGCGAGGGTTCATTAATTATTTTGTCAATCGCAACCCACTATTTATTTATTTATTTATTTAATAATTAGTGAAATTCACACAAAAACAGAAGCACGAAAAAACAGCAACCACAACTACTAATTCATTTGTAAAAATAATAAATACCCAATTGAAAAACACACACGAAAAGCCAAAGAAGGAATAAAAATCAAAAACATTTCAAGAAATACAACAATTACAACAAATACGAAACCAAAAGCCTTTTCATTTCCCTCATTTTTCTTTCAGTTTCGGTTTTAGAGGCCCATAAATAATCGAGCCGTGAGATTATCCGGATACTTGACATATTTATATAGATAGCCATGTATATCCATATGCAAATAGTGAAATATTTAAAGTAAATCGCAATCGCAATCGCAGAGTGAAAATAGCTAATCTGGCGTAAGAGCCAGCTAAGCGTAAGCCAAAATATTGTCCTTGTGGGCCAAGCAACCAGCAATGGCTTTTCTTTTGCAAGCCAAAAGCCCCAAGATGATAGCATATTCGATTCCCAATATTATGAAACCACAGACACGCCACGCCCCCATCCGCCCCCGAAATAGGAAACGGAAATGTTCAGCACACACAGAGACAAGAAATAGCAAAGAAATTATAGATAAATAAATAAACAGAGAAAAAATGAAACAAAAATAAATGTCTAAATTATAAATGAAATTCTCTCGTTTTCCTCATAAATAACTTAAGGGCGGCAAGGCAAACGGAGCGCAGGAGGAGGCACGGTCGGTAACTCCCCTCAATCAATATTTGCTCCATATAAATAGTATGTGTGAGCTGGCTGGAGGAGAGTTAACAGGGAAAAACTGCAACTAAAACTTGAGGAAATTCTCTTAATTAATACCCATTCCCCGAATACTCCACTCGGGACTTGTGTCAACGACGAATTCTACCATTCCCACTCGACGGAGGGAGGCAAGTGTCGCTGTCGCTCCCCCAAATCGATATTTGCTCCATATACAATATTAGTTTGAGCCCGTGCCAAGCCATCGAAAATCCCCGCATGAAATATGAAGGAGGCGTAGCTGAAGAAGAATTTCGTAATAATTCACATTGTCATTGCCGCCCATCAATGTTCAGCAACAATCCTGCCGGATTATCAGGACTAAAGTCCATGAATTTCGAAATAAGCATTCCGCTTGATGCACTCTTCGTCGAATTTAAAATCATTAGCAACTTCACGATTAGTTATTCGACTCCAAAGTATCCTAAATTGGTCAGAGACAAGCAGCGGGTTTCGACATTGTCAGTGTCGTCATCAGTATCCAATTTCCAAAGCTATTTTTGTATTATTTTTTCTCTTTGAGAGTATAAATTCGGGCAAACTCTCTTGTTTATGAACTCCAGGGTATAATGACAATTTTCGGAGGTCTTAAAATCTAAATTATTAATGATGCCAAGTCGAGGGAGCGTGGCTAAATCAAAAATGCCTGATTGAATCGGCAAATAAATTATGCCAAGAAAATATTATTTGTTTCAGCAGTTGTGCTTATCTTCGAACATTAAAATTATTAAGGGAGGGATGTCCTCTGAGCCCAGAAACACCCGAGCTAAGGTATCCAAACAATTTAATTGCAGGAACCAAGACACTTACGAGTGTATCCTGGTTGGGTCCCCGAAAATCGCAACTAATTATTGGCATAATCAAGGGAGCGTACCAGCAGCACAATCAAAGATGCCTGATTGCACCTGCCAATTAATTTCAGCTTAAGTTATACAATTATCCGGGGACAAGCGAGTGCCAGATATCCAGATAAGGCCGAAGATGAGCGCCTCTAACCTCGGGGGTGGAGCACGGACAGGCACGCTTCCGAAGCCATCGCAATCCCAATTCCAATCCAATTCAAAACGCACCCGGAGAGTCGGTCTAGGCAGGTTGTGGCGGAGCAAGATTTATGGGAGACAGGCGCTGCCGCCTCGTGGACATCAAATTGAAATTCAGGCACAATGTCAACAGCAATCGGGGACGAGGTCAGACAGGCTGAGACGGCAACTGCAACTGCGACTCGGAATCCAGAGCTGCTCCTGCTGCTGGATGGCTCTCTCAAGCCGAAAAATCCACATAAATAACGCGAGCATCGCTCCAACTGCCCCTCCAATCCCCTCCGTTCCGTTTCGTCCGTTCTCCGCCAGCTTGTTTCTGCGAATGGCAGGTGCAACTCAATCAGCGCTCCCCTCCACACGCTCCACCTGCTGCTGCTCCCGTTCGCGTTCGCAATGTTGCCACAACGTTGCATGTCATCTGTTCGGGGTCTCCTCCGGAGCTCTCTGGACAGAAGCAGCGGCGACCGGGATAGCCACCTGCCCAAAAGTTGACTTTGGACGTTTTTGTTTACATTTGGCGGAAAGGTGAAGTGTGCATGGAATGGCATGGCATGAAGCGTCGGATTCGGAGTCAGAACACAACTAACTGAGGAAGCTGGTAGCAAGTTTCGAGTGGGTATCACAGATCAACGATCTGCGGCATAAAGACCTCCGACGAGTACTGGCAAAAGGGTTCAATGTTCCATAAGAGAACTCTGGAGAAGGGAAGCGATGACCCGAAAGAGCTCCTTCTCGCTCCAAGACTGTTTGCTTACCTTAAATAACTATTTATTTTTCCCTTTAGTTGCAAGGGATTACGTAGATTACTGCTATTTAATATAACTTTAAAATAATAAGAATGATCTTAGTGACTTAGTTTCTTGTAGAACAAAGAAGAGCTCCAGGATGCTGGACGTCACCAGGAACCAATCTCACTATCAATCAATCGCTATTAAAACAAACCGACCTTCTAAACAAGTACTGCAGATATCCTTTAGGAACTTTGCAATTGCCTCAATCAGTTTGAACGAATCTAACCGAATGCCGCATGCAGGAGACCACCTATCAATGCATAACGACGAGTTAGTGCACCTTAATGTGTCGAGACTTTGGCCCTGAGAAGCCATTATCCCTTCTGGTCGCCGCTGTTCTGCGGCTCAATTAGGCGGGCGGGGTCTTATCTACCTGGCTCTGAGGAGACCTGGCACTCCTGGCTACCCAAGTAGCAGCACGCTGGGGCGCTAATCGAAACAGAGAGAACAGTGCGATTGGTCACAAGCATTTATTACCAAACAAACAAAGAAGAACCAACTTTAGCCATATAAAACCTCGCTGGTGTGCAAGTCCATTGAGCCGTGGAGCACTAGCTTCAGACGAAAGGCATCCATGCCGTTCATGTAATAGTTCATCATTCGCCGTTCGCGGATGAAGCCAAGACTTTCGTACAGAGCCAGTGCCGCCTTGTTGCTTATCTCCGTTTCCAGGACAACTATGGCCGCATCCTTCACGGCCATCAACTCGATGGCCATTTTGGCGAGAGCCCTTCCAATTCCCCGCTTTCTGTACTCGACATCCACCGCCAGCATGGCGATGTAGCCCTGCTTTACCTCTGGCATCAGCATCTCCAGCTTGCACACGATCACGCCCACATAGCGATCTTTCTCCAAGGCGAAAACACAAAGATCTGGCCAGTTGTAGGCGAAGTATCGATACGTGTAAATGGTGTAGGGTTCTGACAGCTCATTCTCGATTAGGCTCTTGATAACCTTTAGCTGCGATTCCTCATTGAAGACACAGAAGGTGTACGGCTCAGGGGCGGTTTCCCCGGTTTTTGGTGCCACCTCACTAGAAGAAGAAATGTCTTGCTGCTGGTCCACACTCATTGTGGGCGGCGATTGCGTTCTATTACTTACAAAAACCTAGCTCCATTTTGAATGGGAGGGAAAAGGTAACTGAGAGGATTCTAGCAAAAAGATTTTACAGTTTCTAACAACTAATAAATGTAGAACTAATGTAAATGTTTCAACACTAGTTTTTCCCTGTTATTATTAAATCGGAAAGCTCTGAACTAAACCCAAGAAAGAAACCCCCTTGAAGGAGTGAAAATGTCGTGAAAATTCCTTGTGCGACCTTGGAGACAAGGCCTTCGGCACAAATCCCAGCAGGTGACAGTCATCGTGGCAGGCTCTAAATAGCATTACCAGTTCTCCCAGCTCCCATTCAGGGCAATTAAGAGGCACGCCTGAGGCTGAAGCCGGAAAATGGGTAATGGAGCGGGGAAACTCCCAGCCGGAGCATGTGAAAATTATGAAAATGTCTGCCACGACGACTTTGACAGTTTCACCCTCCAAGAGAGAGAGAGCTCCTCTTGGTCCTGCTGCCTGCGCGAATCCTTTGTTGTCTATGCCAGGACGAGAAATTGCCGGCGAGCACGCACAGGTGTCCGCTGTCGGTGGATGCCTGGGAGCTTCCAGCTGGGTGGTGGTGACAGCTCTGAGCCGGAGCTCCACCCTCGGCTTTGCATATATGAAAACTAATTTCGTGTATTACGTTCGTGTTGATTGTGTTTCCCCCTTCCTTCCGGCTCCGGATGAGGAAGTGCTCGCTCCCCAAACGAAGCCGCAATGACCTCATGTGACCAATGGTTAATGGAGAGAATGCAACAGAAGCAATTAACCTAAAAGGCCCATAAAGGACACACCAGCTTTTGGGGACTGGTCAGGGTCGGGTGTCCTCCTTTTTGGGGTAACTCAATACGGACGGGTCTAAGGCAAGTCTTGGCCGTAAATCTGATTAGCTTGTTCGCTTACTTACCCGCACTTTGATTGAAGGCCATTTCCTGTTTGGCTTGTGTCCCTGGGTTTTTTCGTTGATCCATTCAATAGTTGGGCTTTATTATAATTAGTTCAGCACACTAATATTGATTTTTGTTTTGTTGTAAATCGGAGGCACGGTTCGTCTGTAAGTATAAAAAAACGGTTGTTAGTTTAAGTTCGAATTTTCTATAAATAATAACCCATCTTTTCTAGGGCTTACATTATTGCAGCTTTACGTTTTAGTTGTTATTCAAGTGTCAGCCCATTTTGCAATTCCCTGCATTATTAACAGCTTTTTATGCAGTTTCATTCCTTAAATTCACAAAGCTGAATCTTTAGGTTCCATTTCTGTAACTTCTTGTGCTATTATCCCTGCCACTCGACTCCTTTTTATAATTACTCCTGCGGCGCGACGGAAAACGTTTCCCGTTCCCGCTCCCCTCTGCGGTCGCATTTCTAAGCTTTTTCAAATACTCGACTCGACTGTGGCAGAAATTAATTACACCCAGGACATAAGGACACTTGGCCCAGGACAGGGAGTTCGTCGAGGGTTTAATGAAGCGGGCTTAAGTGGCGGTCGGTCTGACACACAAAAAAAAGGGCGGCCAGGCCAACAAATTTCCATATTTGCCGTTTGCAGTTTGCCGTCGCCGGCGTCGAGTGAGATAAATGGATGGAGGACAAGTCCTGGGGCAGTTCTCTTGGTGCCTCTTTCCCTTTGCCTTGGCTCCGCTCCACCTGAAGTGGGCCTTTTGTCCAGAGCAGAGATTATTAAAAAGAGTTGAGAGCTAAGAGTCGGGTTAAGGGATTCCTGCTCCTCTTGGTTGCTGTTTCGGTTTCTGTTTGGGCTGCCAATATTTCAGTTGGCCTTATGACAGCTACAAGTGCGCCTCTTGATAAGCATTCCAATCGGAGCCGGCTGTCCAGAGTCCCGTGTCCATGTTGCGGATAAAAGCGACGACAACTGGACGATGTGCGATGTGCGAGAGATGTGTGAGGTTTCCTTCTTTCCGAGACAAAGGCACAGGCGCAGGTTGCACAGATTGCCGGTTGACTCCACGCGTGGGCCACCACAATCCTCATGGATGAAGAGGCTCCGCTCCACCTGGTCGCGTGCTCCATTGTTTGTGTGTGTTTCCCTGGAATTCCCCGATTCCGATTCCGCATGAATATGTCAATGTAATGATCTCCGCCGTCTGGTTCTGTCTGTGGAATTACATAAATATTAACTTGTACTTTTTATAAACATGTTTTGCGCACCAGAAGAAGAAACTGCGGATTGCAGTCGCTTTTCTGAGGGGAGCTTCGCCATCTCGTGAAGATGTTGAATTCCAGGCGAATCGAAGGCTTCGATTGATATGATTTATACACTAAAGACCCAACAGCAGACTTGCACTGCGAATAGGGCGAGTGCAGTGTCTAGATGGTTAGTCGTCTATTGGCTAAGGCAAGACATTTGTTCTTGGTCAAACAAATCAACTTAATTGTTTCAAGTAGTCTGGGTTTTTTCCAACAGTTTTTATAAGTTTAAAATCGATTTTAAGGAATAATATAAGATAGGTTAGCCAAAATACCACGGTAAATAAAATATTTAATCTTTAATTTCCCCGAATAAACTCTCAAAACCTTTTTATCATATTTTTCGCATCCCATGTCCAATGATTAACTATTTTCATAATTTCTTACCTTCTATGTATTTCTAGCCGCTCTTGGTATTCTTCTTGCTTCCGAGCTTATGCAAGTCACTGGCCATAAATATGTATGTAGACGTTTCCTTCCAGCTGACATCAAATTAGCAAAATCCAACATTAATCAGCGTCAATTGTGAGGGTACAGGAGCTCCTGTCCACCGGATCACACGAAAAGGACGCAGTTGCGTTCTTTTCTCATTATACCCTTGCAGAGGGTATTATAATTTTGCCATGATATTTGCAACGCAGTGAAGGAGGCATCTCAGACCCCATAAAGTATATATATTCTTGATCAGCATCACCAGCCGAGTCGATCTAGCCATGTCCGTCTGTCTGTCTGTCCGTCTGTCTGTCTGTCTGTCGGTTTCTACGCGAACTAGTCTCTCAGTTTTTGAGCTATCGGGCTGAAATTTTCAGCATAGTCTTATTTCTTTAGCACGCAGTATATATGTCGGAACGGCCGAAATCGGACCACTATATCCTATAGCTGCCATAGGAATGATGGCGAAATTAATGTACAAAAATTTTTAATTTCTCTGTTTTTCAACGAATTTCTATAAATTTCGAGATATAGTCGTTTTTATAGTTCTAGAATTACGGTTTTAATTTCATTAAGATCGGACAACTATATCGTATAGCTGCCATAGAAGGGATCGGTCGATTTATATGAAAATGTAAAATTCTACATGTAAAATGTAAAATTTACAAAATTTACATAATTTGACATTTTTTACATTACCAAATTGGATCGATTTTCAATGATCCAATTGCTGACTGAAAGGGTATATAAACTTCGGTTTACCGAAGTTAGCTTTCTTTCTCGTTTTTGCATTTGTTTTCCCGCATTTTTTTCACATCATTTTTTGCCGCCGCCCACGCTCTGCTTCCTCCCCCACATGCTCCCGCGCTCACATTAAAAAAAAAAAAAACTTACAGTTAAGCGGGAGGATGTAGTTGTATGTGTGTATCGATGTGACAAGACTGACGAATGACTTGACGGTGGAAATGTGCTCAAACAAACATAAATTCCGTGTCCGCCGGGATTGGGATTTGTTGACTGCACCACTGCCACCACTGCTAGGGAGTCCCGATGTTTTCCCAATGTTCTGGCCAAAAACACGCAACTCAAAGCGACGCCGAAGGAAACCTCGCAAAAAGCCAAAGCCAGAGAAGGATTGTCGCAGGTGCGCGCGTGTCGAGCGAAATTGTAGTTTTTTGCTCCCGGATTGTGTCATAACTCTTGGAAATGATAAGGATGGATGGCCGTGCCTTATCCTTCAGCACGCGAATCGGTTAAAACACATTACTTTTCACGTCAATCCAATTTATAGGGATTTTTTACTGAACTTTCACAACCGACGCGCCCGAGCTCTTCCTACGAATTGGCGATCGATCGGTATCAGTGTGTACACACCATATTCGGTGAAAACTAAACAGAGTTGGCAGCCCTCTCAATTAAAACTTTAACCCTTTAGCAATTTATTCCATTTTTTATTGTTGCTTATTTACAAGTTAAAAACAAACTATGTAAATACAAAATACGTAATTTAATGCTATACTTCTACTGGTGCTTTGGTCTTAAGTGATTCTCTAAAGCTGGCAGTGCTCATTTGCGCTCGGCTATATCAAATTGAAACCGATCTATAAAATTTACCAATTGCATTTAATATTATATCAGTTATCGAGGTAGATATCTCAATTTGTTGTAAGGCCTGTGAATTTAGAAGAAATACGTCGTATGGCCAATGATGGTTTCCATATAGCCCTTAAAGCATATATATTTTATTTGTATTTTTACAGCTTCTCGTGGAGTTTTTTTTCTTATAAAGTTCTTCTTCTATATAAAGTCTTCTGATTCTGCAGTTATATGTATTTGTATATATAGAAAATGTCGAATTCCTTGAGCATTATGTTACAGACCTAATCAGTTCGATTTGTTGTAAATATTCTCTTACAATTCAATGTTGTTTGTACTTAACTAGCAAACAAAACAAAATAATTTACGCCGAAAATACACGTAAGCATAGTTATAAAGAGGCTGCGCTGCTATATCTGACTCTACAGATACAGCGTGATTCTAACAAAACAATAAACGGGAAAACTTAATTGACGTCCGAAAACAATAAAAACTTCAACGGAACGCAATAAACAAAAATTTAAGCAAAATGTCAATATAAAGAAGAATAAGAGAATGGAGATTCTGGTTGCTCCGATCATCTTAATCCTCTGGGATGCTCCTACACCTGAAAGTCGTTGAAATACGTTTCCGTAACGCGTATTTTCTCAACTCGAATGTTAAACATGGCGAATCCATTCATGATATTAAAGGCGATGGCAAATACGACCAGTGCCGAGTAAGTGCCCAAGGCGATCCACCAGAGCAGCTGCTCGTGTAGCTTCTGCTCGAAGCTCTTAAGGACCAGCAGACCGATGGTCAAGCCGGCTATGGCTCCCGCCAAGTGGGCCACAAACGAAACAGCGACCACAGTTTCAGTCTGATCTATGGACTGGAATTCGCTCGATGATCCAAACTGTAGCTCCTCGCCAGCATAGCGGGCATAAATGGCAAAGCCGAAATCAAAGGACACTGCGGAAATAAAAAAGTTGAAAAAATGAACATTTCCAGAAAGAGACAAAATTCTCACCGAAAACAAGAATGTGGAGCAATCGAATTACTCCATAGCGCATCTGGTGGTAGTTGAGAAGAACGTTTGCAAGGTGAGCGGCTAGCAAGGCGTAGACTCCGCCACTGGCGCCCACGAGGAACACCTCCGGGTCAAAGATGCTGGTGCCCAAGCTTCCCGCCAGCACTCCCGAGAAGTAGATGCAGGCGATCCTCGTGGAACCGTGTACCATCTCCAAGGGCAGACCAAACACCAGCTGCACGGCCACATTGAATCCGAGATGCAGCCATCCCGCATGGAGTACCATGTAGAAGAGGAACCGCCAGATCTCGTGCCGCTTGTCCGGACGGTAGATGAACATGGAGTCCGATGGAATGGGTCCCCTCGCCGCTGCTTCACCCGTGACCAAGGAGTGATACACAAAGAAGCCCAGCTGCGGAGAAAAGTCAGAATTAAGTTAAATACCCATTTAGGCAGAGAGATAATCTCTTGACCCACCTCCACTACAGTGACCAGGATAATAAAGAACGGAGGCGGGCAGCAGGTGTAGCGATCGGCATAATACTTGCGATCCCGCTCCTCGGGCAGGATCTCCATGGCAACGGCGTGCACCATTTTCCGGAAAAGATGCGGCTCGTTAAGCACAAGTTGGAAATCGTTCTCTGAGCAAACCTCACGATCTCGATGGTGTACGGCGCATTTGAAGCTACGAGTACGCTTGCCGCTCATCTAGAAAGAAAAGGGGAAAGATTTTTTACTAAAAATAAAAAAGATCACAGTTGGCTGCTGTTCCAAATTCTCCATAGTGTCACATGGGAGCTCTAGAAAACCTCAGTCCCACATCAATCTCATACGAATACGGATCTCGCAGCTCTTAATTTTCGAAAATATTTTGTATCCAATTATTTGGCTTTTTGGTATTTGTTTTTCAAACATTTAAAAAAATGTCGAAGGTCTATCACAAGGCGATGGAGGAGGTGGTGGCCCGTAACACGGACAATACAAATCGGATTGTGGAGCAGGCTCAGGGATACGTGGTGTCCGAGAACGCGACGGACAGCCTGCTCCACACATCCTTTGATCTGACCACCGCCCAGGGTATTGTGAAGCACCTGAACTCCAGTTTCCTCAGGCTGGCCCAGAGTTGCGTTCGTGACTTGGATCCCGATGATCGGCTGTGCTTTTTGCGCATCAAGACTCGCAAGCACGAGTTTCTCGTCAGTCCGGAGCAGATGTTCACCGTGACCGTGCAGTTTTGACCCTTGCGCCCAGTGGCGGGTTAATATTGCTGGAGGGCTGCTGCTGTTGGTGTTGGTGTTGGTAGGAGGATATAGAAGATATGAGACAGGAGACAAACATTCACACAACCCCAAGCTGCGTGTGCTGCTGTCCCCCTCGCTCGTTGGCAGAATTGTTGCTGTTGTTGTTGGCGGCGAGATCGGGAAAATCGGCGGGCATAAATCTCAAAAACCCCAAAACTAAACGAGCCATAAAATTATGAACAGAATCTTTATGCGTGTGACTGGCGAAACTAAATTATGTTTATTATGTAATTAAGATGTTAGCAGAGATGCCAGCCATAAAGCACCACCACCAAAACAACAACAACGTTAGTAAAGCAGACTAAAAGAAAGACAAAAATCCGCAAAAAGCGGAAAATGTGTATTGTGTTTAATTAAGAGTGGGGGAAGGGGCCGGGGCGGGATCCAAATGAAGCCTACACGCAATTAAAATGCACGATTACGATTGCGAAAGAAAAAGGCCACAAATTAAGCTTGACACCACCGCAGGAGGGCACAAAATAGTTACTTCCGCCAGTCTGGTTTAATCAGCGTTAGTCTGTCGCTTTAATGCTGGTAATTATCAAATTTTGTTTAATTGATAAATTTCCTCTGAGACGAAGCCTAGTTCCGTCCTGCTCCCACGCCCTGGAACCCCGATCAAAGATCTCTTGAATAACTGTAAACTTCATTCACTGCAATATTTAATTAAAAGGCCCGAATTTATACAATTGACAACTTACGCGGTAAAAACACAGAGTCGAAGTTTGCTTATAAATTCGCCATTATCGTTTTAAATTAATCACAATTAACACTGAACATTGAGAACAAAGATTTATTCTACTTTCCCGCCAGCGCGTGCTGAAGTTTCTTTTCCCGCACTACGCTTTCACACCTGATTCCACTTTTCGGCGCTAACCACTTGCTACGCGGAAAATAGTGTTGCACAGCGCCAGATGGTCCGCAGCTCCCTAGTTCCGTATTCTTCCATTAAGATCACACAGAAATAATCCGATTAACTTCCGATTTGGGCCGATTTCTGAGTATTAAATTGTTACGATTCGCATAAAAAGTGCGAAAGAAATCTGTGTTGGTGGCCGGGTGACAACAAATCGGCAAGATCAAGCGATCACAACAAAGTGCCAACAGGGCCAATAGGGGAAAATTGTATTCCCAACAAATAATTGCTTATCGCTTGTTGTTTTGCAGTGGACGTGGACGACGCTGCCAAGCGAGGCTTGCCGCTGCTACGGCTGATAATGTCATTATCCTGGCACAGGATCCTGCTCCCGCACCACGGGACGCCACCAGGTAGGCGACGGACAGTGTTAAAAGCATACGCTACAGCGGAGGTCAAACTAATAGTACTTCTAAAAATAATTATACAATTGGCTTTAAGTAATATTTGTTTTAGATATTTTAAAACTTTTCCCTGACATTAAAAAAAAACCAATATATTTTCGGGAGAAAGGTTTCCCTTCCTATTGGTAGTACTATTACTCTGACCCCAACTGTGCTGCCGACGCTTCATTCACCTTTTTTGCTTTTGCAGGCCGACAAATTGACGCAAAACATTTAACGCTCGGGATGGTCAAACAGCAGACAGGAGCGGAGGGGAAAGGGAAGGGACCACAGGACGACGTTGTTGGCGGCACTCTCCAAGAGCAGCATACAAAAAATTCCTTTGAATTTCGTCCGTTGCAGCAGAGGTCCACACACACAGCGATATATGAATGTATTATTTGAGCCGGCCACTGGCTATGCGCAAAAAAGGACATCTCCTCCGGCGGTGGCAGGATAACGGGGCTGGGCGACTGGCCAGTCGCCACCCAGTTCGGCGGCTGCGGCTCGGAGGTGTGGCAGCCGGCGGCGCATTGTGTGCCTTCTCTATTATGCATTGCGTACGGCCTCTGCCTCGCTCGGCGTGTTGACATTTTTATTCCAAACAGTTGAGCAATATTTATAAACTGCCTACAAAACGAGGAGGCGGAGGAGGCGGAAGAGGTCCATGTCCATGGTGCATGGCCAATGGTTTTATTCGTGGGTGAGCGTGTAAAACATCCTCGTGGTTTGCAGCTTATTAAATGTGCTATTTGATTATCATTGTTCTCCGCTCCCACAGCTAATGAAAGGACAAAAAAGTCCTTGGACAATGGACGTGGGAAAACATCAGGCAATTAGCAAAAAACTAAAAAAAATGGAGTACTTTCAAGGCTATAAATTTAAATTTGTTGAAGACAATTCAGATATCAAAGGTATCTAAGTAGGCCTTAAAGTGAAGCTTTTAAAAATGCAGCTTCTTAAGGTTATCCGCGTGTTTTATTCAAATTTAAGTAGCCAAAATAGTTGTAGGCCTTCCAAATCTCTAATAACGTAAGCTAAAAGCCAACAACTGGCACTGAAACATTTCCCAATTAACCGAAAATGTACAATTTACCTTTGCCACTCAATTGCTTTTGTTATTCTTTGGCAGCTTATTAAATGTCATATTTTGCGTGCCCAGAGGTGCCCAGGCGAAGTCCGGATTTGTTGATGTTTGCACTAGAGCACCTTGGAGCCTGCTGCTCCGGACCCTGCCCAGGATCTTCTAATTGAATGACAATATTATGCCAGGGCCTAATTCAATTTGCATTGCTTGGGAAGACCTGCAGGTGGAGCTGCTAGAGCTGGAACATTGGTCGAATCTTAAACAAACACGGCAATTACAGCAAAACGGATGCACTTGTCTGGACGAAACGACTTGGACCTCTGTGTAATTAGCCCCCGGAGATGAAAGGATGCGGGATGGCGGCATGGGTTTTGTTTTTTTGTGTTTGGCCTTTGTCGGCCTCCTCCTCGGGGGTCCCGGCTAATTATCACATTTTTACTCATTAAATTCACATTTGCCTGCTCTTTTTGCAGGACCTGCGTCGATCCTGCCGCCTAATTACGGGGTAATCAGGCTTTCAGCCGCCTTGGCTACCGTTGACCCAAGCGAATGATGATTGATTGAGGCCAAGCAGCTACGCGGAGGAAGGGTACACTGAATCCTGGAGTCTTCCTGCTCACACCTATCTCATCTGCATTCCAGGTGACACATCTGCCCCAAGAAGAGGAGATGCGCGTGCCAAAACAAAAGGAGGCGAGGCGAGGAAAGTGCAAATAGCAGCTGAAATGGATATGGAAAATGGAAAGCAGAAAGCAGGCAGAACGACGCACGCAAAGGGAAAAAGCAAATCGAAAACTGATTTGGAGCGGAAGTTCGTTTGCACCTTTCTGCAGTTTCCTGTATTTGCCCTGCCGTCGCTGTCAGAACAATAAACACACATATGGAGAGGGCCCAGCCCAGCCAAGCCAAGAGGCAGCCGCAATCGCAATCAGAATCGCTGCCGAGTGTTCTATAAAGTACCTTGACTTGTCTTGGCCTTTGACGCCGTCTTTTGTACTAAGGGAATTCAGTCAGATTCATCGGAGATGGAGATGGAGTCACCGCCGCCCGTTGGCTTTTGTATTTGAGCTGCGAATCAAAAGCTATATGCGATTACATATATAAGCATAGGTTGAAGATATGCGTGTGCACAGGAGAAAATAATTGACTGCTTCCATATTGAAAGTCCGTTTCTAAAAGGTTTTCCCCTGTTCAGTACTCCTTAGGTTAAATTATACCATATAAAAGCCTAGACTTCACACATTTACTTACTTACTCTAAGCTTAAAGCATTCGGCAAACCTATATTAAGAAAAGAAAACTTTTGACTAGCTTTTATCGCATTCAACACATTCATCGACAATGCCTTAACTATTTTATTTAATAAGCACACACTGAGTCGGAATTCATGTACTGTTTTGTACCTTTATGAGTTTATTGTAAGAACAGAGAGCCTTGTTATAGCTATTATTAAATTTTTGTAGAATACTTGGTTTTTGTTCTTTCCGTGTATGCAAAGGCCATGAGGAACGAGGAGCAAGGATCCGCTGGCAGCTGCTCCTTCCGTCTGTACGCTGTATTTGATTTGCGATTCGAGGCAAGGCGGAAATGGAATGACACGCGAGGCACTCACTCGGCAGCGAGACTCACTTTGTTTGAGGATTTGGCAAAAATGGTGCCTCCATTTTGCCTCTCGACAAAAAAACAAGGAATTGAGGAGCCGAGAAGCCGAGCAGCCGAGCAGCCAAGGAACCAAGCACCCGCGGACCCGCCGCCGAAAGCAACTTCCACTTGAGCCGCACGCATTGTTTGCTCTTCTCGAGCAGCCGAAGGGGCGTGCTGGATGGAAATCGGATATAGGATCGCTCGGGTACAATCAAATGGCGCAGCGCAGCGAGTTTTCCGACCCACTGAGCAGCCGCAATCCGCCAAGCAGGCCAGGGTATCAGCTGCCGGCGAGCTATGAGCTGGAGCTGGAGCGATGGATGAGGTGCCAACCCGAGCCACGCGTGTCCCTATGTACGCACTGATCAAAATTGGACACTGGGCCGTCTCATTAGCGCACCGAGGGCCGCAGGTTAATGATGCGCACCACACCCCGTGCCTGCGCTTCCGCCTCCGCTCGCAATTATGCGAGGCACTTGAGCTTGAAGAGCTGCTGCTGCTACTACGGAGGAGGAGTTCGAGCAGGAGGAATGCAGCAGAAGCAGAAGCAGTTGACAGTTGTGGAGATTCATTGACCCCGGGGCAGGGGCTCGGGTTTTATGGTGTCGTCGTAAATGTCAGGTGCGCCGTGTGAGCACCCCATTTAAATTTATTCAACGTAATTAGTTGTCTCTGTGAAGTGCGTGGTGTCTCAGTGAACAGGGCCCTCGAATCTAATTCGAATTCCAAACTACGAAGTACAAACTACAAGTGTTAAGGGGAGGTAGTGCTTCTGGTGTCCCCCGGATTACGCTGCAGTTCTTCCGCCAACCCCGAACAGAAACCGAAAACGAAAACCCATATTCGATTTCCTCTTTTTCAGATAAATTTTGTGGCGCGGATTATACGACATATATATACGATATATAAATGGGAACACACACAACACCTGCAGGTGGAAAACATGCAAAAATGATCATTGCGAGATATGTGAACGGGACATGACGCCGCAGGATGCCAAACAGAGGATGCTGCACAGGCTGCTCTCCACTTCGCCAATTCACCTCCATTCTCGCCTCGTTTATCGGGGAATTCCGTGACGATGGCAAAAATATTGCAACGCAACCAAAGGGAGGAAGAGGGAACAGGACTGGGTCCTGGTCCTGGTCCATTTCGTGTGCACATCGTTATCCTTGCCCCGGATGCACAACAATCAAAATAAACGGCTGCCAAATTGACCATTGACCAAACATCGTCAGCAAGCAAAACGAAGAGGTGGAGCAGAAGGATGTGGCGAGTGCAGGCGGAGAAAGGAGAAAGGGCAGGACGAGTGGGAGGACGTAGAGTGTAGAACAGCCACATCATCTTTGGCACTGTCACGTCCAATTCGAGGCCCAACTCTCGAGTCAGTCGAGGGCCATCAGAGGCGGAATAAACATGAAATGCTCTTGTTTTCTGCATTCGGAAGGAGGAAAATCCATTACAGGAATGAATGAGGAAAGCCTTGACAGTATTTTTGTCCGAGGAATGGTTTCAAGGTTTTCTACGAAATTGAGTCAACTACTAGTCCAAGGATATGGATAAATGGGAAACTTTTATTAGCTGTTCTGTATTATGTGTACATATGTGTAAAGCTATAATAGAGCATAAAGCCAGCTGGTTGCTTCATAATTAACCAGAAGTTTTCGCTCATCCTCATCTCGTTCGTCCCCACTCGATTTACGCGATATTGCAGAATAATGAAATCGCCAAGAGATTCCAATTCAATCTACGCGCCGCGTAGGCCATTTATGGATTGGCATTGATTTAATACCGCGTCGCCGAGATCGCCTCCAGGTTTTGTGGTGCCTGCTTGCCTGCCTGCCTGCCTGCCTGCCTGCCAGGCGTCCCCCGAGTCCGAGGCGCAAGGCATTTTGCACCTACTTCAGGGCCCAAGTCGCAGTTGCCGCTCCAAAGTCCGAATCTGATCTGATTCCCGCCGCCTATCGGGGCTGGAGATCAACGGCGGCAGACGCCACCGCGGCGATGGAAGGAGCAAGAAGCGGGAGACGCGAGGAGGGCATTACTACACTAAGGGAAAAATGTCGGTCTAATATGGAAAGCAACAAGCTTGTTTTTTTCTACCTTTGATTTTTAGGAAATATATTGCAATTGTATTTAAGTAAAGTACATTTTTTACTCTTTTTTTCAACCCCTAACTACTCTCCTTTTTTTTGGGTGTATGAATTTGGTAAGAATTCTGATGGCTTTGAATGCGAGTTTTTTTCTGAGCCGCTCCAATGTTTATTCAATAAACTCGATCTAAGATGCAGTAGCAGAAGGAGGAGGAGGAGCAGGCAGAGCCACAGCCAGAGCAGCAGCTGGCCCATTCAAGACAAGCCGCTGGAATTTCTTGGTGCGTGCTCGGCACAGGCACAGGCACTGGCACAGGTTCAGCTGGTTGCCTTGGTTCCTGGTCGAAACCTGGAGCTTCGGCGTCTGCCAGCTGCGTCTCCTGATTATGATAATGGCAGCCGGACTGGATCCGACCGGGGACAGGGAGAGGTACCACCACACCAGCCAGTTGTGCGCAATTGCTTTCGAATGATCGAATGCCTGGCAGCTCCGTTGACTTTCTGATTAATGCAAGAATGCTCCTTGGCGGCGTTCCAGCTTTTTGCGATCCCACCACCACCACCACCAGCGACTGCAATTAAAAGTGGCTACCCTCGATGCAGCTAATGGGGGAAGTCAGGACCCTGCCTCCGAAAAGGTTCAATACCTTTCCCCAATAAAAATTCTGATGCTATCGGCAAGAATGAAAAATATGAATTAAAGTCAAAACAGATGGAAAAGTTACTGATGTGGATGATGTAACCTCCGAAATATTTATTTCTTGCAACAGCGAGAGTATTCCCAGTTCGTTTCTGGCCGGAGACCCGCACAGATTGATTCTTGACCGGCTGCCGTCGCCTGCTGTGCTCGAACCCGAACCTGAATCTGAGCCTGGACCTCAAAATGAGCCTGAGCCTGGCCAGATCGCCGACGGAGGAAGACAAACGACAGTCGCCAGCGAGCCTCGTGCCTGCAGTTGTCATAACGTTCAACACATTGCGCCTTTGGCCCTGCCTTGCCCCTCGGTGGCGTCGTCGTCGTCTTGGCCAGGTCCTCTGTGCGCTGCCATAAAAGGATTTGTCACGTGCGAGCTTTTGTTGCAAAAGGCAACAATCATTGGCAGCTGGCAGAGGAGCAGCGGAGCCGGGCAGCGGGCAGCGGGATCTCCATGGCGGCTCTGCATTATGCATGGCACATGGCCAGCTCCGACATCGTTCGCGGCATTCCGCAGTAGCAGCCGATCCCTCCACGACTGGGTCGTGGTCCTGGCCCGACCAGCAGATCATTGAAATTTATAATTAAGTGGAAATATGTTGTCTACGATGGCAACAAGGATCTCAGATTGCTGCCGGAGATATGAATTCCGCACAGAAGTCGCCAAGAAGTGGGGGAGCCAAGCAATCGACCAGCCGAGAGGACCGAGGCGAAACAGAGCCCACAATTGGAATAACAAATGCATTAGCAGGCCAAACAAGGACGTAATAATGTCCTCCTCGTCGAAGGGGAATGGGCATATCAATGGGAAATCCATTGTGCAAAGAATGGGCTCGGCCTCATCCACAACTACCGTTAGGCATACACACACACACACACAGAACGAACAGGGGCAAATAGAGACGCAAGGACCTGGCTAATTCATGACTTTAAGGACACTTTGGCAAACAATCGAACGAACGGCCAAGGCAAAAGCGAAGGCGTAGGAATATTCACTTTGGAATTGATTATGCATGAGTGTCGTCTTGTCCTGTGCGGTTTCTTGTGTGTGTGCGTGCCAATCAACTGGGGAGAATCAATCAAAATGCAATAGGATTGCCAATCAAAGGAAAAGCCGAGAAGAAGGGCTTGCTTTTCCGCACAGAAGTCACTTCTGTCCAGCAGTAGGAGCTGGAGCCGGAGCAGCTGCAGCGGAGCTTAAATCCAAGGTGGCCAGGACACTCTTTTCGGACCACATCAGGGCAAATAGCCAGGACCCCAGGTAACCAGGACAAACAATCAAATGTCCGGCGAAGCGAAGCGTTGCGAATGGTCCGAGGGAGCAGAAGTTGGAGTGCACAGAAAAAAAAATAGTAGCTAACTAGGGATTATTTTTATTTAAATAGATTTATTTTGGTTTATAGGAAGCTAAAGATTCCTAGGATATCCCAAAGACTTCCTAAGATAAAAATGTACAAGGAATGTTCAATTCTTCATTTTCTGATTCATATTCTATTGATTTTATGAATCTTCTGATTGTAATAACTAATATATCGACAATGATATCATCTCGTATTTATCTCTAGTTCAGCACAAAGATCTATAATAATTCCCATCGCTACTCTATCCTCTTTTAAAATGAAAAAATAAAAATTTTATTGTTTGCAATGTCAGAGATAGCAGTTGGCATTTTTCCCTGTGCAGGCTGTAAGCGTAGCATTTATTTGCCGAGCGCACTTTTTGCAATTGCCAAACAAGGGCGAACGGCCAGGATGAACGAAGCCTTGTCCTGCGAGTGTTTGAACACGAGCCTACACACTCTGGGCCGTGGTCGTGGCCGGGCCCGAGTACTTTGCACCTGTGTTTGCACTTAAATCGAGTTTGCTGTTGATGAGCAGCAGCCCGAGACAAACCTACGTACACACGGCTGTATGGCTACCCGGTTACTTGGCCAGTTGGCCAGGGCTATTGCGGCGCCCACCACTCACCACATTCACAAAGTCCTGGAACGACACGTAGCCTGGTCCGGTGGGCAGTTGCGCCTTCTTGGCCCGCTCCAGCAGCAGCTCCCGCTTGTTCATAGGCACTTGGGACAGGAACTCCGGCGATCTCAGTGCCAAAAGGAATTCCTCGACGGATATTTCCCCGAAACCCTCCGGATCGAACTGGAATTTAAGGGAATTTTTTAAAGATTCCATACGGGCTTGTGATAAGTACGATACTCACCATATCGAAGAGCAGTTTCCATTTCTTAAGATGAAAGAGAAGAGAAAAGAATTAAGGCTTAGATAAATAGACTTTTGCTCAATTGTACTCACGTCTCTCAGTAGCTCCCTGCGGAGCTCGGCTTCATCAAAGTCCGAGTTGAGGGAAGTGTGTTCCGTGTCATAGCCGGCATCATTGGTGCATTGCTAGAAGGCGGCGGGAAAATTCAACTTAAAGAGCTGATCTTCTTGTAAAATATCATATTTAAGTACTCACATATCGCATGTGGGATGCGGAGCCAATGGAGGCCAAAGATCCGGCTATGGTGGATATGTGCTCGATGTCGGCCAGCGTCTCCTGCTGACTACTACCGCCGGCGTTCTGCTGACTCGTTGGGAACTCTAAAGCCCGCGAGCTTCCACGCTCGGAGCCGGGCCACATCCTGTTGATCCTGGCTATCCTCCAGGTTGGTTAGTGGGATCAATGCGGCTATTACGGAATGCTACTGGCAGCGATTGTAGCGATAAAAGTGGTGCTAGAAGAAAATATTATTATTTGATTTTAAATATTTCCGAGTATAAGTTTTAACACATTTTGCCTGCTCAATTCCCTAATTGGAGACACTGTGCAGAGCTTTCCAAAGAGAGAGCTTTTGCCAAAGCTTTTCTAAGTTGGCTTGACATAAACATAAGGCTAAGTTCCCGTTGCTACCGGTTTGGTCGAGTGCGTTGAGATGCCGTTGCCCTTCCGAAAATTCCAATTTTGTCGGCGGTTCAACTCCCGCGCGAGGCGAACGATGTTTATTTATATTTCTAGTTTGTGCTTGTGGCCTGTGGAAATTAGCTGTTGCAATTTGTCGTGCTTGAAATTGCTGCACTGCTTCACGGGCCCAGAAAATATTCCGGATAATCATAGGCTAAAGCCGGTAATCAATACCTTAGTCTATTTCATGCCCGGCATACAGATTTCCCTTTTTTTCCCCCATTTTATTTTTGTTCCACTGTTTTCCTGCCCTTTGTTTTGATTGCCAAGGCAACGGTTGCCTTCCCGGCTTCCATCTTCCCTTCGCTCGTTGATACGTTGATAAGAAGGTTATTGATCCAGGCTAGTTTCCTTGTTGACGTTATTCCGGCCTTTTTTTCGGCGAGAGGAGGGGGAGAAACTGCGCAGAATCCGGAGTCTGGCAAACAATTGTTTTGCATTTTGTTTACGCCTCGTCAATTGCCGGAAATATTTGTTTTCGATTTTGTTGAATTAAACTTGGCAATTGGCATTGATTGAATGGGTTTGCTGGCATTCATTGAATGAATGAAATTCGCTTTCTTTTTTTCCTTCCAGCCAAAAAAAAAATAAATTGTTTTCCCTTGGGGTTGCTTTTGCTTTCTTTGTCGTTTTCGCCAGCGACTTACTTTTGCTATAATTTCACTCAATAACTTTACTTCTGCTTTGTTCCTTGCATATTTTGGAACTTTACCTTTTGTTTTCACCCACAATATATATATTTATTTATAAATTGCACACATTTACGTCCAGGCGACAACAAACAAGCGAACTTTCCACCGGCAAAGTGACAACTGACGGAAAGAGAGAGCTGGCTGCCGGACGGAGAGAGCGAAGCGAAGAGAGTGTGAGGGAAAGCGAGCAAGGGTTGCCAGGCTCTGCTCTGGGGGGAGTACCATCCGCACATGCGCCCTCACTGGAAGGCATTTCCAACCCGTTGGCATTTGCTAGTTCTCGTACACCCCCGCGCAACCTCCCGGACTTCGACTACCGCAATTTCTAACGGTTACATAGATGCAGCTTTATTGAAATTTACATGTACCACATACATATGAAGACGAAGGAAGAATGCACTCCGCGTCACACTCCTCGCTTTGCAACAGGGTTGCCGATTCCACTGCGATGATATTTTTGGAATTTTACAGTTGAACTTGTCCCAAGTGGATATCTAATTACAAATTTAAATTTTACTTATTTTCTGCAATATTAAAAAAATTAAAAAAAATTTTGTTGCCAATTTGGCTTCATTTTAAAAGTTTCCAAAAATGGAATTTTAAATTTTATGGCCTTTTAAGTTGTGTAGTTAAATTTAGCATAAAGTCAAGTCTATATAAACCAAATCTTGCAAACTGCAATATTTCTTAGATAACTTCAACTGTAATTACTGCAGAATCAAGGAGCAGACGGAGGAGAGCTCGCGGGGACGTTCCTGGTGATATTGTTGTTTTTGGATAAGGTAAGGTGGTAAGGATTATTGTGTAAGACACAGGCGTGATGTCGCTTATGAATCAAATTAAATATATACGTAAAATAAGGTAACTAACGAATAACATACAATGTTATAAATATTATTACTGCCAAGCGGAGAACGCAATTATTTACAGTGGCTTACGGTCTAGTCTAGGGTTCTACTTTCTAGTTTATAGAGCTAGATTATATAGAACGATTCTCCATGGAGGGACTCTGCGGAGCGATTTTAAGGTGGATGATGCGAACGAAAGCGAAAATAAGTGGCGGTCTTTGAAGAATGAACACAAATCTAGGAACAGATCGAACAATTAAATTCAATTACACTCATTCTATATATATATGTATATCTAGAGAATAAACACTCGATCCGCGGGGCGAATTTAATTCTTAAGGATTCTCCTTTAATCTCCAGCTGCCTTGCTAGCCATATTCTACTTCTTCTGCTTTCTCCTCTCTTTCCTGTTCCTGTTTTTAACAATATTTACACTTCTGACGATCTAGTTAGAGCGCTGGCTTACAACAAGGTAAGGATACATCATATACTTGTATAATCTAGTATTTATATATATATTATTGAATATTTTCTGTTTGCTCAAGGTTTCTTAGGTGTAATCTTCCTTATTCTCGCGCGGCTTGGACTTGCATCTGTCTGCTGCTCTCGAAGTAAACATAAAAGTCGCGAAATAATCTCTCGAACGATATATAACACTGAAATTTGCCTTTCAAAACGGGAAACAGAGGAAGTAAACAAAAAAAACATTACAACAAACTCGAAATCTATAGCTAAGTTATCCTATATCCAATCCTCTTAGCCCTCGACCATGCGATCCGTTCCGGCGTCACACTGCTCAATGACCAGACGGGCGATGCGCTTGATCTCGTTGTACGGCGTCTCGTGCTCGATCAGCTCGTTCAGGATCTGGATGCCGTTCTCTTGCTCCACCAGTTGGCAATATTTCTCGGGATAAACCTGAAGGGAAGAGAGTGCATGAATCAGCTACAGTACTCAAGACTATCAAGTAAGTACGAAAACTCACCTGCGTCAGATTGGCCAAGGCCCACACGGCCCAGTGTTGGCATTGGGGCGTCTCATAGCATCGCACCAGGCTGAGGATCGGCTCGAAGCTGCGATAGTTGATGTTGCGCTCGCTCTTGATGTTCCAGCGTTGGATGGCGGCCACCATGCGCTCCAGCACATGCTCCCGGCTGGGCGTCTTGATAGTCCAGGCATCGGCTCCGTCAGAGGCGATGTGCGCCAGCACTCCAGCCGCATTGTAGCTGACCTGGAAGCGCAGTTTAGCATGGTTAGCACTGCCCATCTCCCTCTCTCGCACTCTCGCCAGCAAACTCGCACTAGCACCAGATCCACCCACCTCGATGCCGTCACTCAAGGAGTCCAGCAGGCGGGCGAACACCTCGATGAACTCCTGGGTCATCAGCTTGGGCCGCAGCCACTTCACCTCGGCCACGTTGCCCAGTAGGCCCATCATGTTACGCAGCAGCTCGTCGCGATCCGGGAAGGTCTACGTTATAGGGAAATAATGATTATATATACAGGGACTTAAAAATATGGGTTTCTCGTATGAATCCAAGGAGGCATTCAAGGCATCGCTTCTAAGGTTTTATAATGTGATTTAAGAGACAATTAATGATGCTATCGTATTATTTCTGATCCTTTTGGGCTTTAAGAAATCCCATTTGACTACAACTTACATGTAAACACTTGAGGAAATACTCCATGCCGCGTCCATCGAGGAATCTCTTACAATTAATAGCAGTCTCATCAGTTACATTCCACATGGTGGACCAGGCCACCTCCATCACATCGTCGAACACAGAGCGCGTCAGGCGATCCTTGATCAGAGTCAGCATGGTCTTTGGGATGAATAACAACATTTTATTAATACATATTCGGTTGCTGGTTCTCCCAATATGCCCAACTCACGCTAACTACTCCCAGTTCGCCCAGGAAGAGCTTCTGGCGTCCGTCCACCTGGCATGCGAGTGTGTTCAGCAGATATATGGCTATGCGCTGAACGAATCCCTCCTGTTCCGTCTTGGAGACGCCGTGTAGCAGGATCTTGATGAGGCGCTCGTACTCGAAGAGCTGGGGGCAACAGGTAATATATGTAATTTTCGCACCCCTTGTGAGTTAAGCCCAGGAGCTTACCACATCGGCGGGCATGTGGAACTGGGTGAGTGTGAGGTAACCATTCCGCAACATGGTGTCGTCCGTGAGATGCATCTCCATGCCATTGAGCAGCGTGCGAATGATGTGGTTCCGCAGCAGAGTTCCAAACTTGGAGCGATCCCTGCCCTTGACAATGTAGAACAATGTGGCACTGGAGTAGGATTTCAGAGCATAGTTCAAAATATATAAAAAGCGATATTAAGGATTAATTACCAGCTAGACAAGCCAAGTACACACTCACCTGCCGGAGATTTGCATGTGCTTAAATTTAAGATGCCGATCCATGGCGGATAGCACAACATCCAGTGCCGTGTGTATGTCCTTGCAGTTCTCAAAGCGAAACAAATGGTACAGATCGTTGAGAACCTATAAGATGACCAAACGCACTCATATAACCAACCAAATCGAGTCCCAAAGCCAGTCCCACTAACCCTTGTCAGAAGCACCGGTCTGTCGTGATAATACCGCGCTGCCGTAAGGATCTGCTGCTCGTTGGCATCGCCGGCCACCTCCAGAGCCGGGATATCGTGTCTCTTGCACGCCCAGTGGGCCGTGTGATAGAGTCCGAGGAACTGCAGCGGACGCTGGGTGCGCGATGCCAGGCCCGGGATATCGGTGAGGGCAAAGTGCTGCTCCATCTTGGTGCTGGACTGTGTGGCGGCACTGGCACTCGTCGACTCCTTGGTGGCCACTCCGTTGCCCGCTAAGTTCGTGCCGGAGATGTCCAGGTGAGTCAGGTGCCTGAGGTTGTCCATCAGCATCTCCAGCGTTTGGTCGGGCAGGTCGTAGGTGCCCTGGCCACTGCCGGAGCTGGAGATGGATATGTCGAGTGTGCCCAAGCGCCTCAGGCAGCAGATGGCGTGCAGCTGGTTGGCAATGGGCCACACATTGAACAGGATGAGCGTGTGCAAGTTGGGCAGCGAGCCCAACGCCTCCAGGCTGAAGTTGGCCAGCACGCAGGAGGTCAGGTCCAAGTGCCCCAGGTCGTGCAAGTGCGCGAACTGGAGTCGGTGGTGCATTACCACCCCATTAAGGACCAAACGCCGCAGATGCGGGCACGTCAGCTGAAAGTCCACCGGCTCCTTCTCGTTGGGCTCTGCGTACTGCAGCAGATGAGAGCTTATTCCCAGCTCCAAGGAGCGCAAACTGTCGCCGTAGTGGGCCAGCAGGTGGTGGGATCGCACGGTGATCGTGTCACAGTACCACATGGACAGTGCGAATAGCTTGTGGCGCATCAAGGTCTCCAAACCTGCAAGGAGGAAACAAGTGTTAGATATGTTTTAGCCTGATATGGTCTATCCTTAATTTAAACACGAATCGACAAGAGTTGGACCCTTCCAGACCAAGATTAGTGAGTCTAGCAATGCGTTTTCTTACGTTCTTGGTTGACATTACAAGTAAATTCTTGGGACAACAAACTTTCAAATCTGCGATTGTGAAACCCTTCAAGGTGACACTTGTTTCAAAATCAAGCCAAATGGTGTCAATACTAGAATTCGAAGAACGGTGATATGACTGTGGATTACATAAATCTACATGACCCACTAGTCAATTCCACTTTAAATGGATTTCTCGTTGCATAAAATAACACTGAAATCTGTACGAGCCAGAGTTGGCAATATATGTATCAGTTCTTAGATCTATGTCCCATGCCAATTCAATGACACCCGAACACTCCAGAAATAAAGGAAAGCCTCTCACCAATGCTACTCAGCGTGCTGTTGCGCAGATTGACGATCTTGAGCGATGTGCGCTGCGTGTCCTCAAAGAGACAGATGACGCTGTCGTCCAGCGGCCGGTTGAAGCGCTGATAGTTCTCCAGGAAGCCGTCACAGATCTCGTTGGGCAGGACAATGCCCGCGTTGAGGCAGCGCTGGCCATCGGGACGCAGACCGCTGATTATGTCCAGGTTGTTGCAGAGCTTCTGGTAGGCAATCTCCTTGAGAGTCAGCGGCTCCTCGTCCAGCGACCCATCCTCCATCAGCCGCACCTTGCAGCTCATCTTGGGGCCACAAATTTTGTGTTCAATGGTGTCTGAAAACATAGCGAGGCGCAAGGCGTGAATCATTTTAAACTTGATGCACGTGTTCTCGGTTTTTGAATTATAAACACGATGACTGTTTCCTAGTTCCTTTGGGCGTTTCCTTGGTTGTGACAAACGCCATTTATATATTATTTGATGCAATTTGACAGTCAATTTGGTTATCTCTTTTCTTAGGTCATAGTAGGCTTAATTTATGTTTTATTGTTGAGTCATTTTAATGAGTAAACTAATATTCAGTTAATGAACATGATTTGATCATAAAATATTAACTTATAGTGAGCTTGAATATTAAATCATAAAATTATGACATCATTTTGATGGATTTTATAATAGAATTGTTGTTAAATGGGCGTTAATAAATATGTATTTAATTGAAAACAGGTTTTCTTACAGAAATTGAAACGTTCTAATTAAAGCAAAGCCAGCAAAGAAGGAAATGTCAAGTATTTATCACGCTTTTCACATATAAAGTCCAAAGAAAATCAGCAGAAATAGTTCTTAAAAAGATTTCATGTTAAAAATGTTTTTATTTTTTCAGTATACACTAAGTAAATTACTAAGTTCTATGACGTTTATTTAATTATGATTTGACACGCGTTTTTATATTGCAAGTCACTTTGAGGGCGAAAACTGTATTGAGCTTTTATTCAGTTCAATGGACACAAAAGTAAACAATACGAAAATAAATTAAATTTAGACTACTAGAACGGGAAAAGAACCAAAGTTATCGATGGTATTTTAATTTAATTATCGATTTTAATTTGATAAATATATGTAGATATTTTATCTAGTTACAGCAACAATTTAAGTATGAAAGTATTGAGGAGCAAGAAAAATAAATAGAAATTTAGTTCATTCACTAAATATTTAATAAGCTTCTCTTGAATTAATGCCGCGTTAGGCTTAACCTGACATTGGTCAAAATAATCAAATTGAAAGTTCTCCCTAAAAATATTCACAAGTTTCAACAAACTCTTCAAATTGTGATTAAAGTTTAAGTTCTCTTGGGTGTACTAGTTTACTGTTTACTTTAATATTGTTTTTACTGCCTAGCATTAGGTATGCAAGTCACTGTAAGAGCGAGAAGTGGCTTGACCTCCAATGGAAATAAGCTCTGCCCTCCTTGTCGAACGGAAGTTCCGCTAGATGACTGGCCAATCTTGGCCAGACTTCGACTATCCACCACGCAGGGCACGTGCCGTTGGCTTAATCTGATTCATGTTCTTGAAGTCTGATAGCTACACCTTACATAATGGCATCCGAGATAGGGACTTCTGGTACCTGGATTCCCCAGTCGGGAACCAAAACAAAACCGAGGAGGAAATCGTGTGTATGTACATATATCCGAGTACGGAAAGCGCTGGCTGAGCTAATGGTAAGTTATTCAAGTTCCGCGGATCACAGCCGCACACACAGCCAAGAGAGAATGCCAACAAACAAACAAGCTTGCGTGTGTATGTGGGTGCGTCGCAGTTATTGAAAAAAGCACGAAAAAACACAATAAAAAGCGAAAAGCGTCACTCTGTCTGTGGCTTATCAAGGAGAGTGAATGAATATCGAGAAAGCCTGAACTAATCGAAGCGAGGCGGTGTGAGGCGTGTTGAGGTGGATGAACAAACACAATTCCCGAACAGCTGTCCGCGTATTTTTACCAATCCAATCCCGCGATCTCCACGCGTTCTGTACCTTTTATTGCTTAATGTCGCCCCAACGGCATCAGCCTCCAAAAAAGTCCCTCGCTGCTTTTGTGCGTTTGATTTGTTTTGCTGTGTGTTTGCTGCCTTTGCTTTGCTTTTACTCTTGCCACTGCGCTGCTGCTGTCTTTGTTTGTCTTTGCCTGCCTGCATCCGCGTTTCAAGCTGCGGCAAACTGCACTGTGCGCGGTGAGTAGTCCCGTGTTAGCCCCGGCACTCGATACGCGCCCACAAGTACAATTTGTCGCGTTTTTTCGTGGGGGAAATCACTTCATTATTATTTTGATTTCTATTTTCTTTGTACGAGTCTTTTTCTGCCAGTGTGACCGCGGCGGAACACTGAAAATACACCAGCACCTGACTTTGACGAAATATACCAATTTCGTTCATCTCCGATAAGCGCTAGACAGTGTTGTTTAACGCAATGCCGAGAAACGTGCTTCAATGGGCGGGAATTTTCAAGTCAAGATAATTTTAGTTTCATTTTGAGAAATGGTAGCATTTAAATTATGAAAGATTACTATTTTACTATTATTATGGGAAAGTGATTCTTTTACTGACTACAATTTTAGCACTAACGTTGATAAAACGAATAATAAAACACATTCAATTAAAATGGAAAATGAAGGAGAAAGAAGTTTAATTTCGTATGCATGTGAAATCAAAGGAAGCCTTATCTGGTTCCAGCCAAAAAAACTGCTGGTTAATTGGCAAACTATACATTATTGTACCAATTAAACGCTGAAACCAAAAATAAGCCAAATATATTAATTCATTTTAGATAACATTTTTTTAAAGGCAATTCAATTAAATAATACCGACTTCGTAGATTTGTTAAATAAACTTTAACTGGCCATCTCTGGATGCCATTCCCTCTTACCCCTTAATTATAAAATAACCAACTTTTTTAATTGGGAAACTATACTTTATTGTGTAAGTTAAGCGCTGAATTTAATAAAAGGTAAATGTACAATTGTTAGTTTTCCATTTGTGGGTGTGGGTGTTCGTTTCTTTTGTGTATAATTATTCCCGTGTGGTCTCTGGGCATGAAATAATACGGAAACACTAAAAATAGCTCCCCCCCTGCGCGGGGCGGGGGATCTTCTCACTTTAAATCTAAATCACTGCGTTGCAGAATAATCATCTCATCGTAATTATAATCATAATCATAGTCTGGCTGCCAACGTTCGTTTCCTTCTGGTTTCTCGTTTCGCGGACTGGCGTTAATAAATAAACTTGCATCGATTTATCATCGTTTTAGGTGCTAAGTAAAAAATGACAGAACAAAGGTCGGGACTCCTTCCTCCTGCTCCTGCTCCCTTTTAGCCGGACAGATCGCCCTGATCGAAGATGCCCTGGTCGTAGAGCTCGGCCACCACCCTCCGGCCGCCAAAGAATCGGCCGTGGAGTGCCTCCTTGCCTCGCATGGCCTCCGCGCCGGCCGAGAACTCAACGAATATCTTCACAATGATCTCCGCCTCGTCGTCGTCCTCGTTCTCAGTTTGCTTCTCGTTGAAGATGATCACCCGGCTGACGGTGCCGAATTTGCTGCACTCCTCCTGAATCTCCTCCTGCAGGGTCTCGTCCACGTCCTCGGGTCCGACCATGTTCCGTAGGATTATCACCCGCGAGTCTTGCGGCCGCATCAGACGCTGCATCACCAGCTGGCGGGCACTTTGGCCCTTGATGGACATAGTTTCCTGCTGCTGCAGCGTCTGCACATCGCCTTCGTCCATCAGCTTCTTCTGCAGCTCTTCCTGCTGCTTCTCGTGTGCCTTCTTAATGTTCTCGGATAGATTGGCCGCCGTCACAGCGGCGTTGTTCGCAGCTGCCGAGAGAGCTGCGGCTGCTGCACCATTGCTGACCTCCGCAGCTGCGGCCAAAGTTGCCACCGATGTGGGCAGTATGCCGACTCCTCCTACGCCGCCAGCCACTCCAGTCATGGGGAGCGTGGGCGTGGCCAGCAAGGCGGGTGGCGGAAGAGTGGGGGCCACAGCCTGGAGAGGCTGCAGGCCGGCAGGCACTCCCAGCAAGCTAGGTGCCACGGCGGAGGGTGCCTGGAAAATGCCCGGCGGAAGGAGGGCCGCCGCTGGAGCTGCCTGAACAGCCAGCGCGGGATGCAGGGCAGCCGCTGAAGTGGCGGCGGAAACCACCGGCATTGCCCCCACCTTGGTCACCACCGCTCCAGCTGCCAAAGCGGGAGTGTTCTGCGAGAGACCCAGCACTGCATTGCTCGCAACTGCATCCAAGGCCTGGATCTTGGCCGTCGCCGCTGCGGCAGCCACCGCCGCTGCCGTAGGCATTGTGGAGTTCGTTGTGGGACAGGCCAAAGCGTTCGGCGGCGTAATGGAGCGACCAACTCTGAGAGATGGGGAAAGGTTCTGGTAATAGCTCGGATTTTTTAATAGGAAACTCACCTCAGCAGCTGTCCGCCCAAATCAAAGAGATTCATGCTGGCAATGGCCTCGTCCATGGCCTGTTTGTTGGCATACTCGATAAAGCCGTAGCCCTTGTGCGTGTGCAGAGAGGTGCCCTGGGCCAGTTTGCAGTAAAGAATCGGTCCGAAGGCCTCAAAGACACTCTTGATGTCCTCCTCGGACAGATCCGGGTGGATAGAGGCCACATAGATGCGGTTAAAGCTCTTGGCCTCCTCCTGCACCTCGTCTATAACCTGCTGCGCCTGTGGCATATTGCTGGGTCGGCCCACCTTGATGTTCCTGCCGCCCATTAAGGCTCCGTTCATTTGCTCCAGCGCCAGCTGAGCGCCCTCGGGTATTTCGTACTCCACGAAGGCAAAGCCCTTGTGCTTCTGAGTGATGGGGTCCCACGACATATTGATGGACTTGATGGGTCCAAACGGTGTGAAGGCCACCCGGATTGTGTCCTCCTTGAGCTCAAACGAAATACTGCCCACATAGACTCTGAAATGGTGGGTAAAATAAGGATTTATTAGTAAGGGATCTCTTTTTTTCAACACCTAGCTAGGAGGACATGGGAGTTGGAGTCAGATCTTATCAGCTAGGAGCGCACAGTGACTGAGTCGACTTCGCCTGCCTCCAGTAACGCGGAGCCACAGTCGAGGGAGCCAATCTTCGCTGGTCATTTCACGAGTTTTGCATCAGAATCCCCAGATGTAGTCTCGAATTCTTTCGGAATTCGGAATCAATCTCTTACCTGCACATTAATGCGAGTGCCTGCTGGCGCTGCACCTGGGTCCTCTGCGTGGCTAGCTGTTGTTGCTGATGGGCGAGGGTCTGCTTCATAAGTACCATTTTGATGCTCTGCTCCATGGCATACTTCTTTGCCTTGCTAACGAGGTCGTGCTGCTCCGAGGAGAGCTTGGGCAGGGCGCCGCCGAGGAGGCCCAGCAGGGCGGATCGTGTGCCCGGTCCGAACTTGACATCGCCCGTCTGCTTGAGGTCGTACAGGGGCTGCGAAAGGTAGGGAATTTTCGAATCCGTGGACTTGCCTAGAATTGGGAAGAGGGATTAGTGCATCTCATACTGGGAGGGGTAGAGTAGTTCGCTTGAGTTCATCAGCTATGCAATTTGTTTGTTTGGGGTTCGGGTTCGACTTTTCTTTGCTTTCATTTTCTTTGCTTTGATTTTCGTATTTGTCTTGGTTCCAAAGGCAAAACTGGTAACTGTGGGACAAATGTGACAATTTGAGTCCGAGAAATGGTCAGAGTTCGCGTTTTGAAATCTTAACCGCTTAAAAATCGCTTAAAAGACAAAAACTGCCTGCTGCCTGCAAGAAAGATGAAGACAAAAAGAACAAAAATAAGAAAACAAATTGTTAATGAATATAGAGGCGGGCGGGCGCGTGTGGAGGCTCCATTCTTAGCGGATCTGACCGGACTGGTTACTGGTTTTTGGAGCGCGCTCGCCACCTGCGAGTATCTATCGATGACTGTCATCGGTTTTGTCACGATATATTCGATATACTTAAGCTGCTAGACATTACATTTCTTGGATGAGGGTCAGACAGTTGCTATGATTCTATCGCTTATGCAGGAGGGTCTTGAGTTTTTGTCAGTTTTGTCAGGCTTTTTATCAAGAGAGGCTGGAAAATGCAAGAATAAAAAGAGAAAGCTCCCGTCAAATTAAAACATATACGCTTATCGATAGGCAATTGTTGTTGGAAGACATAGTGTGTACAATGTGATGCAGAGTGTAGATATAATACGTAAATAGGACAAGTAGGACATCCACCGACACATCAGATTGTTGGCGTTGGCGTTGGTTTTGGCCGAACTGGGCACACAGCAGGACGGAATCCCCTGGCAGGATAGGATAAATAGAGAACATGCCGAATGGGAATTCGGCCGATTCGGCAGATTCCCATCCATGTGTGTGCTCAGCTCAGGCGAGTGTATAGTTTTTATAAAAATTAGAAATTATAAGCGACCTTAGGTGCGGTTTTCGTATTCGTATTCGTTTTCGATTCGATTCGATTTCCATGAGTTGGGGGCGTGGTAACTGACTTGAAGAAGGGTCACACACATTTTACATTGCTCAGAGTGATAAAAAAGAGAAAAATAAAAAAAAGAAAACAAGACGCTGAAACGATAATAAGAGCAACAATATGTTTAAGTTGGTTAGGTTCTCCTCCGCCCTACCTATGCAGATAAAGGCTGATCTGTTCTGTTCTCGTTCTCTACTCTCTTGGCTAATCTCTTTTTGCTTTTTTGGTTTGGTTGGTGAGCTCGCACTGAGCTCGGAACCGAATAATCATTGCAATTTCTAGTGCGGATCTAGGGGATCGTTGAGATCGTGCTGTGATTAAGTGAGTTTGCGAGTATGTGTCCGTTTTGGACACAGATATGGATATGGGGATATCGGACCGTTTGCTTGGTTAATCGGAACAACTAACTAGCTAGGCTAGGCTAGGCTATGACAAAACACAAAATTATTGGTACTTAATGTAAATGCGCAACCGCAGGACAGGACCGGAGCCAAAATCTGGAGCCCGGATCAGTCCCCAACAGCAGCTAGCTGGCGGCACACGAACGACGACGTGATGGCGAGGTGGTTAGAAGCGGATTAATGTCGATGTTCTTTGTTGGTTGGGCTGTTTTGTGGCTGATTGGTTGGTAGTTGGTAGTAGTAGAGTAGTAGTGGAGTTATTTAATTGGGCATCATCTCTTTCTCGATCTCAATAACCGACCTCGAACCTCGAGTCTTGATAAAACTTAGTCTTAGGCGGAACAAACTTAAAAGGAGAAAAAAACGCTTACGAGAACTAAAAAAGAGAGATATAGAAGAAAGAGAAAGAGAGAGATAATAGTTATATATGCATTTTGGATTAGTTTATGGCGATTCGTTGATTTACGCGTCTCATTTGCATATATTTATCGTTTGTTTCTTGTTTCTTTGTTATCGACTGGGGTATCGCGCCTTTCTCGATATCGGCGATAGACTGACTCTCAACTCGATAGCGATATCGATTCGTTTCGATTTGTTTGACTCTCACCTCACCTCACACCTCACACAGTCTGAGTTATAGAGTTCATCGTGCGTTTATGAAGTCTGCAATTACTTAAGCAGAACAAAAAGAAAAACCGATTATTTAGTGGCGTCAGGTGCTGCCCTTAAGATGCAACGGAGTAGAGTAGAGTAGTAGTAGTAGTAGTAGAGTACAAGTACAAGTAGGAGAGAGAAAATATAAGATGTGCTTATGATTAATGCTTAGAGAGACAACCAAAAATACATTTCAATATTTAGCCGGCTCCTCTCGGCTCCTTGGGGACTTGTTGTTGTTGTTGACTGTTGATTAACCTATTAACCACACACTGAACATGTTTTTTGGGACCGCCTCCTCGGTTATCATTCCATCATACATAGTTATTTATAGACGGACAGAGGGGAAACTCACCCGAGTCGGAGCGCGATCTCTTGGTGGCCGGCATGTCGCTGATCTCGCGCTGATCGTCCGAACGCGGCGATCTCGATGCTCTGTCGTTGCTGCCCTGTGAAAATGGAATGAAGTAACAAGGGATTAATTCATAATTTTTCATATTTTTTTCGGGGGTATTTAGCATTATAATTTATGTGTGCCATTGGAATTGAAATAAAACGAACTGATTAAAAAAAAAAAACACTTAGGCATGCCTCGCTCTTCCTCGTTTCCCGAAAATATACAATTATTTTTTATTATTATTTTTTTTTTTTTAAATAGTCAACAATTTGAGCAGACGGCGAGTAAAAGCAATGAATTATTCTACAAACAGCCGTAAAATTTTTTAATGATCTATTTTATGTGAATAATCCTTCGGCGACTTCGCTTGCTTCTTGGCATTCAACTTTGAGTTTTCCAATCAACAACCACTGCCGTAATCCCATGATAAAAACAAACACTAGATAACCTCTATTTGAGGGTTATGATAGATAGCCCTGTAAAGCCATCACCATATGGTTACATCCATATATTTACCGCCTCCAAGCCTCATCATAAAGAAACGCAAAGCGAGGAGCGAGCGCATGGTGTTGGCTCGGGATAGATACACACACTCCGTTAGGTCGCTTGCAAGAGGCGGCAAGGTCACAACGGGGTGCTCCCAGAGCCGCCTCCCGCTCAGCACCCCTTTCGCACTTTTCGCACTTTTCCCCTGCAGCTGCCGCCGCTGCTGGCGCACAATTACAACAACGTCACTCGGTAGCACCGAAAAAATGCGCAAATTTCACAGGCCGTGCTGAACACGCGATGGCGAAAACGGCTCCCAAACACTTGCCGCCGCTGCAGCTATACTTGCATTCGCTAATACTAACCATGATAGCTGTTTTCCGGGTATTCTCTTTACAAATTGTGATCCGCAACGCTGTTTATTTGTTAACTTTTATATCTTTTGCAAAAAAATTGTCAAGATGGATATACGAGCGAAAAAGTAGTGTGGCTGCGACGACAAAAGTGCCAAAATGCCAAAAATGCTTACTGGAAAATTCAGTATTTCCCTTCATGGCAACTGGTAACACTAAATGATGAAGGACGTATCAAACCACGTAAGTAAACAAAACGTAAGAGTTTTTGACGTAAGGAAAATTGTGTGTTTATCGAAATAAGCCTTAATTTTATGAAATTAATTTTATTATAAAAAATGTTTTATCTAGCCTTTGTGTTTTTTGTAAATAATTTTTTTTTTTAATTATGTAAGACATAGTAAAATATAAATTTCTCCAGAAACTTTAAATTCCCAAAAAAAAAATATAAATTGTTTAAAATATCTTAAATATCGTAAGTTAATGTGGGCTGCCTGTCTTAAATTCTGAAATATTTAAAAGTCTTAAAAAAAATTTAATATAACTTTCAAGGAAATAAAATAGTCTTGAATAATCTGAGCTTGTTGAAAAATTATTTGGTAATATTTAATATTTTTATCCGATCTGATCCATTTCTTTGCAAAAGAAATTCGGTAACACTGCCCTTTGTGCAATTTTCAAAAATCCCCCTATCGTTATTAAATAACACAAAAATGTAAACTGCAAAGCATATTGTAATTTGAAGTGGCAAGTGTTAAGGTCCCAAAAAAAATCCAAGAGATACAAAAATCGGAGCTAGAAGTTGGACATGTGGCATTATGGTGAAATGAAATTTAATCTGCAGTGAGCAATACATGGGCGTCTGTGCAGGTGACTTTGTGAAATGCAAGTAAGCCAATCCATTTACATTTACAACTGCATGTAGTTTTTCTTTATTCAACCCTTTTCTTAAGGACTACGACTAAAATTAAACTATGCATTAATATTTACAACTCTCGATCATTCCGGGAGTGTTCTTTTCCAGCTTTTTTTTTTTTTTTTTTTTTTGTCTTTTTCTCTGAATTTTCTTAGGTGGAGGGGTGTTGGTGCGGGTAATGGGACAAGGCAAGACTGCAAATTTTTATATATGTATGTATATATTTTATAGGGAGGTGGCGGGACCTATTGCTTCTGTATTTGCACAACGAGAGCTTCTATCTTGAACAATGACTCATTTTGAAAGGCCTAATTACAACAGCTTAGAGGGCTTCTTCTCATTAATCACAATCACAATGGTCTAAGTATCCGCTTACGATCTACAGGTTCTTGGGTATCCCGTGCGTATTCCATGTTTTTAAAGCTAGGTGTCAGTCGCGCGACTTGCTTTCATTTTAATTCAAATAGAAACATTTTCAAAGTAAGTCTAAATCAGAAAAATTTAAACAAGTGTAAAATTTAGATAAGAGCTTTGAGCTAAAAAACAGATCCTAATCCTGGGATGAAATGATCCTACGAATAAATTAACGAGAGACCGAAGCACGTTACGCTCCCAGGATTCGCTAAGTACACATGTATGTTGCTTCGGCTTAAGTAAATGGTTTTGGCGAGTGTTAAGTGTGTCCCAGGCTCATCAGTAGCGGCTGCTGGTTGTTTGCTGGTTACCAATTGCCTGGGCGAGCACCTTGGCGGCTAAACGGGGTCGAGGGCCGGGCGGGCAGCAGCTTGTTTCAAGCTCGAATACCAATCCGCACTCGACGACGACGACTATCACAAGGTTCAGTTTGTTTTTGTTTTTGGTTGGGGCAACAGGTCGTTCTCCGTCCGCCGTTCCCTAGTAGAGGTCATCCTCCATGTTGTGGATGAGTATCTTCTTGTCCTCCTTGCAGCTGGACTTGGCCAGCGTCTGCTCCACCAGCTTGGGATCAAAACACGGCTGCAATATAAAGGCGATTATTAATATTTGCCAAATTCCTCCTCTACTCCCGATATCCTTACCGTTTCGCAGATGTTCATGTTGCAGCAGTTCTCTATCGTGATCTCGCACTGCTCGGTGGCCAGCGGGCGGTTGGTCAGCGGGGTATCACCGGCGGAGTTCGTCCTGGCCTGCTTGCGCACCACAAAGGTCTTCCTGATGCGCGGTCTCTTCGGCTTGTACAGGCGACGGATGCCGTGAACGATTACGGCCACCAGGAGCAGGCTAGAGACGATGCCCACGACAAGGATGATAATCACACTGCTGGTCCAAACGTTGGGCGTGAGACACACTTCCAGGTGCTGGTACTGGGGAATGGCGATATTGGTGCTGTTCTCTTGGGCCAGCTCCTCGCAGCTAGAAGGGGGAAGAGAAGTCCCCAATTAGTTCGATTTCTTGGAAAAGGAGCATACGCTGAACTCACATGCTGTGGCAGCCGAATGGCACATAGATCTCCGGCTCGTGCTTCAGCAGGCGACAGAAGAGAGAGCAGATCTCCGTCGAGTTCTGCTCGCAGCGGGCTCCTCCAAACTTGGCGGGGCACTCGCAGCTGGGCTCGTGTTCCTCGCCATCACTTACCCGGCAGTGGCCCCCGTTGAGGCACAGTCCGGAGCACTTGCTAACCTCGCAGCGCTCGCCGCTGAATCCTGGCTGACAGTAGCACTTGGGGTAGGCCAGCTCGGACATTTGGCAGGTACCGTGAACGCAGTAGTTGTGGCACTCGCGGATCTCGCAGCGGGATCCCTTGAAGCCGGGCGGGCAGATGCAGAGGTCGCGGCTCGGGACATAGCTGCCCCCGTTCATGCAGTGGTCGCGCTCCAGCTGGGCCATCTTCTGGTCCAGCAGGCTCCTACTTTGCATCTTGCTCTGCTCGTCCAAGCGCTGCTTCACCTTGCGAACAATGCTGGCACAGTGGGCGTCCTTCTGGAGTCTCTGGTAGAACCCAGTGCGGGCGACGATTCCCCTGGCCTCCTCGCTGAGATTGGCCACGCGCACCAGCGGGCAATCCTCCGGAATGGGCTCCGGATCGCTCTCGGGCTTGAATTCCGTGGCATCCGTGGTGGCCTCCACCTCCGGCCTGGCAGTCGTGGTGACCTTAACTGCTGGCACCTTCGGGTGACTCCACACCGCCTTTGTGGTGCGGTCCGTCCAGTAGATGGCATCGTTGGTCACGGCCAAGTTGAGGGGTTCGTGGTGCTTGTCCTTCAGCACCACCTGGCGATCGGAACCGTCCATCCTCGAGCTCTCTACCGCAAAGAAGACGCCCTTGAGGTCGTCGATCCAGAAGAGGCGATCGGAGAGCTGGTCCACCACAATACCCTTGGGCATGTCGATATCGGTGCTGATGATCACGGTCCTATTGCTGCCATCAAGATCGATCCTCTCCACGGAGGGGTGCGTGATGTTTGAGTTGGTCCAGTAGAGCTTTCGGCGGCACACGTCGACGGCCACGCCATCAGGCCGGCCTCCCTCCTGGCTGAGATCTACCAGAACCTTGGGCGCCTCACCCGCCCCACTGTCGATGGAGGCGAAGAAAATCTTCCTCTGCTCGGTATCCGACCAGAAGAGGTTCCTGTTCAGCGGATCGTAGGCTAATCCTCCCACAGACTCGTTGCCTGTCCGCTTTATCGTCTGCTCAGCCACATGGGAGGCAGCCAGCGCATCTCTTCTCAGGGAGAAAATGCTGCCGTTACGGTGCTTGAGGTCATTGAAGTAAATAAGCTCCTCGGTCTCGTCAAAGGTCAGGGCGGACAGCTCGTCGAACTCGTGGGCAGCGGTGGCTATCGTCTGCCAGGAGCTGTCCATGAACTGTATCTTGGTCCTCAGCGTGACGGCGTATTCTGTAAGTGAGAGAAGACAGATGAAAATTATTGATGCGGAAGAGTTATTAGAGTCTGGTCAAAACTAATCAGATTTAAGCCCAATTAGGTGAATAGTGTAAGAAACGCTTAACTAGCAGAGAAAACCAAAACAGCTTTGGGAAAAAAGCAAATGAAAATAAATTAATAAATCATAGGAGGCCTGGTTTGGTTTGCGCTGTCCTCTATTTTTATGTTCGTATACATTAAAAGGCATTATCAAGAGATTTGGTGGCTCAGTTAACGCCAGAAACAACCAACTAGTTTTTCCCACAAAGGCTTACTAGGCGACCAATCATTAACCTGACAGCTACGTGATATAGTGATCCAGAGTTCAGTGACTCATGCACCTTTAACCTTAATAAATTAATACAGGATCCAACTATGTACATATGTATGGATATCCGGATCATGGGCACTGAATTTCAGGGTAAGAGCCTGACAACAAAAATCTCCATTAATGACTCATGAGTCAGACGGAACATGCGAGAAACTAGCATGTGTAAGTTTTGCTTTTGTAATCCTTAGAGCGTGTGGCTTGACCCAACAATGTGAACAGGTTTATTATCCCCCTAAAAACTCATAAGCGTATGTTTTCCTAAGCTCAATCGCGGTGATCATAACGACAAGAGCTCTGGAGACCCGAGAGACCCACTTGAGGGTTCTATAGTTTCTAAAAGGCTGCTGAAATTGGCAAACGTGACCGATCGCCGGCACGCATCACATCACCATTTATCGATAAGAGTGGAAATGGTCTAAGACCCGCGCTTTATTTGCGGAAATTAAGCTCAATCAAAGGCAAAGACCCTCTCGCTGGTGACACTGATATGTCGAGCCCCTCGCATCGGCCGTCATTAAACTTGCCAAAAGTGTCGCCAATTTCCAATCAAGCCTCGCCGCCGCCGCCATTTGTGGAAATTGCGACTCTCATTGAATTTTGCAACCAATATTCAGCAATGAATTCTCGCCCGAACTGCGTTTTAGTTTTATTAATTGATTATTTAATGCGGCGCCGCTGCCTCAGAAAAAAGTGACTGCTAGTTTTAAACCATCAAAATATTATAATGTCTAAGGTCTAGACTAATGATAAGGCGTTGTAAATAAGTCAAAAGGCGACAGAATCTGAAGACGTCAACCAGGGAAAATCCCGAGGGAAATCCCTTAATACGTAATGTCATTGATTTTGACCCACGAAAATTAGTTTTCTAATCAGTAATGCTATTCAAGGGCTGTTCTGGTATCTGATTTAATAGAGGGATGTCGTGATTTACTATTCAGAAAAAAACTTGTAGCATTTCGGCAAAACCATCTGCAACGGACAGACAGACAGACGGACCGACGGACTTCGCTAGATCGACTAGGCTTGTGATGCTGCGTTGCAATCTTCTGGTCAAAATTATGTTACCCTCTGCAAGGGTATATTTAAGTGAAAAAGTATTCGAGTCTGGCTGATCGATCTTAACTTATAGTTAGCTACATTAAATAGCATTAATAGCATTAAGTTGTATTAAAAGAATGCTTATCCTCTAATCAATGATAGACCTTGGAATTGTACACAAACATGGCGGGCCCCAAGTTCAGTGTGCAAAAACATTTGATAAGAAACAAATGGCGGCGATTTCGATTCCCATTCTGATTCCGAATCGGAATCTTCCCCACTTCGCTCCCTACCCCCTTTCGCCTTCGTGTTCCCCAAAACGAGATCAAAGAACCTGTTACCAGCTGCTTCTGGGGACGTGGCATTTATTTAATTAGGAAGGCTGGCCGGTTAATGGCGATGATTAAGCAGCTGCGACACCTGTTGCTGCTGGCATGCAAACATTTAAAGCAAACAAAATCCTGACTTGTGCTGTTCGCACGGAAAAGGAAATGGGAATGGGAAACGTGCAGTGCAGCTGGCGGAACAGAAAACGCATTGGCAGCAGTTCCGGAATCACATCAAGGCTTTACTTTCTCAGTGCCAAGCCTTAGCCCCATAACCAATCGATCAGATCGATTATCCATCAGTTTGGCTCGACCTGGTCAATGGCCCGAGTTGTTCGGCCATAAACCTTTGTAGGTCATCGCAATAACACAACAAATGCGAGTACCAGATACATAAATGCTATCAATTTGATACGCAGAAACCACCGAACTTGAATTGTAAAGATACATACAACGCTTTGACTTGGATACAGTTTATAGCTCCAGCCGCTTTTTTTTTTGCGGAGTATGATATATTTTAGAAAGAATGAGTTATGAATATAATAAAAGGTGAATACTAGAAGGTATTGGTATAAGTTAGACCAGGCACTTATAACCGTTAGGCGCACTTTAAGCACTTATGTCTAGTATGACAGCAAATCTTTCTTTCCAAAAATCTTTACTTCCCAAAAAGAAAGCAGTCCCTTAGACACCTAGGGCTAACTCTTTGGATGGTGGTAGGCCATAGCTATTAGTTATTAAACCTCTAGAGCTCGAACCACTTTATGTCGCAGAATAAGTAGGATTTACAGCGGTAACCTATTTGTACCAATTAAAATAGTTTAATTGCTGAGGTCTCAGGCCTCTCTATTTCTGTGAGACCTAAAGAGTTAGGCAATTTAGACTATAATATGGACTCCACTTAATAGTTATTGGTAGACCTCGCAGTTATTGGTTATTCATGATTCACGCATATGTATGTATCTGTGTGCTGGCCAATTATTGGTGGTTGTAAAAACAAGAAAAAAGAGGTGCAAAAACCAAGCGTGGCTTAGTTAAGCGGCATTTACCACGCGAACGAACCTTTCCACCGCTTTGACAGCCGACCTCCACGATTCTGGTTTGAGGTCAACGTTTTTATCGATGCAGAAAATGTTAAATTGGCAATATACGTATCTGAGGGTTTATTTGTGGTACTTTTGGTGGGAATTCAGCGGTTGAGAATGGCAAAGGAGTCTTAATTAACTGAAATGACCTCATATTAAGCGTAATTCAAACGGTAAGCATTAAATAATTATCTTTTTGTTAATTATTCTAAGTTTAATTTCAAAATTAAGATCCCCTTTTCTTTTTATAGTAAAGTGAAACAACTTATCTGGTTAATATTATATTGTGAAGTTATTGTGAACATTTTATTTCACATTTAAGCATTATTATTAAATAAGTTCGTTGAAGGAAAATTAAACGTGGGAACTAAAAATGTGAATTTGTCATTGTGCTAAACTGGAGCTTTTATGATTAAAAATGTATTAATTCGTGATCGCTTCCATTAGTGCTTTCTTTATGAAAATACATTATTGAAGTTGAAGTGATTTCCCTAATAAAATACGGTGATAAGCTAATTAAAGGATTTACAGTCTCTGGATCTTTCCTTCCTCCATTACCTCCATTACGGAGTGATTGAAATTTATTATGGGCCCACTTAAAAGGCTTGATAAACCGCCCGATCAGGAAATATTACGCCCTGTCCAATTGAAGTCGTGAAATTTGCGGTATCTCCGGAACGGCAGCAGTTCGATATGGATTTTCGCACGGGCTCTTTCCAACGCGTCACGGACGAACCTTTCCACCGCGATTTCCAGCCATTAGCATTATCTGATAGAGCGAAGCGGACAGGTGCTAATTGAATGAATGCTTGGGAAATGCTCCCTTGGCGCACGTGGGCCGATCTTCCATAACCAGCTATATGCTATACATATGTATGTTCAGATCGGGTTTCCCTCCGATTCTGGATTAATTCACACTCTGTGCCTTGAGCGATTAGAAGGGAACGAAATCCATCGGCTAGAAATGCGACTCATGAATTCCAAGACAAGCCTGGGACATAATCCGCTAGCAAAGCACTTCTCGCGAATGGAAAGAGGAGACCAACAGCACCACCAATGAAACTTAAGAAATCGCTTCAACACAATCACCGAATCTAAACAAACCCGGCAAGTACGATGTTGTGGCATACGTGACAAACCAATTCAGCCACATGGCGGGCGAGTACAGTGCAACCTAGCCGGGAGAATCACCATGTGGCAGGTAGCTGCCTGCTATTTCAACAGAATACTGCCTCGGAAACCCTAAGATTTGAATTTCCAATCACTTCGTCTGCTCATTAACTCACTGACAGCCGTTTTTCCAGTTTTGGAAGTTGGAGCTGAAGGTTCAACTGTATTTGGCCGGCCACAAGTGTAAGAGAGAGCTCTAGAGAGTGAGCGTGCAGTCAACCCTTCAAAGAGAAAGCCAAACACAACAACAAATCGGCAATTAATAGTGAGTTTCAGGCACTGCGAATAGATTTTCGGCTTGAATTCGATGTCATTAGTTATCAGGCGACGTGTGCATTGTTGCCACTGATAAGCAGATAAAAGAATCGTTTGTTTCGAGCGAGGCAGGAACGATAGTCAGCTGATAGCTGTGATAGGTGATAGCACGCACACATCGCCCTCGGTGGAATATGCTTCGGTTAATGTCAAGCGATTACATAAGACCCTAGGCTGCATTGTTTATGTCGAATTGATTTTCAAATTGCTGTCCACCCAACGAAAAATGAAGGTTAGCTGCCAGGGTTGCCTGCGGCGCGGGAGTAGCCGTAACTGTTTCGTTCCTCCCCCTGGAATGGATGGATGGTCTGTGTCCCCGTCCCCCGTCTTACCCCACTCCAGAGGTGTTCCGTGGCAGGGGGTCTGCAGGCAGGCGGCGGCAATTATTAAGGCTGGCAGTACCAGCATCCTGGGACACCGGATCATATTTGGGACTTTTAAAAGAGGGCTAGCTAGGAGCTATATGCACTTTCGATTGCACAACCGCGAGGCTTTATGGTTAGGTTGCGGATATTTCGCGGCCAGGCTGCCGTTTCCTCGACCGTATGTTGGAAGCAAAGGGATTTGAGGAAAGGAAGCTGGAGAAACAGCACGCTGTTGATACGGACTTTTGGAAGGGTTTGAAAGAGCGCGCGCCACGGAACCACCGTTCGATCCGACAACGTTTCAATAATTAATTTTAAAAAATCTTCGTTTTAATCGGGGGTTGCATAGTGTGACCGCACCATAACGATAAAAAAAATACTCAAAAACAACTCGTTACGTCTCTTTACGTCTCTCTTTCGTCTATCGCGTGGGATAGAATAACATAAGAAGAATAACATAAAATTCAAGCGCGGCGGATTCAAAAATTGTTAATATCTACCATTTATTTTACAATTAATTATAAAAATGTTAATAATATGAAAATATTAAATAAAATAAAATTACCCCAACTTGCGGTCGCTTCTACTTTCTAAAGGCCATCTACATTTAAGAACTTGGCGGCGCTTTGGATCAAATTCGGGCTAGCAGAGTTGAAATTTTCCATTTTTCCAATAAGATCACTAACACGCCAGTTAGACTCGCAGAAAAAGTGCAGTGCAGTCTCCAGACAATGCTGAAATTCGCCAGAAAAGAAGCTAAAAAAAATTGCTAAAACATGCGTAGCTATTTTTAGCTTGTTTAGAGCTATTTTCAGCTATATTTGGCGTGTTTATAGCTTTAAAAAAAGCTACAAATAGCTGAAAAGTGTTAACATGTAAAATTTCGGGATAACAGGTAAATGGAGTCGAATTGCAGCTGTTAAGAACAACAGTCCGCTAAAAGGAGAGGAGAGAGCCGAGAGCAAAGCTCTCTGAGAGACTTCTCTCTAATCAAAATAGCGTGACCGCACCATAACGATAAAAAATACTAACACCCTACACTAAATACCAAAAACTACGATTTCAATTTAGCGAAATACCATGAATATACGATTAGAACAAATCATAAAATTGCATTGAAATTAAAATAAAATTAAATTTAAATAAAGGTTGTAGTAGTTTTGCGAACTTAGCTTGGTCGTTGGCCAGATATGCTGCATAATTTTGCATCATATTGCATAACCGAAAACTGAAAACCACTTATTTCACAAAAATAATTCTGTTTCGATAATAATTAATTCCTACAGATTGGTTCTATAGAACAGTTTAGATTTTGTTGCTCATAAACTTTTGGAAATTCAAAAATACCGCCTTGTCCATCTGTTGCAAATAATCAAACACCACAACAATACCTTTGAGTTTCACAGAGCAAAACGGAACTACCCAAGCCATGACCTAAAAAGCAGGATTTTTATAGTATGATGTGATGATTCAAATACGAAAGCACTAAGTTTTTTGGCTTCAGGATGTTGCATTCGAAAGAAATCGATAGGTGGTGGCAGAGGAAACATCGCCTGGAATGCACACCGAAAGCGGGTTGGCAAGGCCAGAGGGGAAAGACGACCCTATGCGCTAGATTGGCAGGTCCACGGAGGGGAAGTGTGGAAGGTATGTGCGGCGCCACCTGCCGTCCAAATACTTGGAGGGGAAGTGTGGAGGGTATGTGCCGATCGCCGGAGAGCGAGTGCATCCACACACACCAAGGCAGGAAAAGAGCAGTAGCCATGGCCTTGAATGCGGTTCTCGACCTCGAGCGAGAGAAGCACAAAGGTGGAAAGGTGGGAAGGAAGAATCGGAGGAACCGAACCCATATATAGGGCAATTTCGGCACAAATTGGGTTAGTTCAAAAAATCGGCAGATCACTCCGTTTCCGGATCTAATTTCTAATCCGTTTCCCATCTAATCTTTGTGAAAGAAAAAAGTGAGTTTAGGCAAGTGAGTGGGTGCATAGGCACTGGATAAAAATGTGCCAATTCTAGGAACGCCAGATTTGGGGCGACCGAAGGAAGGAAGGAAGGATCCAAAACACCAACCCAGGAGGCAGGCAGGAGGAAGAGAAATTTAATGTGAGTCCGTTCCAAATGGAACCCTAGATTATAATAAAAAATATATGGGTTTCAGAGGATCAAACCTCGTCCCCGCCGAGAACCTTTTGCCTGGCCCAGGAAACAGATACACGCCCCGTGCCCGTCCCATCTGCGTGGCCAACGGCGTGGCCGTAAAACTCTGAAGAAATAAAAGGAAAAGAAAAAACTTGAGACCGCCCCAGCAAGCACACAAAGATTTGGGTTAAAATATCTATTGAAATAATTTATTTATTTATTCTATTTATTATTTATTTATTATTTCTATTTACTATTTATTTATTCGAAAACATTTATTTATTACCCAAAACATATATTTATTTAAATGTGAAAATTTTGTGCTAGTTAACTACATGTGCTAAGTGTTATTTATTTATTTCTTGCAACATATTTATTTATTTATTTTATACGCTACACTTATTTAGTCAATTTAGCGCCAAAACATACATATAAGTTGGCCTAATCAATCAAAAAGCACGCCCAAAATTTAAAATTTCACAACTATAAAAATCACATAATAACAAAACAACAAATCATGTAAATTACAATCTAAAAGGTCAATTCGATACAAAACAAACACGGATAAAAGGATTTAATTATAAAGTTGACCCATGAGTCCAAGCAGCCATTGACCTGGAAAAGAAAGAAAAATAATGAGCGTTAATGACAATTGAATTTTAAGAAATTGCATATCTGCGAATATGGAGTTGTATGTAGGCCAAGTTAATTAACCCTTTAACCAACTTTAGACCCATCTCAGCCCCTGATCCCATTTGGAGCTCCAAGTAGGTAGGAAAACCCTGAAATGGAAGTAGAGGTGTAAACAAATCTATATATATAACGTCGTTGAAAGACAACCTACAGCCAATTTCTTATTTTTGTTGTTATTCTTTCCATCACTTATTCATGTACGTTTAAGTACCGATCGTTGAGAAAGTTGCTTTGGCCCGTGGTGAAGACAGCCTGTAATGTTAAGAACTTGTTAATGTTAGTTCGACAATTACTGGAATATATGCAAGCGTTATAACGTAGAAAAAGGATGTGTTGCTAATTATTTACCATGGGGGAAAATAAGACGATGAGCCGATGACGAGGAGAAAGCCAACCGAGCCATGTGAGGGAGACGCAGGCGAGCAGGAAACGTCCTGGCCTCAGGTAGGAGGGTGCGTCAGGGCATCACCAGCTACGCCCCAAATCCTTAAGCCGTCGATATGGAGAGTAAAAATAGTCCTCGTAGTTGATCTCGTTCCGTTTGTACTTGGTTGATTTTTTTTTTGTTTTGTTTTTTTTTATGGTTGATCCAGCAGTCAGCTGGGTTTTATGGTGTGACCTGTGGGCATCGGGGAAAAATCCCTCCCTGAGGAGACTGGCTAGCCGGCCTTGCCCCATCGACGAAAAGCTGGTTGCAACATAATGGCGCCCAATCTTTAAACTAGGAGTGGGGTGGAGGAGATCTCGGTAAAGGACCCTCAAGCCCATACGCAGTAGAGAGACAAATAAAAAAGGTTGTCCAGTCGGTGGCTGTGATCCCGGTGGTTCCGGCAGTCCAGGTTGGGAAGCGAGCCGATGGCTTATGGCAGCTAGCAGAAGCCGCCCATAATTGCTCGGCCGCACGAAGACCTGGGAGGCTGGGGAAAGAAACCACAAAGTAATTCTACATGTCAGTGTTGGTTTTTGTAACTTATCTGAAAACAGAGATTCTCCAAGGGGGAAAGGGTATGACACTAGTCGCTACGAAAGGCTTCTAGTTTGCGACCTCCCCGTGGCCTGGTGGTAAGGAGAATCCTGGGAATAAAAATAGATAGGAGGAGGATTAGTTTCTGCCACTTGCGGCGCGGATGAGTGTGGGAAATGGCCTTCCAGATGTCCCATGGAGACACAGGGTCTACCATGCGATGCATCCGGAACGGCCAAAGAACCTACAAGTACATCCGCGGCGTAACTGGACAGCAAGCAAAGTTAGGGACGTGAACACCCTCGGTACTCAATCTTCCCAGTCGAAGATAGCAGACATCGATGGAGTTCACAGGAATACCGTCGTCGGTAGGGAGGCGACGCAGAAGCATGAGGATGGTTGGCTCCGGTTAGGTTTTGTTTGTTTTTCCCCCTTTATAATTGTTGTGTTATTGTTGATTGGCTAGAATAAAGAAAGTTAGGTGTTAGGCATATATTGGATAGCTCGAGGATACTGGGTAGGGAAGTGTATGCAGAATACATACAATTTGCGGTCCAGAAGCGGTAGGATGACCACGAGAACTCCTCCGTCAGAGAGTCGGCAGGCGCTGGACGAAGAGATGGCGTCAGGAGGCGTCCAGGAGGAGACATGGAATGACTCTCCTCCACGCATGCAGATTCCGAGCGAAGTCGCATCCTCGGTCAACGCCGCTGTGGCTCAAGCGTATCAGACGCACCGGATGGCGTTATCCGACGGCGTGAGTCGGACCATCCAGGAGGAAATCCGGCGCGGGTTCCTGGAGATGATGGGGATGATAAATGAAGTTCTCCAGCCGATGAGGCAGACAGCCGCCGCAGTTCAGTCGCTGCAGCAACAGTCGGCGCAAAACGGGACAGGCGCCACACCGGGCGCAGGAGGACTAAATCCAGCGGTCAGTACGGGAGCGTACCCCAAAACCAATCCCGCCAGTTGTGCCGGAGGATCTCCACCTAAGCCGCCTCGGAGACGTTTCAGCGATGGGGACAACGGAGTCGGTGATAGGCAGCATCCAGGCAGGCGACAGCAGATGCCCGAGAGGAGCGTACTGGATCTCCAAGGGGCGATGCACGAGTCAAGAAGCGCGGCGGATCGAGCCGGATATCTGGAAAGGAGAGAACCAGCAGTTAGGGGAGGTCGAATCGACAAATGGGAAATATACTTCGATGGAGACCCGAACAAACTTTCAGTTGAGGACTTCGTTTTCCGGGTGGAGTATCTGAGGTGCCAGTCTCGAAGTCCCTGGGAGCAGGTACTGGAAAACTTTCACCAGCTTATGAAGGGCCAAGCGTCGGAATGGTACTGGCAGTACGTTAGGAGAATCCTCCACATACGTGGGAAGATCTGAAGGAGAGTTTGGTGTCCCGGTTCCGAGGCATTGGAGGAGAGTTTGAGCGTCGACGGGCGTCCCAAGATCGACGGCAGCAGCATGGTGAATCCGTGGAGGAGTATTTCCGGGTCATGCGGCGATTGGGAAACCGACTTCTAGCGCCGATACCCGAAGCGGAGATGGTGAGAGTCATCAAAAAGGACTCACTAGCGAGATCGCGAGGTACGTGTACGCAATGAGGGTGTACAGCGTCGAGCAGCTGCGGGAAGAGTGCCTCGAAGTGGAGGACGCGTTCACGAGACGCGATACCAGAGCGACTTACCGCGGTCTGGCCAAGACTCAGCCGAGTGGACGTCAAGTGGAAGAGGTGACCGCAGAATCCGAACGCGAAACGGAAGCAGAGGACGAAGTCGTCGAAGAGGTAACCAGGCCAAGGCTCTGCTGCTGGAATTGCGGGCAGAACGACCACGGATTTCGCGACTGCCCTCTACGGAGCGAAAGATATTTTGCTATCGCTGCGGGAAACCGGAGGTGGTCACTCCAAACTGTCCAGTGTGTGCGGGAAACGGGTGGACGAGCGCCGGAAAGGCGGGAGAGCGACGCTCGAGCTACCGGCCCAACCGCAAATGAGTATATCTGTCCCGACAGTAAACACACCTAAAAGTAACGAAATAAGAATGAAATTAAGTATAAATAGGAATAGCTTAAGATATTTACCGGCAGAAGAAAGGATGCAGAAGTACCTCGAGACACGGAACCGGATTTTCCAGAGCCATCGCCTGGAAGGGATGCGTAAGGTCAGCCTGAGGCTACTAAAACCAGAGCCAGATTTCGGCAGAGACGCCAGACCAGACGGAAAGTGGTCGAAGCCGTTCGTCGTGGGATGGGAAGCGATCCGAGAGTCTTTGCGGAGGTATCCATCCAGGGCAAACGGATTTCCGGGTTGCTGGACACCGGCGCGTCCGTCAACGTTCTCGGGAAAGGCAGCCGAGAGTTGCTGGAGGAGATCGGTGTGCAGATGGACAAATATGTGTCCATAGTAAAGACGGCTGCGGGAGAAGACCGGTCGATTATAGGTCGAGTACACGTTCCAGTGGAATACAAAGGTGTCACGAAGAGACTTACCTTCTACGTATGTCCGTATTTGGAACAAGCCATGTACCTCGGGATCGACTTCTGGAGGCGGTTCGAATTGGCACCCGCGGTACTCGGAGAGATACCCGCTCACAATCCGAAGGCAAAAGTGGACGAAATCTGGGACGCAACCAATCCGTGGCTAGATGGTAAGGCGGCGAAGGACTCCGTAGTCGAGGAGTGGGATCTGAAAGACAGCGAGAGGAACGAATTAGAAGCGGTCAAGAAGCAGTTCCTGGCTTTTGAGGACGTAGGACTGGGAAAGACATCGGTGGAGAGGCATAGGATCCAACTCGTGGAGGGCGCAGAACCGTTTAAGGACCGACATTACCCGCAATCACCGGCCATGCAGGATATCGTGTGGACAGAGGTCGATAAGATGTTGGAGCTAGGCGTAATTGAGGTCAGCGAGAGTCCGTGGAGTAACCGCACCACAGTAGTGCGAAGGCCGGACAAAAATCGGTTTTGCTTGGACGCGCGGAAGCTCAACAACTTAACCGTGAAGGATGCTTACCCTTTACCATGCATCGAAGGAATCCTGTCCAGGATCGAGCAGACCTACTACATTTCGAGCGTAGACCTGAAGTTCGCTTTTTGGCAGGTAGAACTGGATCCGGAGAGTCGCCCGTACACGGCGTTTACAGTCGCCGGGAGACCGTTGTACCAATTCGTCATGATGCCATTTGGCTTATGCAACGCGGCCCAGAGGTTATGCCGTCTCATGGATAAGGTGATTCCCACGCAGTTAAGGTCAAACGTCTTTGTTTACCTGGACGACTTGCTCATCATCGCGCCGGATTTCGAGACGCACCTGAAGTATCTCCGATTGGTAGCAGAGTGCCTGAAAAAAGCGAATTTGACGATAGGATTGAAGAAATCGAAATTTTGCTTCAAGTCGTTAAAATACCTGGGTTTCATCATCGGGGGCGGGACGCTGCGGATGGATCCCGAAAGGATCGTAGCGATCCAGAAGATTCCCGAGCCGAAGTCGGTGAAGGAGCTGCGAAGTTTCCTGGGTACGGCGGGGTGGTATCGCCGGTTTATCAAGGACTTCGCGGGCTTGGCGACACCGCTCACAGATGCGCTGAAAAAGGGAAGAAGACCAAGTTAGTGTTGACCGTCGAAGCCAGAAGTGCGATACAGACCCTAAAATCAGCGCTCACCTCGGCCCCGGTATTGGTACACGCGGACTTTAAACGTCCGTTCTACGTGCAGTGTGACGCATCCAACCATGGCGTAGGCGCAGTCCTGTTTCAGCTCGACGAGGACAAAACGAGCGACCCATAGCTTTTTCTCTGCAAAATTGAACAAACACCAAATTAATTATTCGGTCACAGAGAAAGAGTGCTTGGCGGCAGTTCTGGCAATAGAGAAATTCCGGCCGTACGTGGAACTCATGCCGTTTACGGTGATCACCGACCACGCCAGCTTGAAGTGGCTGATGTCCCTGAAGGACCTCAGCGGTCGTCTAGCGCGATGGTCACTAAGGCTGCAGAGCTTCGACTTCAAGATTACACACCGAAAAGGAGCCGAGAACGTGGTGGCCGATACTTTGTCCAGATATGTGGAGGAGCTGGAGCTAGATGCCGACGATGTCCTCGGGTTCGCCACGACGGAGTTTGAATCTGCGGAGTACAAAGAAATGCGAGATGAAATAAAGGAGAATCAGGCACGGCTTCCGGATGTTCGCGCGGAGGGCAATCTCATCTTCAAACGACTGGGATTCAATAGGTTTGAAGATGAAGTCGACGGATCGCCATGGAAACTGTGGATCCCAGCATCTCTTACAGCCGGGTTGATCACAACAGCTCACGAGGAACCAACTTCGGGACACGGAGGAATGAAGAAGACGCTTCAGCGACTCCAGAGGCAATATTACTGGCCCGGAATGACGACGCAGGTGCGCGACTTTGTAGGAGGTGCATTCAATGCAAAGAAGCAAAGGCTCCGAATTTCCGCACACAAGTCGGGATAGGGCAAGAAGTAATAACCGAGAGGCCGTTCCAGAAATTGTACATAGATTTTCTGGGCAAATATCCACGTTCCAAGCGGGGAAAAGCCTGGATATTTGTGGTCGTGGATCACTTCTCCAAATTTACCTTCCTGAAGTCGATGAAGGAAGCCACTGCATCCAATGTCGTAGAGTTCCTAGTGAATGAGGTGTTCTTTAAGTTCGGTGTTCCAGAGGTGATCCACTCCGACAATGGAAAACAGTTCACTTCCAAAGCCTTTCAGGACATGATGGAGGCGTATGGCGTCCAACATATGCGGACAGCAGTATACTCTCCACAAAGCAACGCCGCAGAGAGGGTAAACCGGACGGTATTGGCGGCAATTAGAACGTACCTCGAGCAAGATCACCGAGACTGGGACGCATTTCTGCCAGAAATAGAGGTCGCGATCAGAAACTCGATCCATGAAGCGACGGGAGTGACCCCATTCTTTGCTGTCTTTGGTCAGCAGATGTACCTCCACGGGAGCTGCTACAAGTTGGCCAGGAAACTCCAATCTATGACGGATCACGAAGTAATGGCGTTGAACCCCAGAGACAAACGCCAGATCATCCGGGATCGCATCAGCCAACATCTTCATCAGGCATATGAACGGAGCAGCCGGCAGTATAACAAACGAGCCCGCGAGTTCTTCGCTAAGCCTGGCCAGGAAGTGTTCCGACGAAACTTCACCCTGAGCGACTTTGCTAAGAACTACAACGCAAAGTTCGCACGGAAATTTGTGAGATGCAGAGTCGTTCGGCCTGTCGGGAACAACATGTTCGAGCTAGAGGATCTGACGGGGAAATCAATTGGCATCTACCATGCGAAAGACTTGCGGCTGTAGAGTATAAAACATACATACATTAGGGATATAGACATACCGTGGGTGTGAGCCTACGTTGGGGTAACCCAGAAGCCGTGGGGCAAGGTCCGGGTAGTGTTTCAGTGTTCATTGGTGTAGAGGGCGGTCCTGTGTCTTTTGTTTTGTTTAACTGGTAGGAATGCTCGCAAATATTCGCATACTCTTCGATTGCGAATTTTAGCGTGGTGTTGCATTCGAAAGAAATCGATAGGTGGTGGCAGAGGAAACATCGCCTGGAATGCACACCGAAAGCGGGTTGGCAAGGCCAGAGGGGAAAGACGACCCTATGCGCTAGATTGGCAGGTCCACGGAGGGGAAGTGTGGAAGGTATGTGCGGCGCCACCTGCCGTCCAAATACTTGGAGGGGAAGTGTGGAGGGTATGTGCCGATCGCCGGAGAGCGAGTGCATCCACACACACCAAGGCAGGAAAAGAGCAGTAGCCATGGCCTTGAATGCGGTTCTCGACCTCGAGCGAGAGAAGCACAAAGGTGGAAAGGTGGGAAGGAAGAATCGGAGGAACCGAACCCATATATAGGGCAATTTCGGCACAAATTGGGTTAGTTCAAAAATCGGCAGATCACTCCGTTTCCGGATCTAATTTCTAATCCGTTTCCCATCTAATCTTTGTGAAAGAAAAAGTGAGTTTAGGCAAGTGAGTGGGTGCATAGGCACTGGATAAAAATGTGCCAATTCTAGGAACGCCAGATTTGGGGCGACCGAAGGAAGGAAGGAAGGATCCAAAACACCAACCCAGGAGGCAGGCAGGAGGAAGAGAAATTTAATGTGAGTCCGTTCCAAATGGAACCCTAGATTATAATAAAAAATATATGGGTTTCAGAGGATCAAACCTCGTCCCCGCCGAGAACCTTTTGCCTGGCCCAGGAAACAGATACACGCCCCGTGCCCGTCCCATCTGCGTGGCCAACGGCGTGGCCGTAAAACTCTGAAGAAATAAAAGGAAAAGAAAAAACTTGAGACCGCCCCAGCAAGCACACAAAGATTTGGGTTAAAATATCTATTGAAATAATTTATTTATTTATTCTATTTATTATTTATTTATTATTTCTATTTACTATTTATTTATTCGAAAACATTTATTTATTACCCAAAACATATATTTATTTAAATGTGAAAATTTTGTGCTAGTTAACTACATGTGCTAAGTGTTATTTATTTATTTCTTGCAACATATTTATTTATTTATTTTATACGCTACACTTATTTAGTCAATTTAGCGCCAAAAACATACATATAAGTTGGCCTAATCAATCAAAAGCACGCCCAAAATTTAAAATTTCACAACTATAAAAAATCACATAATAACAAAACAACAAATCATGTAAATTACAATCTAAAAGGTCAATTCGATACAAAACAAACACGGATAAAAGGATTTAATTATAAAAGTTGACCCGCGAGTCCAAGCAGCCATTGACCTGGAAAAGAAAGAAAATAATGAGCGTTAATGACAATTGAATTTTAAGAAATTGCATATCTGCGAATATGGAGTTGTATGTAGGCCAAGTTAATTAACCCCTTTAACCAACTTTAGACCCATCTCAGCCCCTGATCCCATTTGGAGCTCCAAGTAGGTAGGAAAACCCTGAAATGGAAGTAGAGGTGTAAACAAATCTATATATATAACGTCGTTGAAAGACAACCTACAGCCAATTTCTTATTTTTTTGTTGTTATTCTTTCCATCACTTATTCATGTACGTTTAAGTACCGATCGTTGAGAAAGTTGCTTTGGCCCGTGGTGAAGACAGCCTGTAATGTTAAGAACTTGTTAATGTTAGTTCGACAATTACTGGAATATATGCAAGCGTTATAACGTAGAAAAAGGATGTGTTGCTAATTATTTACCATGGGGGGGGAAAATAAGACGATGAGCCGATGACGAGGAGAAAGCCAACCGAGCCATGTGAGGGAGACGCAGGCGAGCAGGAAACGTCCTGGCCTCAGGTAGGGAGGGTGCGTCAGGGCATCACCAGCTACGCCCCAAATCCTTAAGCCGTCGATATGGAGAGTAAAAATAGTCCTCGTAGTTGATCTCGTTCCGTTTGTACTTGGTTGATTTTTTTTTTGTTTTGTTTTTTTTTATGGTTGATCCAGCAGTCAGCTGGGTTTTATGGTGTGACCTGTGGGCATCGGGGAAAAATCCCTCCCTGAGGAGACTGGCTAGCCGGCCTTGCCCCATCGACGAAAAGCTGGTTGCAACAAGGAATTGTAATTTTACTCAACTTTCCTGATCAGAAGTAACGGCTGGAAGAAACGAGGCGACGACAGTGTTGGTAAATACCCTTCCCTTTTAGTACACAATCTGTGTAGAGTTGCTGCTGCTTGTGCTTGTTTTTATTTTCGTTATTTTTTCGGGGCAAAGCCATGTACAAAAATGCAGTAAAAGGTGGAATTCGCACGGCCAAGCAGGCCTGGAAGTTAAAAAACGGTGATTACACAATGGTTTAACTTAGCGCATTGGCATTTAGCGCAATTTAGGGCGACCTAGCAGCTGTTCGAAACTAAACAGCTGTTGGCGATAACGATAACACAAGTTTCTTGTGCGTGTCTTACTTTTCTCCACCGCCGCTGAGTTTCGGGCTTCGTTTTAACTGTGTTTCCCCAACTTGCAGAACTCGGCAAACTGAACTTGGATCTAGCCAAGGCCAATACGGACTTTGAGCAGCATCTGTGCGAAGGTGAGAGCGTTCTCCCGTCGCTCCTCGTCCTGCTCTCCCTCGCCACTCCTCTTCTTCTTTCGTTGCTAATCAAATAACCATCGCTTATCAGTTGCAATTCACGCTTGGATCCGTCGCTAATCGAAAAGTGCTAACACCCTACACTCGCTCGTTGTTGTTCCCTCTTCCAGCTGCCAGAATTATCCAGAGCTGCGCTCCCCCCGCCAACACCCACAGACGCAGCCACAGACCTCTGTTGCTACTAAAAAACCAAAGCGATAACAACAAGAGCTACTCCTCCACTTCCCCTTACTCCGCCGCCGCCTGCAGTATCGTTGCTAACCACTATCGGACGGCAGTTATCCCTCGAAGTGTGGCAGATAAGACAGTAAAGCCTGTATTCCGAGCAGAAAGCGGCCACCTCAACACCCTCATTTCGTCAAAGCAGTTCGTCAAGGTGCAGAAGCAGTTCTATCGCGACTTCTCATCCGTGTCTCTCGGCGCCAATCTTAAAAGCAGCGACGCCCCCTTGCTGGGCGACTTGTGCAGCCAGTACCGTGCCATCCTAGCCCATACCTCGGCGGACGTGGTGCCAGGCGAGGACCGACATCGAGCGCAGTGTAACTATCAGCAGAAGCGGCGGGCGCATCAGCAGATACACAGCCAAGAGGAGGAACAGCAGCGGAAGATGGCCCAGAAGGCGCAGTTCGAGCGACTGCCCACGAATGTGGTGCCCAAACACTACGAGCTGTTGCTGCAACCTAATCTCAACGAGTTCACCTTTACGGGCAAGACCGTGGTGCAAGTCCAGGTGAGTGCCAGCGTAGGTCTTGGCTGCCTCATTTCTATACTACAACTAGGTTTTAAGCCCTGTTTTACTGCAATGCTTAATAGATAAAGGCCTAAATGGGCTTTGATCCCCCTAGATATTAAACATTTTAAGGGCTTTATGGTGGAATGTTTCATACGTGGCTATATAGAAAGTTTTTTTTAAGAATCTTCTACATATTCCTTAAATATAATTTTTCTATTGTCTTAATTTCATAAACTCCAAACTTGAAACGAAACTCCCTTTATGGCCGAGAGCATTCAACAAGTGTACCTCGCAAAGTTACGTCTTCTTCGTAGTTCGAGTGTATCTTCTCCTCGCAGCCATCTCTTTCCATTTCTCTCCGCTCCGCAGGCACTTTCACTTTCGCCCCGCATTGTTGCGGCTGCGACTCCGACTCGTCGTCGTAGTCGTTGTGTGAACTTTTTCCTCTGACGTGTGCAAAAACATACATTTCGCTATCGGACATTCTCCTTGTTAACATTTCTCTTTATGCTGCAAATTTGCATGCACGCCGAGACGCCCGGCGCAGATGAATAGATATGAGATATGGATGCGGGTGTGGAGAAGTACATGGAGAAACGCCCACGAGGAAGTACCATACACAATTGCTGCTTTGTCGGCGCACAAGGAACCATGATGATGACTGGCGATTTGGCGATGGCTTTCGGTTGTCGGCTTTGGCACTTGCGGGTACCGCGCATTTAATTTATTATTATTATATTCGCGGCAATGGCAATCTCTTTTTTGCGACCGCCGCTTATAACGGTGCATTTTGTTTACGTTTTCTGTGCGTCAAACAGCGGAAATGCTTGGCTTTGCTCTAGTCGCCAGGGGGAATACCCTGCATTATTAAATATTTAAAACAAATATCCTAAAAATCGCTAAAAATAGCTATGGAAAGTAGAAGGATTGTGTTAAGCTTATATTATTAATACCCATTTTTCTCACACGGATTTATTTCTGTTGTAGATTCACCAACTGATATAAAAGGTTGTAGTTTTCTTCGATAATAATAGTTTTTAGGATGTTAAACGAAAAATGAAGATAAATATTTTCCTGCTTAGAATACTCCTAACATTTAAGAGATATTACCGAATGGCTATTCCCAATAATATTCCCTCATTATTAAGAAAATATTTGCATTTTTATTAATGCCCAGACTTTAATAATGTATAAATTTCAAGATTTTGTGATTATTGGATATGCATTTAGCAAAGCTTTTTCGATTTATCTGGAGGATTCATGTGACGCAGGAATTCGTTGTTATGTGGATCGGTGGGATTCAGCGTGGGGCAGAGTATAATATTCGCCAAAAACAAAACTGGTTTTCGACCGCTTTGATTGCTTTGATGGCCTGTGGCCTAAGCCGGAAACTCACAACAAAGCCAGAGCCAAGAAAGCCGCATTTCTACGACCTTGAAGTGACTGCTCTGCTCCTCCACCACGCTCCGCCTCCTCCGATGGACTCCGTTAACTTTTTCAGCTTTCTGCTATCTGGTTTCGGGTGTCGTGTTTCTGATTTCGGATTTCGGGGCTCAACTAACGGTTACTGACGCTGACCCCTGATTGATGATCTTCGATCCTCCTTTTGCAGGTCAAGGAGCCCACCAACCAGATCACACTGAATGCCCTGGACATCACAATCGATGCGGTGGAACTGGAGTACGAGTGCACCAAGCTAAAGCCGGAGAAGATCATTTACTCTGTGGAGAATGAGACGGCAACACTGGAGTTCGCCCAGGAGATTCCAGCGGAAACGGCCGGCGTGCTGCACATGTCCTTCACGGGCGAGCTGAACGACAAGATGAAGGGCTTCTATCGCAGCAAGTACTTCGGACCCAACGGCGATGAGCGCTATGCAGGCGTCACCCAGTTCGAGGCGACGGATGCTAGGCGGTGCTTCCCCTGCTGGGATGAGCCGGCCATCAAGGCCACCTTTGACATCACTCTGGTGGTGCCTAAGGATCGGGTGGCACTGTCCAATATGCCCGTTATCAAGGAGGATTCCCTGCCATCCGGACTGCGTCGTGTGCGCTTCGACCGTACGCCCATCATGTCCACCTATCTGGTTGCCGTCGTCGTCGGCGAGTACGACTATGTGGAGGGCAAGTCCGATGACGGCGTCATTGTGAGGGTCTTCACCCCCGTGGGCAAGCGCGAGCAGGGCACCTTTGCCCTGGAGGTGGCCACCAAGGTGCTTCCCTACTACAAGGACTACTTCAACATTGCCTATCCGCTGCCCAAGATGGATCTCATTGCCATCTCTGACTTCTCCGCCGGCGCCATGGAGAACTGGGGCCTGGTCACCTACCGCGAGACCTTCGTGTTGGTCGATCCCAAGAACACGTCGCTGATGCGCAAGCAATCGATTGCCCTGACAGTGGGCCACGAGATCGCCCATCAGTGGTTCGGTGAGTACTCATTCTTCTATGTACATATGTATGTCCGGTGAAGTGATGAGGGAAATGGGGATTCTGCCCTCATTCCCTGCTTTCCACATGCTCTTTGCCAGACCTCAAAGGAGGCCACTGATTCACTGGTGTATTCCGATGGGATTCTGACGTAAAAAGCACCTGAATCCCTCCGATTTGGTATGCAGATTCCCTGAGAATTGTATTCGTCTTTCACCTTTTCGGTGTCAATGTCTTGACTATGGTGCTTCTGATAAAATATTATTCTACTTGGGTATTCCCCTTCCCCCGGGCGATTCGGACACAGAGCCAGCCACTTGTGAGCAGAATACTTGAATATTTGGTAACCACAATTTCTTATAAATCTTGAAGCTAATTAGCTTTTACTATAAATACCTATGTATATCGTTGTGAAAAAGCATTGAAAACTATAACTTATGCACAATGGTAGTTTTAAGAGGATGTTCAGAGAGAAATTGTTACAACTCCATAACCTTTTCAGGCAACCTCGTGACCATGGAATGGTGGACACATCTCTGGCTAAACGAGGGCTATGCCTCGTTCGTGGAGTTCCTGTGCGTGCACCATCTCTTCCCGGAGTACGATATCTGGACGCAGTTCGTCACCGATATGTACACGCGCGCCCTGGAGCTGGACTCCTTGAAGAACTCGCATCCCATCGAGGTGCCGGTGGGCCATCCGTCCGAGATCGATGAGATCTTCGACGAGATTAGCTACAACAAGGGCGCCTCAGTCATCCGCATGCTGCACGACTACATAGGCGAGGACGACTTTAGGAAGGGGATGAACGTCTACTTGACGCGCCACCAGTACGGAAACACGTGCACCGAGGATCTGTGGACTGCGCTGCAGGAGGCCAGCTCCAAGAACGTGGCCGAGGTGATGTCGTCGTGGACCCAGCACAAGGGCTTCCCGGTGGTCAGTGTGAGTTCCCAGCAGACGGGCGAAACGCAGCGCGTGCTGCGCCTGAGGCAGTGCAAGTTCACTGCGGACGGGTCCGAGGACGATGAGGACTGCCTGTGGGTGGTGCCTATCTCGGTGTCCACCTCGAAGAACCCGACAGGCATTGCCAAGACCTTCCTACTGGACAAGCCATCCATGGAGGTAACCCTGGAGAACGTGAACGCGAGTGACTGGATCAAGATCAACCCGGGAACTGTGGGCTACTACCGCACCCGCTACTCAAAGGAAATGCTGGAGCAGCTGATGCCCGCGGTGGAGAAGATGGAGCTGCCGCCGCTGGACCGTCTGGGCTTGATAGACGACATGTTCGCCATGGTGCAGGCCGGCCATGCGAGCACCGCCCAGGTCCTGGCTCTGGTCGATTCATACAGGAACGAGACGAACTACACGGTGTGGACGGCGATTACCAACTCGCTGACCAATCTCCACATCCTCATCTCGCACACGGATCTCATGGAGGACTTCCATCGCTTCGGCCGGAACCTGTACGAGCCGGTGGCCTATCGCCTGGGCTGGGAGCCGCGCGACGGCGAGAACCACTTGGACACGCTGCTCCGGAGTCTGGTGCTCACCCGGCTGGTCTCGTTCCGCAGCGAGGACACCATCGAGACGGCCCGCAATCGTTTCCGCAGCCATGTGACCGGCACGAATCCGCTACCCGCCGATCTGCGCACCACCTGCTACAAAGCCGTGCTGCAGGACGGCGACGAGAAGGTCTTCGAGGAGATGCTCAACCTATATAGGGCCACCGATCTACACGAGGAGCAGGATCGCATCTCTCGCGCTCTGGGCTGCTGCGGCGATGTAAAGCTGTTGCGCCGCGTCATCGACTTTGCCATGTCGGTGAGTATAGATCTGGGTATAGAGCTGCGTGAGAGTGGCCTTTTGGACTGATTTATTTCCATTTTCCAGGGCGAGGTAAGGGCTCAGGACTCGGTCTTTGTAATCGTCGCCGTGGCCATTAATCCCAAGGGCCGTGACATGGCCTGGGACTTCTTTAAGGAGAACAGCAAGCAGCTGCTGGAACGTTACCAGGTGAGTGCGAGTGCTTCTGTGTCCTCTAACCTTGACTTACATTAATAACACGCTTGACTCTGTCCAGGGCGGCTTCCTCCTCTCCCGACTGATCAAGTATCTCATCGAGAACTTCGCCAGCGAGGAGCGGGCCAAGGAGGTGGAAGAGTTCTTCCAAACAAACCAGATACCCGGCTGCGAACGCACCGTTTCCCAGGCCGTGGAGACGATTCGCCTGAACGCCGCCTGGCTGCAGCGGGATCGGGTGGGGCTGGCCAGTTTCCTGAAGGGTGTCTAAGAGCCGTTGCGTCCGTCAGCATACCAAAGCATTTAACAAGAACACCAGTAACCAGCACCAGCAGTAACCCGTAACTAACCCGTCATTACACACGACCAAAGCAGTCACAAATGAGGTAAAACTCGAGCGAAGAAAACCCATATAGGTTTAGCTTTAGCCAAGAAATCGCCTCCTCCTCCTCCGCCTGGGATTGACCACACAGCAGACCCTAGCAGCATTTAAGGACAGGACCCGGACCCCAAGCTTATCGATTGTATATTCCCGCATTCTATCTTTCTAGCCCAACTGAAAAATTATGTACGTGTTGAGTTTATTTTATGATAAATAAATGCAATTTCTTAGTAAGAATCTGGGCCGATTTTCTTGCATTCCATGGAATATATTTAACGGAAATATAATATGCTTGTATTTATAATTAAAAAACGCAACGAACCTTATTCTCTTCTACTTGATCTTGATATCGTCCGCGTTATTGTTGTTGAACTCGAACTTCTGGGCCTTGCGCTTTAGCTCCTGGGACTGCGTCCAGAACGTGGACAGTCGCTGGTCGCTGTTCGAGCAGAACTCGCGGAAATCCTTGAGCATCTTGAGCTGAAACAGCTCGCCGTCCGCCGAGTTGTTGATGGTTTGGGCCTTCCACTTCTTGTTGGGTATCATGTGGTTCCATGCCCACAGAAAGCCCACCTTCTTGGGCACATTCGTGTTGTTGGTGTGGCCGTAGACACAGCGAGTGACATTAGCCGCCTCCTGCGGGACGGGTGACTCCACCTGGTAGTTGTTGGAGGCGCAGCTGGAGGAAAACAATGTAGAGAACGAGAAGCTTAAATAGACGAAGGGATCTTACCGTATCAGGGCGAACATGTTGCCAGTGCAGTGCACATACTGGTACTCCTTGGGAAGCTAAACAAAGTAAGCCAATGGGTTAATGTGAAATAGAGGTTTCTAAAGCGAAAGATTTACTTACATCCTTGCCAATGCTAAACTTCTTCTCCAAAACGCAGGGTAGGAATCCAAACTTGGCCAAAATGGCCTCCTGCAGGAACAGCATGCGATCCGAGCGGCTCTCCTCGGGAAACTCTGCAGCGGACAAGACACGAATATAACCAAGAAATTAGGAAGCTAAACAATAGGCACATGCGGCGTTAAATACCGTCGAAAAGGGCAGCTCCACTGGGCAGGAATGTGGTGCACAGGGGTATGAAGATCGGCCCCCTCAGAGGATCCGACTTCTTGGTGAACGGCTCGGCCATCGGGTCCGCAGGCACTGAGACCAGGAAGTTGAACTGGTTCGCCTTGCGCATCCAGCCACCAATCTTGGAGGAGTAACAGACACTTGAGTAAAAGTGATCGCAGATTACCGACTTCTACCTACCAAATCTGCCACTATGGGACCCGATGAGGTCACCCACTCGACCACAATCTCAAAGGCGAAGCCGGGCTGCAGTACAGTGTGGTGCTTCACATGACCCCATTCCATGCGATCGCTCTTCTGGTTGACATCGATCTCCAGGTGAGACTGCCGATAAACGCGCTCTAGGAAGGGGGTTCCAGGTTATTAAGCAGAAGATGGGAAAATAACTGTCAAGAACTGTTACTGCATGTTTCTGTCCAGGACTGTGGAGCGGGCTTGTCCCTCAGGAAATTGGGCACTGGTGTGGTCAGCACTTCGTCATGCCAGAGGAAGCTGCAGCCCTGGAACTCGATCTCCAGCCACTCGTTGACGAAGGCGCTGTAGTCGCCCAGAGGCGGAGCGTAATCTAGGTGAAAGCGCAATCGTAAAATCAATCCTTAAATGATAATCTGGGAAACCGGACTACCTTTGGCATTCTTGTCCTGCTGCACCACGTAGTAGAAGACAAAGCCTGGCACCACGGCCCTCTTCCAGTCACCCGAGGCATGGCAGATCATTCGTTCCCTAGAGGAAATCAAATATTGATAATTTCTTTTCAGTTAATTAAAGTAATTAAAGCAAAACCCACTTGCGCATGGCCTCCAGCAACTCAAGGGGATGGCGGCCATTGTTCAGGCGGGTCTTCAGCCACATCAGGGCATCGTAGGAGATGAACGTGCAGGAGGGCAGCGACTGTGTCTGCGAGAAGTAGCCCACTCCCGTTACTGGATGCTTCATGGCCTCGAAGATCTCGGCCAGCGTGGCATTCGGACTAAACTTGATGTCAACGGGAAAGCTGCTCGGGCGAAAATATCGAAAATAGAAATAAGCAAACTCAGGATTAGATTTCAACTCACCCATCATCCTGGTCATCTCTGGCGCCAATTCCTGCCGCAGCCGCCGCATCCGTGGCTGGGAATATGCGCGAGATGCGCCCGTTTTCCAGCTTGGGACGTACGTTAATGCTGCCGGGAGGGAGAGATAGGGGAATTAAATAAGTCTGTTAGGTGAGGTACGGTTCAGAGAGGTCCTCATCCATGGTGGGTTTGGTGTGTGTCTGGGTTCTGGGGTACGGGATTCAGCAGGCCAATTGTGTGTGTGTGTGAGTGTTAGGGATTTCGGGTATGAGTTAACGGTTGGGATTAGTCGGAATCATGATAGAAAAACGGAGCGAGCCAGGAGGCAGACGGGGAGTCCGTCCCGTCCCGGCTCTTCGGGTGGCACAAACCTTTGCTGCGGTGAGTTTATTAGGTTATGATGCTTTTCAGTGAGTCTAGGTGTGTCATGCTGCTGAAAGCCAAATACCAAATTAAATTATATCAAAAATACGTAACGAAACCAAAGGAAATGAAACAGCAAATCAACCAACAAACCAACATCGGTAGAACGGGATGCACAAGAAACAACAGGACTACGAGTACAAATACAAGGAAGATAATAACCAAAATGTACAATTAGCCTAGGGCGATCCCAGAATCCTGGGAGAAAAACCCGCCACGAGCAGCAGAAAACCAAATCCCCAGCGAATCGTGCAGCTTATACCAGGGACCGTAAAATTTGAGTAAAGAAAATCATAATTCTACGGTGATCATTTTGTGATCCATTTCCAATAGCCTCGTTAGAGTCCTGGCTTAAACTAATGTGATAAGAGCCTTAGAGTTCAGTAAGTGAACAAGTGTTCATTTCACTGAGTAAAGAAGTGTTCATTTCAGTAAGTGAACAAGTGTTCATTTCACTGAGAGACCAAATCATTTCTTCATTTCTTTACCCACCTCTAGAACTGAACTAAAAACTACACATAAATTGTAAAATTAATAAGCTATCCAAAGCAACTAATATTAAATGTAAACTAAAAATCATCAACTGTTAATATACTCAAGCCAAATATCCATTACGGTTCCTGGGTTTATTCGAATGCAGTGTGTATGTGTGCGATTTTGTGTGGGAGTGTTTTTGTGTGTATAAGGAAGTCAGAGGGGTCCTTAGATCTACGTTGGAATCGATATAAAAACCTGGGCTTTTCCGGCAGTCGATTGCTGCCGACTCGCTCCCGAAACGGAGAGTTCGTGAGTCCCTATGGAGTTGGTTTCGGATTCGTTTTCGGAGCGGATTGGGTTCAGGTCGAGAGTGGGTGGCAGAAAGACAGAGATACAAAAATATTAGATGAGAAACGTTCTGCGCCGAACCGATTAGAATCAAATCGAGATGATCAACAAACAAATATTTAACTCAAACGTGCGCAGGGTTGAAAGTTAATTTTAAATCGAAAATATACAAAAAGTGCGCAAGTACGGAACGAAAGAATCAAATGGCGTTAACGTTAGGTCTTGAGTAAAAGTTGAGTAGATAACCTGGTTAGGCTGAGGCCTGGATATAATGCTGGTACTGTGTCGTCGCTTGGTTATGCTGTGGGCGATGGGGCTGTCCTGCAAAAGGAGGCGATAGATACTCGATACATCAGGGGGCAAGGCGGTGGGCACTATAAGCGATCTATGGGTTGCGGGTTAATTAGCTCTCAAAACTACTGGTTTCCTATTGTTTTTCCCTACTTTCTTAGCAATATTAAAAAAGAAAATCATCTCTAACGCAAAGAATCTCCGCTTTCTGAAAATGTTTATCCATATTCGTATATCCTTAACTCTCGTAAATAAAATCTTTTATATTTCTTAAAGTAGCTTTAACTCCTAAATCCGTAGTTCAAGGTTTCCTATAGTTTCTTCCTACTTTCTTGGCCAAATTGAAAAAAATTAAATTATTTAAATAACTTATCTTTAACGCAGAGAATCTCCGCTTTCAGAAAATGTTTATACGTATTCGTATTTCAACTCTCGTAAATGAAATCCCTTATACTTCTTACAGTTTCTTTAACTCCTAAATCTGTAGTTTAAAATCTGGCAAATTCCTGCCAATAAAATAAAGTAAGTTCAACAAAAATAAGGATCAGGAACGAACAAATTGACTTGTTTTTAAAACAAAAGCAAACCCAATAAATTACTAGAAACCTAAATAAATTACTTTATAATTTTCAAATACAAATACTTATTCTGATGACTTCAGCTATATTTTAAAGCCAACTAATTTCTTTCTCGGCTTACTAGGATCAGCTATTAGTTAGAGAGAATTATTTGTGCATGTCAGTTCAAAAGAGACAAAAGAACTTCTGGGAGAAGCTGATCTACCGCCGATGTCGCTGGCAGGACTGGCAGGATTAGTCAATTATGAGACAGAACGCAGTTACATAATCAACGGATCACGAATGCACAAAAGCCAAGGCAAGGAGGAATCGCTTCAATCTTACTCTTGCCTTGCGCGCAAACTGGCGCTTCAGCTTGCTGACCGCCTCGATCAGGCGGACAAAGTCCTCTACTTGCTCCCGGGTGTTGTCCGCCGTCGTCACGTCCGGAAACACGTCGCAGTGCTGGCAGCTGGCGATCTTGCTCACAATGCTCTCCTTGGGCAGGAGGTACATGCGATAACGCCAGTACTTCAGGCTCTGCAAGAAAAGGGTATTAGCTATTGGCGCACAGGCGGAGGTGGGGTTTCTTGTGGGATAATACCTCCATTAGGGGATAGTCCACGTCGCCACGCGTGCAGATGTACAGATCCATGTGGTTCCAGTTAAAGTTCTCCAGCTTCTCGGTGGTGAAGTTCACGCCGGAGATCTCGTAGGTCTCGTGCTGCGGGGCGTGGAAACGGTATCGGTAGTCCACATTTATCGGGGGATACGGGTGCCTAAAGGGGTATTATATCAGGATTAAGGACCAAATCCCGAACAGGACTCGAGCTGCACTTGCCTTGGCCTGTAGCCGGTGACCGTGATCACCGAGCCGCTCAGCGAGATCTTGTGAAAGATGCGGCCGATGGAGAGCAGGTACTCCTTCGTAGATTCACAGGGCGGCTTCAGCGGCAGCACTGCGGATCCCGAGGAGCACCCGCCGAGCACCGACAGGGGCTTCTCGTCGACCACGATAAGCTGAAAGCCCTGGGCCAGCCGCTGCGACACGATCTCCTTGCACACCTCCTCCGTGGACAGGGGCTTCCGGTAGACCGCTCTGCTTTGCGCATACTCATGGTTCACGTCGTCCGGCAGGAGCGTGTAGTCCGAGATCACGTAGTCGTTGTTCAGGGACCGCTTGTCGGGGAAGTAGTCCGTGGTGATAGGCAGGCAGGCGGGAATCGTCAGCGACTTCCAGTCAACGCCTGCAAACGGAGTCACCAGGGGTTTAGCACGGGGTGTTCTCGGCAGGATCGAGGATCAGAGCAGAGAGAAAGCCAACGCCGGTGGTACAGGTGTGAATAAATCAAAATCGCTCAAGCTCAAGAAGGACTACTAAGGAAATCATAACCAAAAGGAAGGCTGTCGGACTCCGGTCCGGTTCGGGAACGAGAACTGTCACCAACGGATGGGGTTAGCGTGTGGGAGGGCGTGGGGGGACGTGCGCAATACGAAGTACAGGTGGCGTGAGGGCGAAGCATGCTGGCTTAGCGCTACGGAACTACACAACGGCAACATGCTGCACATGCTCTAGTGGGCGACATGCTCCATTACCATCTCCGTTAGGATTACCACCGCCCGATGGATGGGTGTGTTGCCTGTGCATGTTTGGTGCGTTGGTGGTGGTTGTGGGTGGTGTTCTACTACAAACTACGGAATTAATCTATGGTTACTTGCTATAATTAATGAGTAAACTACATGCATTGGGTTTGTGGCTGGGTGCAGGGTTTGTTTCTGGGTTTCACAGGCTCTTCAGGGGATTAAGCGTGGTAGGTTTTAGGGTAATCTGCAGACTGGGACAATGGTCACCCCATAGGCAGAGACGAAGATGCTACTGGAATTCCTTTAATTGTACCAGGATTTCTAGGCAACCTATAGAAACATTCTAATAACTAGTCTGGTAAGATTGATTACATCTGCAAGGTCCTTGCACTTTTCATTTATTCCTACTCATTGTACCCTTGCAGAGGGTGTTATAATTTAGCCATGATATTTGCAACGCAGTGAAGGAGGCATCTCCGGCCCCATATAATATATATATTCTTGATCAGCATCACCAGCCGAGTCGATCTAACAAAAGAGCTTTCCAAATTGAAATATATGCAATTCTGGCTTAGTTATGCCTTTTTTAAATTAGCAATCTGCAAGGGTATGTAATCTTCGGCTTTCCGAAGTTAGCTTCCTTGCTTGTTATATTTATTTTATGTAATTGTATTTGCCTCTAAGGAAATTTAGCTGCATTGAAAAATGGTCTCCATATTAAAGCTACAGAATATTACTTACATCTCCCTAAATATATATAATTTACAAATTACCAAGGGCGAATGAGCAAGTGTTTATTTCAGGGACTGAACAAGTGTTCATTTTAGTAAGCGGACAAGTAAGTGTTAAATTCAGTAAGTGAATAAAGAAGTGTTCATTTTAGTAAGCGGACAAGTGGTCATTTCAGAAGTGAACAAGTATTCACTTGACTAACTGAACGAACAAGTGGTCTAGAGTTCCTAATCCATTCATCCTCCCATTACAATTGACTGCTTATGATCCTAGGACCCAATATCTTTTCTGGGTAAAAGCAGTAACTAAGCACATAGCCAGTCTCTCCACATTTACAACATCCCCGGACTTGAACTACATATATGGCTAGCTACGGGGATCAAGGAATACCAATTGTTTAAGCCATCTAATCGTGTTTTGTGTGTGGTGGTTGCATGTGTGGTTTTGTGTGCTTCGGATGCGTCGCTAATGCTTTTGTACAGAGTGTGTCAAGAGAAAGTGGTGGAATTTGTATTTTGTCCAAACCTATGATGATCTTTCCTTTTCCGCCGCCGCAGCCGCCCGCCGCTGGGCCGGCTGGCGGATCCAGGCCACCCAGAAGATGATGGTGCTCGCCCTCGACGATCGGCCTCAGATGCTGGACTAAACGAGCGATGGGATTCGATATTCGATGATGGAATGATGGTTGCAAATTTCGATTCGTGGGTTAGGTGGTCCGATTGGGTTCATTCGTTCGTGGATTGTGGGTTTTGTGGGGAATATAATGTGAATCATACGAAAGTTAGATTAGACTTAATATTCGATTCAATTGCCAAGGGGGTTCTGTATTTTGTTTTCTGGTTAGGAATGAGCTACTTCGAATGCATTAACATTAATCCCCGAGGTGGCGGGCGGTTAGTGGGGCGGTTAGGTGGCCTTTGTCTGCACCCGAAGCTCAGGCGGATCTCCACCACGAAGGCAATGCTGCTGCCCAACAGTCCGCACAGAAGCAGACTGAAGGCGGGCGCCAACATGTTGAGGGCCAGCGGCCGGAGCCTCAGCTTCTCCTCCATCTCCTCCAGCGTGGAGAAGTCCTTGAGGTAGCCCATCCTGTGGGCCCGCCGATAGCAGGTCTCCAGCCACCGGTCTGCCAGCCCGCCCTGCTGCACGTGCAGCAGGAAGCGATGCAGGGCGTCCTTGAAGTGCGAGTCCACTCGCAGCTGGTACTGAAAGGGATACGTGCCGTGGCACATCCTGGAGAAGAAGAAGCGCTTCTTGCGCAGAAAGCGCTGCTGCATGTCGAAAAACTGCCAGCGGATCCGGCTAATGGGATATATGTACTCCAGGTCCAGCGCAATGCGCTTCGCGTCAAAGTGCTCGGGATCCGTGAAGCTGAACTTGGCCGCGAACTGCTCTGCGTGTCCCAGGGAGCCCACGATGGCGTCTTGGTCGGAGGGCAGCACCAGAATCCGGTAGGGCAGCCGGAACAGCTCCTCCAGGCTCCTGGCATTCTGCTGTGTGAGAGTTACGGCCAGAAGGGAGGTGAGCTTGGTGCTGTACGACTGCACCAGGATGAAGATCCCGAAGAGAATTATTAGGCCACAAAAGCTGCGTTCCTGCCTGCACCTCACTCTGCCAGCTCCCGGCACTCCGAGTATCTTCCAGAGCTGCGATTCCGGCATCACGCGACGCACAAAGAGGAAGTGTACCAGGAGCAGGGTGAGCAACAGGCACAGCCACAGCGTCAAGCTGAAGGGCAGAAAGACATAGAGGCTCCGCGAGATGTCGTTCTCCAGGGGGATCATGAAGCAGCGCGGCGCCACCTGGGCGGGATAGGAGTAGTCCACCTGGTGGTTTGGATGCAGCGTGTCGAACAGGTGCGGGCTCATCTCTACCCTGCCCTGTATAATGAGATCCGTGAGCGCTGCGATGTTCAACAGCTTGGAACCGTTCACCACGAGAGGGAATAGATCCAGCGACACGTTCAGGTGCGACATCAACTGGGTGATCAGGATACCACCCATGCCGTCCAGCTGCCAGGCGTTCGTCCGGCTATCCTGGTACCAAAACGTGTTCGGCACATCCTGCTGCACGGGTAGGCTCAGCCTGTAGCCCCTGAAGTTCTGCCGATTGGGAGGGGGAAACAGATGATGCGGATCATATGTGGACAGCCGGCGCATCCGAATCACCCGGATGGAGGGGTACGGGTCCATTTTGTAGAACCTTCGCTGGGCCACCACCACCAAGGCGGAGCGGAACTGAAGTTTCCAAAGCAGCTCGAAGAAGCGCGCCACTCTCGATGGCGACTCCTTCCTCTTTAGCAGGAACAGGGTCTTGGAGTAGCGCCTGCCCCGGGCTCGCCGCGCCTGCGACTGAATTACTGCATCGGTGGTGTTCCGCGCAAAGACCACGTACAGCGTTTCCTCATCCTGCAGCCGGCTGAACCGCAAAGGCATCGCCTCCTCGTCCGTGGCTGTCATCTGCGGCAGCAGGTGGAAGTGGTTGCTGCCGTTGCACCTCAGCAGGCAGTGCAGTTCATCTAGATAACTAGGACTGACTGAGTCCAGGCTGCTGACAATGGTGATGGCATGCAGGCGATGCAATCGCCCGATCCTGTCCAGAAAGTGAGCCAGGTGCGATGGTCGTACAAAGTTCTCCTTGGCGGAGGCGGAGGCTCGCTCTCTCAAAAGGAACAGCAGAAGCAAAAGGAGGAACATTTTCAGGCGGACAAGCAGAGTCGGACTGATTTTGGCCAGATGCTCCACTCGCTGAAGTACTCCACGGGCCATGGGGCGTCCCCTCTAATTACTCGGCCCACGATAGCATCTCTTAAACACTAATCCCCATGCTTTGAGTGCGACACTTACCTGTGGTAATTGCTGGCGTCCACTCCTGCTCCCCGGTGGCTCCCCAGAGGTACGACTTTGCCTGAGTGGCCGTCAGGTTGGGCACGTTGGCGGGCAGGGCGTTCATCAGCGAGTTCTGTCGCCTCTTGAAGACTGTCAATGGGCACACAAAGGTATGGGTGGTAGGATTATAATCTCACTTCTATGACTCTGTCCACACAAAGGTGTGGATGGTATGATTATTTTTCAATTATATAGCTCGCTCCACACTCGTGGCAAGACTTACAGTCGACTTTCTCGTCGCCCATCACAAAGCTGTGCGTGGAGGCAGACTTGCTCAGTATCGAGTGGGTGGACACCCGATCGTACTGCTCCGCGCTCTCGCAGCCATAGTCCTCCTGCTCGTTGTTGTTGTTGCTGCATCCGCCGGTCTGGCTGTTGGCTGTGTTGGGGATCTGCTGCAGTGGCCTAGGCTGACCTGCCGCCGATATCTTTGCCGGCACAGCCTGGTAATGATGCTGCTGAATGAGCACGCCCGTCGGTCCCTTGGGAAAGATATGCGTCCATCGGCGGCGATTTGAGGTCAACTTAATTGTGACCTGGGAGGGATCAAAGGGATTGATCAGGGCACGTCCGGGGCGCACTATGGGCGCAATGCTGACGATCGTTCTGCGCGAGTTCTTCTCCGACGCCAGGGACTCGGAGAGATTGGAGGTGTCCGGCTGCTGGAAGTTGATTAGGTTCGATTAGGAAGCTAGAACCCATTATTTCAGCGAGAAGCAGTTACCAGGGCCGCCAGCATTGCGGAGGTGCCGTGGTGAATGTCTGGATCGGACATCTTTCGCCGCATGGCCGGGATCTGTGTGGGTGTGAGATTCTCCCAGTCGTTGTTCCGGTAGGCATACGTCTCCAGACTAGGCACCGACGTCTTCTTGGCCCGCACCACGCGCTGCAAGGAGCTGGGAAGCGAAAGGGAATCTAGTTAGGACAACAAACAAAACACAGGTCTCCAGCCCAATGCCCAATGCTTACCAGGTGCTCTGAGCAGGCAGCGGCTGAAAGATCTGCTCGTCGTACGCATCGTAGTCGAAGAGCGAGTTGTGCTTGTACTCCGACTGATTGCAGCTGAGGAAGTGGCGCTCGTTCTCCTCGCCCTCATCATCGCCCTCGCCGCCGCCGGCGTCGTGTAGCGTTTGCTGGGAGCCAAAGAGGGGCAGCTTGATCCGCGGAATGAAGCTGGAGTAGGCGATCTTCTTGTTCGTCGAGTAGAAGCTCAGGTTTATCCAGTGCGGCAGGGAGTAGTCATCTGCGGATGTCAGGGTGGTGTCCTTGTTGTGGAACTTGAGCAGAGGCACCGCATGCAGGGGCTGCTCGCCCACACAAACCAAATCACTGCCCACACCATTGTCGATGATCCGCTGCTTTGTGATATTGGTTAGCTCACGGTCCACGGAAAAGACGCCCACGCCCGGCGTAATCACCACAGAGAGCTGTCCGGTGCGATCGAACGTCCTGTCCAGGTAATGCTTCTCAAAAGTGTTCAGAGAGATGTTCAGAACCTCTAGGAAGTTGCCCTGCGTGGCCGAGGAGTTTGTGGCAGGCGGTATCTTCATGTGCTCCCTTTCGTGATAGCGCAGCACGGTCGCCTGGTAGGAGGTGAAGAGCTTGCGCAGCTGGCCCAGCACCGTGCACCAGTCGTCGCAGCGTTCGTTCTGGATGGCCACGCGGTAGAAGTCCTCGTAGAAGCGACCCTTGTAGTCCAGCTGCAGGCAGTCGCGCATGTGCTCGGGGAACTCGTCCAGGCTCTTCGCCGCGTAGAAGGTGCGCGAGAAGAGCACTATTGTCACCTCGTGGTTGCAGCTCAGCTTGCGCCACTTCTGGAAGAGCTCGGTGAGGAAGCCATTCACGGCCTTCTCAAAGTACAGATCGCCATGAATGTCAAAGTCCCACATCTCGGAGGACATCTGCAGAAAGAGGTACACCATAGAGGTGCTGCTGCGGAACACGATCTTGGTGTCCTCTGTAATAACGCCGCTGGCCACGCGCTCGCCCTGCGACCACATCTCGTACACCTGGCACCGGATCTGCATGTCGTTGTAGTCGATCTTCTTGTTCACATACACACAGGTGTCCGTCTGAAAGGAAATCAATGGTAGAGTCGTTATCTTAGTTCATAGAGTCGTATGTCCCTTCCATTCTCCCTACCAAATAGGTCTTTAGTCGCCACATCTCGGAGCGGCCCATATACTGGTCCTTGAACGTGATCTCTATGGAGTCCAGGGCCACGTCCGCCGGATCCACGATGCGCATGACCACATTGGTGTAGGCGCGCATCTTGAAGGCGGTGGCAATGCCCGACTCGATGCTGATCACATCCCGGCCGCAGCTGCCATTGAACTCCGTGATCTGGAGCAGCAGATGTGTGCCGTTCTCCTCGTCCGGGGCGTAAATTTCCACAACGTCGCCCACGTTGGCGTTGGGATGGTCCTTCGGGTTCATCAGCAGGTCCGCATCTATTTCAAAAAGAGAGCCATAAGGTTACGTCCATATGTGTGCGCAATTTCCAGATAGCAAACGCATGCAATCTTTACCGTAGGATTTGTTGCAGCCCCGCGTGTGCGTGTGCAGCTTGTACAGCTTCATGCTGATTTATTTTGTTGTAAAACCAACGCGCAATTATTTACTAACTTTGCGAAACATTTGCCATTTTCGCATTGTATTTGTGAAAAAAATTCTACTTTTCCGTGTTTTGTTTTGATACCAATTCCTTATCTGCAGTGTGGCTGCATTTGCAGCGAAGCATAATACCAACATAATACCAATGGGAAAAATACCAGAAAATGTAGAAAATTCTTGATATTTTTATATTAATTTTAATTTTATCGAATTAAATGCGTTTTTTGCATTTCAAATTGGTGCTTATATCATAAAATATTTTTGATAAAATTGATAATTTTATAAACAAATTTTAAATTTTAAAAAAGAATATAAAAATAAGTACATATGTATGTAGTTAACAAATATGATTTCCCAACAATTAATGATACCTATTAATGTGCCACTCACTGTGGGGATATATTGACGCACATATTTACTTAGCATGGTGCTAATTAATCAATTAGAGATTTGTTTCATTGTTGACATATCGATTCCATACATACGCACTAAAATTCATTTATGTATTTAAAATGCTTCAAACTGCAGTGACCAACGAGTGGCTTGCCAGGCTCTATTAATCGCCCCGCTGCTGTACCTATTAATTTACATCTTTCTGGCCATGAAGCTAATCTAAGCAATTAGAGAACGACGTTCTATTTGTGTTTTTATACATTTGAATTTATCTCGAAATCATTACAATTCGCCTTCGTTGTGTTTGTTCAATGAATAATTTTATTGGGTCGCAAATATCAGTGAGTACATTTCGACAAAAATCGTTTTAAGACAGTGTTTCGCCTGGCTAAATGGCTAGCTAATCCTCTTCTCTTCAGTCCTCAGTCAGATAGCTGCACCTCGGAGGAGTCCGCATGCACACTCACACCTCCGGATCCGGCTTGTATTTCGCATCGGGCATCGGCATCGCCAATCGCCATAGGGGTTTTCGTTTCGCAATAGGTTACTATTTGTTTTGTTTTGGGCTTTGATTAGAACGCCACACTGACGACAGAGATCGCCGGGGTTGATAATTCGCATTTTTCTACTTATAGCGAGAGGGTTATGTGTATACAATGCTCACCAGGATGCGTCGAATGGTTCGTCGTTCGTCGTCGGTATATATGTATGTAACTAACAATTCAAAGTGTCAAAGTCGTCAATCTCAACATGCAGCTTAAACGGTAGGCAGAACCACGGAACAGGCTCCTAAAGCTAACTAAACACGTACGGACTACAAGTAAACGTTAATCACTAGGGGGAGGATGGCAGGGAACACCCTGGCGTTGATTCTGCACTGCGGATTCGATGCTTCTCGTGGGCTCCTGGGCCAGAATCTCGCCGGTGGTGTTCTCACATCGCCACTGTGGCCAGGACGACGGTGATGTCGTCTGGCTTGCCGCCCCGCGCCTGTATGTTGTTTCGCCGAGCGCTAAGGGCGAATGGCGACAGGAACTCGCTGTTCAGGGAGAGGGTGCGCGCCATCAACGCCAGGCTGTTGGCTGTCATCTGCAGCTTGACAGGATCCTGCTCACCCTCCACCTCGCTAAGCACCTGCAGCATCAGATCCTCGGGCACGTTATCGAACACGCCGTCGGTGGCGATGAGAATCACGTCGCCATTCCGCACCGGAAAGCTCATGGTGTCCGCGGACTCTGGACTGTCACTGAGCACATTCGGCCCGTGTCCCGGGGGCGGCAACGATAGCTGGAAGGGTGTGTTGAAGTAGTGCTGCTGCTCCTCCGACTTGTGCACCACCTGGCCCTGTCGCACCACAATAAAGCCGCTATCGCCGATGTTGGCCGTGTGTACTGTGCTCGTCTCGCGGTTCAGGATCAGCACGCAGGCGGTGCTGCTGCCCAAGATCGGCTTTTTTTGCTCCATCAGCTCGCAGTAGCTGTAGGCCAGCAGGTTGACGGGCCGCTGCGGGTTGAAGTGACTGCACTGCACCAGTCGCTCGCAGGTGCGCATTAGAAACGAGGAGAACTCCCCGGGATCGATGCCGTAGCTCCGCCAGCCGCCCACGCCGTCGGCCACGCCCATTACGTCCGCCTGCTCCGTGGAGGCCTTGAACCACGAGTCCTCGCCGTACTTGCCCGGCTTGTACTTGTGCCGCAGGTTGTCCTTGGCGAATCCGCATACCACCGACACAAATCGGGGTCGCTGGCTGCCCGCTGCTGCTCCTCCAGCGGATCCCGATCCAGACTTAACGGCCCCCTTGGTGGCCGCAGCGCCTCCGCCGCCCGTCGCCGTCTCCAGGAGCGTGGAGAAGCTGCTGCGCAGGGCGCGCGAGATCATGCGCGAGGTCCAGTTAAGCGACGAGTGCATCGCCCCAGAACTCGTGGTCGCGTGCTCTCTCTAGACAATCAAGTTAAGGCAATCAATCCCATCCAGGTGTCTCCGCGCCTGGCTCGACTCGAATCGTATGCGTTGGGGTTGCGCAGTCCCGTGACTCCTGCACTTGCAATTTTCTGGCCAAATCTCCTGTCTTGACGGAGGCGATAATTTACGTTCCAATTTAATAATGTTATGTGATACACTTTTTCACGTCAGGTCGCGAACTGGTTCCAAGCTGAACTGAGCTGGCTGCTATCACGAGCTGGTTCCGTTCCTTGCCCCCCAACTCGTTCTCCGTCAAACTGGTTCCATCCCCATCAAAAGAACTTGGATCCACTCACTTTTTAGGTATATTTTTCGAGTGATTTTGGTATTATTTATGGTTTTTATTTATAGATTTTATCTATAGATAATTTACTTATTTTAAGATTCAACTTTGAAGGGTGAGTACTTATCATACATTTTGTATATATTTTATGTTCTAGGTTTTTATTTACGAATGTCGCCTGATGCCAAATGATCGATGACGACGATTTTATCTTAGGCTTATAATTTCATATTTTAAGGGATGCCACAGAAATATATGGAATTTTAAATAAATTCATGTTGTGATCGCAAAATGTTAAATCTGTCATTAAATTTAAGTCCTATCTTTATTGATAAATATATTGAATATATTATATATTTTAAAATACCATTTTGTTGTCCAAATAATTCATACTTTTTTGGCGTGATTTGGCTAACATTGCCTGGTCACACGGGCGCCAAAAGTAGTTTGTTTTTCTGAGAGATTCGCTCTCTCTCCTCTCCTTTTAGCAGACTGTTGTTCGTAACAGCTTCAATTCGACCCCATGTACATGTTAACCCGAATTTTGACAAAGCGCCGCTAAATTCTTAAATGTAGATGGCCTTTAGAAAATCGAAGCGACCGCAAGGTGGGGTAATTTTATTTGCTTTCATATTATTAATATTTTTATAATTCATTTTAAAATAAATGGTAAATATTAACAATTTTTGAATCCGCCGCGCTTGAATTCTATGTTATTCTTCTTATGTTATGTTATGTTATTCTCTCCCACGCGAAAGACGAAAGAGACGTAACAAGTTGGCAGCTTTTTAAACAGAGGTGGTATTTTTTTTTTTATCGTTTTTCGCTTTGCAACACTCCTACGTCATAATAAGATATTTCTTCTCTTAAATATTTGAAATTTTTTTTTTTTAATTTAGGGGGAAGACTGGATTTTTTAGGGGGAAATATCGACTCTTTGAGATTTTATAGGGGGAAAGCTAAATTTTTATCTGGCAACACTGTTGTTTTTCGCCAAAAAAGTCTGCCCGAACCAGAATTTGCCTGACTGCTATAAAACTCATCTGGTCCTTTTAGGCGAATTTCGGGATTTTTAACGGAGAATCTGGCGGGCACACTGCATCATAAATTTAATTTCGGCATCAGCTGGAAAAAAACTGGCATCAGCTGGAAAAAAACTGGCATCAGCTGGCGAAAAAAGGATCAGCTGTTTTACAAAAAAATACTAAAATACTACTAAAAATACTAAATTTGGTTTGCGTCCGCACTTCTACTTCTATCAAAATTTCCAACCAATCCTTATTTATTTTTCTTATCTATACATTTATTTCATTTGCTCAGCTGTGTGGTATTGTTTTTTTGTTGTTGCTTGGCTCCAAACAAAGACGCGCTGCTGCCAGTTTTTAACCCAGTTTCGAGCTCCGCAGCTCGGCAATGAAAGCAGCTCCGCCGAGTCCAACAACAAGCGCGTCGCACCAGTGAGGTGAAAAGAGCCCGCAGCGGGGGTGGGTACACGGGGACGAGGTGTTTTCTGAGGAGAAGGAGAAGAGTGTTTTCGTAGTGTGATTTTGTTTTTGTTGCGCTTGGTGGTGGACGAAAGCAACGACATTGGCATAGAAAATTTTGCATACTCTCTCTCTCTCTCTCTCTGGCACGCACCACTCACTCACGTAGAAAGTAAAAATAAAAGCTAAAAATAATTCGTGTGTTTTTTTCGGTTTCGAATACAACAAACATATTTGCAGACGGAAATTGATCGGTTGTGTAAATTGGAAAGTGCACGAAAATCGCGAGCGCATAACGGTACGTGTGTATACACACACATGGAGGCAGCACTTGGTTGATGCGTCCCACTAGGAGGAAAAAAGACAAAGAGCGAGACAAGGAGCAGGAGCAGGAGCAAGAGCTATGTCCGCACGGGAGAATGTCGTCGCCAGCCGCCTGTCCAAGCTGATGCTCAGCAATGGCCAAAGCGGGAGCACTGGCAGCGAGGTGCAGTCGCCCGTTTCTCCCGGGGAACAGTCGTTGGCCCAGTCGGAGTTGAACCAGCTGAAGCGGGACGCGGATCCTCAGTTCTCTCGCTTCGCCGACTACTTTGTGATATGCGGCTTGGACCTGGACACGGGCCTCGAACCCGATCGCTTTGCAGGTGAGTTAAATCATCGATGGCAGCAGAGCACCCTTTACCAACTGGCCTCCTCCTTGTTACAGGCGACAACCTTCACTGCTCTCCTCTGGATAGAGCCTACAAGAGCAAGCCCCTAGCCCACTATCCCGAGAATGTACCCTGGAACCCCTTCGATGCGCACGGCATTTGCATGGTGAGTCCCCAGACCAGAGGCCACTCCAGATCTATGTTGAGCTAGGGTGGGACGTGGTGATATTATGAAAATTATTTCGAGTGATATAAGGGAATGCCTTATAAAATAGCACAATCCCTATCCTTGTGTGCAGAAGTAACAAAAAGTAACGTTTTATTAATTACTCATTATATTTTTGCTTTATTATAACTATTATAAAACACAAGAGTCAAGGTTTACTGTTTTCAGTGATTTATAATTTAAATAGTGCGAAAAACATAAAAGATAACAGAAAATACTATATTTGATGGTAATATTTAAATTTTAATTGATAGTTCCTGAAATATTTGGTATATTTGATCTCTTTTCCTTTTTCAAACAAAACCGACGCACCCTAATCCCATATTCATATTTAATTGAGCTCAATTGGCTGCCCTTTCGGTGGAAATTCATGCCTCGTTTGCTGGCTGGCTGGCTCATTGATACGAGTGGCGAGTGGTGAGCGAATGAGCGGCAATAGATTCAATTGATGCCACGACGACGGCCGCGTCAGCGTCAGCCGTACGCTAACGCTAAGCTGCCTTATCATTACACATCTGTGCTCGTGCTCGCGCTCTTGCTCGCCGCTCGTATGAATGAATGGGATCCAATTATGCCGACCACTTGAGATCGAGCGTGGCGTCTGTCTCATCCACCGCCCCTTGATTATCTTTCCGCAGCTCTCCCTGCCGCAGGGCCTTCGATTCCGCACCCAGAAACACAACATCGAGCCGAGATTCCACTCGTTCGCTACCACGCGGGAGGATGGCAAGCGCTGTTATGGCTTCAGCTTGGTGTTCTATGAGGAGATCCGCAATAGGAACATTTGCGGGGCCATTCACACCCTGCAGAGCATGTTTATCACGGAGCTGTCCAACGGCCAGCAGACGCACTCGCTCAGCCGGGTGAAGCAGGATGGCCCGGTCAGTCGCTCGCTGCCTCGGCACTTCAAGGTGGCCGGGCAGGCGCCACAGTCCGCGCAGAGCTACTACGACATCAACAAGGACAAGCTGTATGTGGCCAAGAGCATATCGCTGATCTGCCAGGCGCCCTACGCCTTTGCCGCCCAGATGTTTCTCAAGAACCTCTACAGATGTCTTCCCCGTCAGCCTGGGGCTGGGATAAGCCTTGAGTCGTACGTGTACAACATACTCTATGAGGTGATGCTGCCGCAGCCGGGCAAGTCCATTCGCGTTTACCTGCCGCCCACGGAGCCCCATCTGCCCGCCATTGCTCTGATCCTTCAGCGTCCGCTATTGGCCACCGAACTGCCGCTCCTAGACTTTCCACTGCGCCTGCTCTTCAAGTATCTGGGCGTGGAGTGCGTCATTCAGCTGCTGACGTGCGTCCTCCTGGAGAATCAGGTGCTGCTTCGGTCCACAGGTATGGATTTCCCTTAATGACAGCCGAACAGCCGCTGGATCAGCTTATATCCGTTATCTCTCTTTTGTAGATTACCAAAGACTCATGATCGTGGGGGAGTGCATCACCTCGCTGCTGTTCCCGTTCGTGTGGCCTCACGTCTACGCACCCATTCTGCCGGCCGCACTGCATCACTTCCTGGATGCGCCCGTGCCCTTCGTGATGGGCCTGCACGCCGAGTGCGAGGCGGCGCACAAGATCGGCAGCGAGGCTACCCTGTGCTTTGTGGACATCGACAAGAAGCACATCCAGCTGCCCGAGGAGCTGCCAGTCTTCCCGCACAAGCTGGACTTTATGGCCGAAATCGGCTCGGTGCTGGATAAGTTCGAGATCGAGGGGGCCCGCGACCAGGACCCTAGTCTAAGGAATGGCTATGGGGGGCGCGGATCCAGCGGAAGCGGTATTGGCGCAGGCGGCATCGGTAGTGGAGCATGTGGTGCGGATGCAATGATCTCTAGCTGCACACTGCCCACGGGCTTGCAGGCGGCGCGACGGAGCAAGGAGCGATTCCAGCAGCTGCAGGAGACGGTATACACGCTGTCTGGATCTGGATCGCCCGGCGGCGGCGTCGTGGATTACCAGCCGCTGATTGCGCACCCGTCGCGGATCGACCATGTGCCGCGCATCGCCGACTTCCTACGCAGAAAGGGCGGCATCAGAGGCAGCCAGGGAGCTGGCTCTCCTGTGGGTAGTCCCACTGTCTCGCTCTCCTCCTCGCCGGTTGGCGTCTACCACGATGTGGACGCCGTGGATGCCACCATGCCAGCGAGCGCGCGTCGCGGCGAGAAGCCCAAGCTGGGCGTTGTGGATCAGTACTATCAGGACCTACGCATCAACAGCTCGGTGCGGGAGATCTTCCTCAATCGGTTCGTCCACATGTTCCACGCCTACGAGTACTTCGTGATCTATCCGAACCAGGCCCGCGACGAGTGGCTCTCGAACCGAGAGACACTGCAAAATTTCGACAAGTCCTCGTTCCTGTCCGACCAGCCGGAGCACCATCGGGCCTTCCTCTCGCGCTTCCTTGAATCTCAAATGTTCGCCACGCTGATCGACAACAAGATCCTGGCCATGTGGGAGCCGCAGCCCGACGAGCAGCTCCAGCTCTTCGACCAGCGCGTCAAGCTTCTGAGGTGAGTTCTCCAGACTAACTGCGTACTTCTTCAAGGAAAACAGTGTTGGGTATTATCTATTAGGTATTAGGTGTTACCCCAGAGTACTGCGCACCAGTTCGTAGGTAGTGGTACGACTACGTACAAGGGAACTACGAGTACGTACTTTACTGACCCTAGTCAATGTATTTGTTCATTTCCATTTTTGTATGAAATGTCCACCTATAGGGTCAATTGCCACCAGTTCGTTTACCGTGAACTAGTGATAAGGATACCCATAAAAAGGGTAGTTACATGGTACCCATACTAGGTGTGGTGATATGAGTAGCCATGAAAAGGGTAATGGGTAGCATAGGGTACCCATACTAGAAGTGGTGATATAAGTACCCATGAAAAAGGTAGTTACATGGATACCCATGTTTGATTTTCACTCAAATGAAGTAAATATTTTAGAAACAAAACAAATGAAATTAGGGAGATTTAATAAGAACCCTTTTGAGATCTTTTTACTTTACCTAACTTTTTACTACTTTGTACTGTACTACAAGCTCACCTCTTTTATTTTTAATGACAATTATTATTTTATTTTTGTTTACCTATCTTCTGTAAGATAATATGTTAAAGTTAAATGGATGTATTCATGATAATAAATTCTTTTAAAAATACTCACAACATTTCTAAACACAATTGTTACGACTCGTGACCATCAGATTTATAGTCCAGCACACTACCCAACGCTCCACAGAGACAAATTAGACAACAACATCGAAATCGCAAATTTGCTTTGTGGTTCGGCGTTCTTTTACCATAGGGTCAGTCAGGGAAGTACTGAACTAGTTAGGTAGGTAGTTCAGGCAAGGCCAATCGACAAATCCAGTACTGTAGGCGTATTATCTATTAGGTATTAGGTATAAGGTATTAGGTATACAGCTTCTAGTCGGTCCCTTGCCCTCATCTCTGTTAATTAATAGAGTACGATATGTGTTTTTTATGCATGCTATGCATTGTCGATCAATAAAATACAGATCAAGAAGGGAGTTAGCGCCAGATCTGGATCATCGTCGCTACACGATATTATTGTGATTGTGCATCTTCGAGTTTTTATTGAAACAGAACACTCAACCAAAGAACAAAACGATAAGAAACGAAGTTTTATGTTATTTTCAATCTATGGTTTCTAATCATAGTTTTAACGTGTTTGGTGACTCCGATTCAATTCATAGCTCTAATGGGAGGTGACTCCAGACTAGGTCAACTATTAATAGTGGAATACCATTTAAAATGTTCTTAAAATACGTATTGTTGAATCTGAATTGTGTTACACTTTGTAAGGAGCTTTGTTTGCTTTACTTTTGCAGGCGACGTCACGGGGAGAACATGATCGCCGCCACCAGCTACGAGCCGTGCGTGCTCAGCCAGGACTCGCAGCAGGGCTTTGAGAAGCGGCTCAACTGCATCGACATCGAGGTGACGCCGCCCAGCGAGATCCTGGCCAATCGGGCGGCCTACTTCCGCAGCTTCCCGCTGCTGGAGAAGGGTGTGCTCAACCAGGAGTGCGCCTCGAGGTATAAAAATTAGTTGCTCCCACACAACAGCTCCCTCTAGTTGCCTTAGAGTTAGCATAGTTAGAGTTTGTCGTCGCTCCACCAGCACGCCCCGCTCTTCGACCGATCCCCCCGCTAACCCCCGCACTCATCCAATAACAAGATATAGAAATAGAAATGTACCTTTTACCTTGTGCCGTGTACCTCCTGCCCCCTGCCCTTGCAAGGGGGCAATCGTTTGATATTACCTAAATGTTAGTTATAGACACGCCTTTACCACATAGACACCTAGCCGTACCTAGCTCTGTATTGTATGTACTTCCTCCTTCGAGCTGACTCCAATTAAATGTGATCGGACATATCCGCATCCTCCGAGGGAACACCCTCGCGCCGGTGCTCCCTCGTACTCGTATGGTCTCCTCCGTCTAGTGAGGGATACCGACTTTACCCACTTTACCATAATAAATTCTGCATTCTCCAAACTGTTAACCGAGACTCTTCTTCGTTTTGTTTTCGTTTTGGTTTCGTTTTCGTTTTACCCCGCACCGCATGCACCCGCCCACAGCTCACCGCCTGCTCCTCCAGCTCCTTCTGTTCCTCCTGCCACGTCCTCTAGCCCTCCTCTTCGGAGTCCCCACTAATCCGCTGTCTCTTTATTCTCGTTCAAAATTCAAACTTCAAACTAAAACTCAAACCGAAAACTTCAAAACTCATCCGCGCTAACCTCCAAATCATCCAAAAAACCTTCCTCCGCCTATGAATCCGCAACCGCATCCCGAACAGAGGCAACAGCCTGCGGCGGGTGAAGAACGGCAACAAGTGGCGGGCCAGGGAGATCTCGCTGGACCAGAAAGCACCCGGCGGCTCTAATGCCATCAATCGGCTCTCTGCCAACCTGACCACGGCGGATGTGAGTCCGGCCCTGATCGCCCAGGCCAATTGGACGTTTGTGGAGCGACTGCTGAAGGTAAGACCTCAAGGGTGCGAAGGGGAAGTGGCTGCCGTGTTTAGAAGCGAAAATAAATAAATTAATAACAATTACAGGACATCAAGTCGAAGACCAAGCGCATGCTGCTCGAAAAAATGGGCAACGAGGCGGTGGCTCTGGGCCTCAAGGGCGACGGCATCGAGGAAAACACTCTGATAGCCAGCATGTGTGATCTATTGGAGAAGATTTGGTCCCATGGCCTGCAGAACAAACAGGGCAAGTCCGCTCTGTGGGCGCATCTGCAGGCCTACCTCGAGGCGCAGGAGGTCCGCGTTGCTGGCGACTCGTCGGGAGTGGGAGCGGGAGCGGAGCAGACGCCGCCAGTCTCCAGCAGCAGTCCTGGCAGCAAGATGACCATTGCCACAGCCTCGCCGGCGCTGGCATGGAATGCAATGCGCAAGCGTATGGACTGTAAGTGGAACATAAGAGATCCGGGGATAGGATCCGAGCTAAATTCATGTTATCCCGCCAGATCTCTCTACATTCCAAACGGACTTCGACACTCCGCCGAGTCCCAATCGCAGTCGGTCGCGGGACCGTAACAAGTTCGTCGGCTTGGAGCAGCTGTGTCCCCTGCCGGAGTCCCTGGAGTTCGATGTGAAGTGAGAAACACACCGGATCCTACTTCTTCCGCCATACCGTAATTAACGCAGTGATTTCCCCTAGAAACGTGCTGGCCATGGCGGATATTAAGACACATATTGGCTATACCCGCGCTTGGGTGCGTCTCTCGCTGGAGAAGAAGCTGCTCTCCCGCCACTTCCGCACGTTGCTGTCGGACGAGGCACTGCTGCGATCGCTGTACAAGCGCTCGGCCTTCCTTCGCTGCGAGGAGGAGAAGGAGCAGTTCCTCTACCACCTGCTCACCCTCAACACGGTCGACTACTTCAGCTTCACGAACATCTATCCCACGACGAGTAGGTCCCGCTAGTTGCCTCCCAGCTCTCAATTCGTGCTCATGCTCCTCCTTTCTCCCTCTTTCGATTGCCCCCTTGACCGCAGAGCTGCCCTACCGCGTCGTGATCTTCCCCTCCCGCAAGTACGGCTCCTACCACACCTCCAGCAATGTCTGGATCATGGTCTCGGGACGCATCAACGAGACGCAGCGGGTACCAGTGCCCAAGGGGTCTCTGGAGTTTATCTTCCATGTAAGTTTTGGTACTGGGACTAGGTGGACTGTGCCCTAGCCTGGACTAACTGCAATCCCAAACCCCTTCCCGCTTGCAGTACAAGAACCTGGGCCTGCTGACAACCATGCGCATTGGGCACGACAACTCGGGACCCAGCCACAAGTGGCTCGTGGAGCAGGTGGTGATGCGCAATGAGGTCACCGGCCACACCTACAAGTAAGCAGTTGCCAGTTGGCAACGGTAGCAACCTTAACCTAGCCTAGTGTAACCCCAATTCCCAATTCGCTCTTTCTCGCAGATTCCCCTGTGGCCGTTGGCTGGGCCGCGGTGTCGATGACGATTCCACGGAGCGCCTGCTGGTGGGCCAGCGGGTTTCGACGAGTGTGAAGAACGCTGAACTGGTCCCAGGATCCAACACCCGCACACCACCCCGTACACGCAGTCCCAGCGTGCAGCGCCAGGAGTCCCTGTCGGCGTCGGAGATCCAGCATCAGCTGGGCAACTGTGTCAACGTGCTGGTCAAGTGGCACTACAAGCCCAGCCGGGATCGGGATGTGGGCACGCTGACCAATCTGCTGTGCGGGGACGATGGGCTGGTTAAGTGTCTGGAGCAGGTTTTCCTCTGCGGCTTCCGGTCGGCGCGATTCTTCGGACGGAACTTATACATTTGGGATTACTTCAGTAAGATCAAGGAACTGTTCGAACAGAATCTGCAGCTGGAGCTCGAGGACTCGGCCTCCAGCATGGACTCCTCGTTTAGCGGCAGCAGCGGCAGCACCGGAAGCACCCTGCAACGCCGTGAGATCTCTAGCATCTGGAGGCTATATGTGCAGCTGATGGACGAGATCAACGGGACAGCGCTCGGCAAGGATGGCAAGTTCCAGCTGCTAATCTGCCTGAGCCTGAGGGAGCATCTGCTGACGCGTCTCATCAAGCCGATGGCATTGACCAAAATCACCCACGAGATGTACGAAGAGGAGAGCTTCCTGAGGCGCCGCAACCTCCTCACGTTCCTCATCCAGATCCTGGAGCCGCTGGACGACTGCCACATAGTGCTGGAGAACTCGATCACGCAGGGCATTCGCATACCATTCCAGTGCTAAGAGCTGAGAGCCACCAGCTCTGTCAGGAGCTCTCCGATTCACTTCACATCCAATACTCATCCCACACGGACGTTTTGCAACCAGTGACCTAGAGAATACTCACACCCACACATATGCTCTTATGGAATTTCAGAAATCTCGAATTCGTTGTTAGCTTTATTTAAGAAGCGGCGGAGCAACCTCCTGCCACCTCCTGTAGTCCCCTGACTACATCCAATTCTAATCCTAGCCACCACTTGCCATTCGATCCGACAGCTTGCCAAGAGCTGCCCAGTCAAAAACGCTGCCGAAACGTTACGATGAAGGGGGGAGAGCCCCGTCGAAGCCAAAGTTGAACACGAGAATTCCTTGCAATCGAATTTCAAAGACATTTACTGTGCAATTAGGGAGACCCGTTTACTACTACAAAAAGAATTCTAAAATGTTGTTCAAATGTCAAATATATATAGATATACGAGAGGTAGGGGTAGCCCTTAGATGTAAGAGCCCATTATAATAGCGTCCTCCTGTCCAGTCAATTCTCCTGAGTTCCAACTTTAACGGTGGCTTCTTAATTAGTTTTTGACTTACCAAAGAATCTTTGTTTTTATTATGGCTTATATATTTTAATAGGTTTAAGAAAAGAGCCAAGTGAGATCAATCCCAAAGGTGTGTACATGTTCAGCTTTATTTTCACCTTACATTTCTCAGCCAAAAGTGTTTGTGCAGCTAACGGAAATACCTAAAGAGACAGACACCGAAAGTCAATAAATACGCAAAAGACATTAATAAAGTTCGAGAGTTATCAAAATGATAAACCACCTAGAAAGGTTACTACTGCTAGAAGGGCTCTAGCAAGTCCTCGTTCCAGTGCGTCAAGCTTCTGAGGTGTGTCTTCTAGCCTCACTTCGTATTACGGAAAGTGTCCTCCTTTCCGCGAGGGGCACAAGCATTAGGCACCTTCTCTATTAATTTAAAGAATCTGGGCTGTGTTTCTCATAAAACGTTGCGTTTTATTTTAAGCATTGACAAGCAATAGGACGCATATCCAGAACGGAGCTAGTGCCAGATAGACATTGTTGGATTCCTTGCAAGTAGGAGGAGCTCCTCCGCGATCACTAAAACTAAACGTTTTTCTCACACTTCGTCCACGAGGTAAACGACCCATGTGCCCATCGCGACCACCCTCATCGTCATCGGGCAGTGATGTAGTCATCCTATTTTTCTTTTTTTTTCTTCTTCTTCGTCTTCCACTTCCAAATAGACGTGGTTCAAGAGGCAAATCACGAGTGTGACCTCCCTCCTTTTCCTTCCCCAGACTATAAAGCAGGGGATCCTGGATCATCCCGTCTTCAGGTTCATCACTACATAATATTTTTGTGAAGCGGATGCTGAATATACGATGCAAATACTCACTGCAACTTGCCATTCTCCACATCAATCCGGTTGGATGTCGATGTCACAATCTGGTTCGAATTTTCCGATACTATCTCATCGAAAGAGATGAAGGATAAACAAACAAAAATTTTGAGAAGAAACATAGTATTTAATTTTCAGGTATAAATTCAGATTGTAATGACAAATTTATTCGTAACGCCTTCGCATACAAAATGTTACTAGCCTTTGCATTGCTGTCCAACGCCATTTGAGTTTGCCGTTCAACGCCAATTTGAATTTGACAAGAATATGTTAGCACTCTTGTGCCTGTGAAATGTCAGTGAGAAGCCGTTTTCTCCCAATAATGCAATATACCTAAGTAAGCATCTCTGATGCTTGTGAGATGCCATTTTGTCCCAATAATGCAAAATAGCTGAATGAGCATCACTGCCAATGTCAGTGATAGCATTATGACACTGTATTAAAAACTTCATTAATTGGCTCATTAATTAGAGGCTTGACAGCAACCATAGGGTTTTGCCTAAGTGCGAGCAAGACGACTATACAGCACTTTCAATGAGATATTAATACATTAATTTCTCATTAATTGAAAAACTTATCGGTTTATCGAAAAAAAATACCAGACAAAAAATGAGTTCGATAGAATATACCGACTCTAATACAGAAAATTGTATCTAAAAACTATATTGATTGCTCATTAGACAAAACGGTCTCACAAAATATATTGGTTTTGCTGAAGGCTTAGCATAATTTTCAGCAACTATTCTGCACAAAAGCAAAATAAATAAACAAAATAAATAAGTTTTCGGTGGCATGGTTTTTCGCCGTGAAATCTTGCAATTATTATGAATTAACTAAATCTATGTACAAGAAAAGCTGTAAAAATCAGTTTAATGGTTTTCATATTAATTTCTGCAGAAGTATTTGCATGAGGATTCCAGAAATGAATAAATTGTGCACTGCGAATTCTGGCCATTGTTATTGTTTACCTTTTAAGTCAGTGTGACCGTAGTTGCATTACGAAAAAAATCCGAACCAAAAAAGACATATAGTTGTCTCTTTCAAGGTTCTAATGAAGTAGCTAATTAATGAAAACTTGTGCCCTGTATCATAGCCGTATGAGACTGCTCAGAAAACAGCATCTCACTGGCATCAGTGATGCTTAGTTAGCTGTTTTGTGCTGTGCGCCTGGTTCTTGAGAATATAAAATGCCCAAAAGTATGCAACTTTTTTTTTACTTTTAGACTAAAAGAATTCCTTTAGTGTTTCCGAATTATTTTCCGTTTAAAATACCATTAACTCAACGAATTTGCCAAGAATTTTGCTGTTTAACGCTATTTGAATTTGCCAAGAATTTTGTTGTTCACCGCCATTTAAATTTGTCCATCTCGGTCGACTACGTATCAGCAAATATGAGAAACAATTGTGCACCCAAATATGTATGTTTTCATATGTTTTGTGTTAAATAATAAATAAATTAAATTTCAAAGTATGTATATGTTCTGGCCTTTCTTTCGTTTCAATGTTTATTTCTCAAAAAATATTTAACAAAGCATTTATGCAATAAATCCGCTATTGCCGACTGTTGTTTCTTTGTTTTTTTTTTCTATAATGGTTGGTGTTGTTTCTTTTTGTTGGCTTTGTTTTGTGATTGTGTTAACTTATAGTTTAATGTAATGCGAAATAATTTAATATAAATATTTCTATATATTTTGGGTATCTCAAAACTACCGCTGCCGCCTCGATAATACAAAAATGAGTCTTTTCTGCGTTGGTTGCCTGCCGTCCTGCAAAACACACAGCGCCGAATTAGCTACAGGATCTGCCCCGATTCGTGGGCGATGGGAAAGTGGAGTGCCAGAGTGCCGGGGTGCAGGAGTGCAGGATAGGAAGTGCCAACTAAAACTAGGGATAGATTTCAGTGTACCATCATCTAGAGCTAGAGTAAGTAGAAGGGGTTCGGCAGAGCATCTCTAGCGTGTGGCCTGAACAAATCAGTTTACAATAGCATCTCAGATGCAGTAAGAGACGGGAAAAGGGTCGGGCTACTGGTCTGTCCCGCACTAGAATCAATTGCTGCGTCGCTCGTACTCCACCTCCTCCTCCTCGCCGTCCGCATCATCGTCCGGGGAGCGGCTCTGGAGACTCTGGTAACTCCTGCGCGCCAGAGAGGAACGTTTCTGACTATGCTTGCCGTTCAGTGAACCACTGCTCCCGCTGCCGCTGCCGCTCCCCTCCCCAGTCATTTTCTCGGCCAACTCCAAGTAATCATCGATAGTTTCGCTGTAGTCCTCGCCTCCTTCGGTGTCGTCTCCGTTCACTGATCCCGACGGGCTGCCCGGCGGGCTGAGGGCCTGCAACAGCTTGCCCTTGGACTCGTTCCACAGATGGTTCAGGTTCTCGCGGCCGAACAGCAGCAGAAAGGTATCGATGAACTCGCGCGATTTCTCCTCCCACTTGGTGATGATGTCCACCTTGACCTTGGTCAGCTCCCGTTTGCCGCGCGACTTCAGCTCGTCCATCTTGTTCTGCAGCCGGAACTTCTTCTCGGATAAGAACGAGACGTTCAGCTCCTTGGCGGAGTAGCCTCTGGCCAGGTTCCGGCGCACATACAGATCGTAGTCCTTCACGATCCGGGCCACAATGTCCGAGGTGGACACGCCCTCGGTGCGTTCCGTGGCAACAAACATGCCGCGCGCCTTTAGCGGGGCATATATGTCGTCCATGCCTTCGGTTACATATGGAATGTCGTCGTGGGCCACGAAATCGATCTTGTTGTCGGCAATGAACTCGTCCGACAGGGTCCAGGGCGCATTCTGGACGATCTGGGGGCAGGAGAGGGAGTTATAAGTTTGCTTATTCTATGCAAAGATAAGCACTCACCTCGTCCACGTAGCGGCAGTGACGCACTCCCTCGTAGCGCTCGAAGCCGTTCATCACGGTGCGGCCCTTCATGCGATGGGTCAGCTCATCGTTGCACACGCCTACGATGAGATAGACGTTCGGAAAGATGTTCTTCGCCTGCATCAGCTGGCGTGCATGGCCCTGGTGGAACAGATCGTAGATGCCATCGGCATAGACCCTCACCCTGCGGGTGGTCTGCCCGGAGCGGGCCATCTGGTAGGTGATACGCTGCGTGTAGTCGCAACGCTGCCGCTCCAGCATGGCCTCTTCATCGTGCGAGAAGGGCGCTGGCTTGCAAATGGTCTGCGTGGAGAAACGGGAATAAAGGATTAGATATACGTGTAAGGAGGGTGTACGAGTCTTCGGCCTACAAAGTCCTCCTCAAGCAAGTCGTTCATCGTTAGCAAATATGGTTTCCGTTCGTACAAAATATATCTTTCACTATCTCCCTTGTATTTAAGTGACATACGTGGGGTTTAAAAACACAGTCAGCTCGTATTTTCAAAGCCTGCTTTCCTGTCTCGATAATTTAGTTGCTCAAGCCATAGTATCGTGGTTCAACCTGTTCTGCTACGCTACACTCACCGCAAAATCTGAAGCACCACTGCCGTTGAAGAACTGCTGCGAGGTGGATCCTGAGGCTACCGCCAACGGTGCCGGCGCCGTCGTCTGCAGCTGCGGAACATACTTCCGCTTGACGCCGCTGAGGTAGTCCGCCGTGGAGGCGGTGCTGGTGGTCAGTGAGTCCTCGGCGGACGCTGCTTCGCCACCATCGTCAGCATCGCTTTGTGAGATGGTTCGCGTGCAGTCCCGCAGAGTGGTAGCTGCGGTGGTGGGCTCAGTAGCGCCGTCGCTGACCACAAGCACGCTCTCCAGCTGTGCCGACTTGGGCCTGCCACTGGCCAAGCTGGGGCTCTTTGTGCGCTGCTCCTGGGCCTCTTCTGGGGTGGCGGAACTTGAGGTGGCTGTGCCTGTGGCTGCGGACGAGGACGACGAGGGCATGGCGATGGCTGTCTCGTAGGTCCGCTTCCTGGTGGATGTGGAGGAAGTTGTGCTGCTGGGCGACGTGGCCGGGGGCGATGTGGTGCTGTTAATTGTGCTTTTGGCGAGTATCGATGAGGTGGCCATCGCAGCGGATGTTTGGGAGCGGCAGTTTTAACGATTTCACAAAAAGACACTAAACGGAGCAACACACTGAGATTCAAGCGTCTTTTCGGCTGCAAGAGATTGGAAGACGTCAAAGAAGAGAGGTTAGAGTTCAGTAAGACAACAGAGTTTTTACTTTATTTTACTTTTAACTGCTCGTGTAAGTAAACCCCAAGAGTAATTAACATTTTCCACTTAAAGTGCAGTCATTCAATGTTATAGGTTTAAGTACGATTTATTTTTATGAGCCCTGATCCATAACCTATGACACACTAATTTCCTAGCGTTGTATTAAACACCAATGAATGTACATATGTTTTTATACAAATATTAACTAGTCTGTGGGTTGAGTTATCGTTTCATTCAATTGGGTTTGGGTAATCCTAGTTCTCCGCTGCTTTATCACATAAGCTAACAATACGAGTTTGCCAACAAACAACATTTATCGCAGAGCAATTTCTGGAATTTATAACATTAATATTTATAAAACAAACAGAAATCTTTATTGGATTTTATGGGAAACGCATTATAGTAATTATAAAAAAAAAGTGCTGAACATTTAAATGGAACAAAAATGAGACTATAGCTACATCCACTCGGATCCCTCTGCAGAGGTATATAAACATAGCCATGTTCAATAAATAATTTAGAAATATGTATATTATATACCGCAATATAAATATTATTTATACTTCAAAAGAAAGAACGAAAAACAGATTAGAACTTTCTCGTGTATGCACTTGTTTACTAAACATTTTCTAAATAAAACCCCAAATAGCGCTGATGCCTACAGCGTTATAAACCCAAACTATTAAATCCTATATTTGTGTGCATTTAGTTGCAGGTTTTGTTTACACAACAATAAAAATGGGTTGATAGGCACTTGTAGGCACTGTGTCAACTGGGGATTGATTAGATGTAATTGAATATGTATCACCTTTCACAGCAACCCCATTTTATACATATTTATTAAAGTTACTAGAGTTGCATTTACTTCTTGCTGACAACACGTGATTCGTCCCGCCCCGCCCCTCACCGACAAAGTTTGAGCCACAGCCAAATCGATTTCTGCTTTAATTGCCAGAACGTCTGATTTTATTCGCCTCGCGCATCGAACCACAGCCACAGGAATTCCTGGGAAATCGAAAAAAACATCACAAATAAATCGAAACCGAGGCAGTAGACAACAACAATAACCCAAACAAATAATAATAGACACGACACGTACTCTCACAGCAAAGGAAACAACAAGAGGGAGGATAAGCGCCAGAACTAGTTCCGGCTGCTGCAGCATTTTACATAAACAAATGCGGTGAGCACGTGAGTCAGAAAATAACCCAATCGCACTGGAAGAGAAGAGAGTGCTGCTCTCCCTCTCCCACTCGGTCAGCTGTTTGGTGCGTGCTTGAAATTAATTTTAAATGCAGACAAGCTTTTTCTCTCATGTTTATTCATAATGGCACACATTTTCATTTATCTATACTGAATATTTCATGGCACCCTACAGCCTACGTCAGATATCTGGTTGGCACATGTCCATAAGTTTTTTTCGCCGCCTTATCAGCCAGAGAAATTCCCCTTGGAGACCCCAAAATTGGGCGCACACTGCGAATATTTTTGGGAGTGTACTTTTCGGTTGTTCAAGGTCCATTTGGGATCTCTGACTCATTTGGTGGAACCGGCTTCCAGTTCAAGTTCAGGCGTGGAGGCCTGGAAAGAGACTGTGTCTGCGAGTCTGATGTAAGCCAGAGAAATTTATGGTTCCCGCTTCCAGCTAATTCATGCTAATTCGGTTGCCAAGCCAAATTCCTTAGTCTTCAGTCTACAGTCTTTGGCCTTCGCAAATCTTCAGTTGCGCGCGTCATCATGGACGTCATCCACATCGTTCGATCTACAGTGATCGTTCCTGCTTATAAACTTTTCAAAACATCTATCTTTCCACAAAGTGTAAAGTACAGTTCTGAACTATAAATTTAAAGTAATATGTATTAAGCTTTGCAGTGAATATTAGTTTATGAAGACTTTAATTATCAGCAAATAAGCTATTTATAAATAATGTTTATGCGTAAGTCCAATTATGAATCATAATATTAACCCTCCGTTGTACACCCGGGTCTGGCCAGACCTTTTTTGACTTTGAACGTAAATTTAACACATTTCTATTATAGGTAGCGTCTTGGCCTTCCAGGTAGCTTCCTAAAATTTAATTCTCTATCGATTTATGCATATGAGGATTTAAAAAGGATCCTAGAACAGGACGAAAAAAAGGATTTAAAAAGTTACACCTTCGGTTGTACACCCGGGTCTGGCTGGACCCCTATACAAAATGTTCGGAAACATATGTAATATAATGTATTTTTACTATGCTACCTGGTTTTTTTTATTATTTATTATGGCAAATCTATATTCAGACTATTTCAAAAGATCATTAGAAGAGCGTGAAGTTGATCAAGGGGAAAATGTGATGATACAGTTATCCAACCGATATGCGAACAGTGGCCGTACAATAATAGCCGATAATTTTATCGTCACATTGAATGGAGCTAAGCGCCTCGCTTCTTTGGACTTGCATAAGTTGGCACCATACGAGCCAACAAACGCTGCATTCCACCTGAAATGAAGAAGGACAATTCTCGCCCTGTGCTTTCGTCGTTGTTTGGTTTTCATGAAAACCTTGTTTCAATCTGCAGCTATGTGCCGAAAAAGAATAGAGCGGTTAATTTACTTTCAACCGTTCATTATAATAAAGCGTGTGAAGGCGAAGCAAAAAAACCATTGGCCATTATATATTTTAATGCACAAAAAGCCGGTGTCGATTGTATGGATCAAATGGTCACGCATTTCACATCAAAACGGCCAACAAGTCGATGGACCTTGGCTTTCTTTTGCAACATGTTTGATGTCATGGCGTTGGCAGCGTTTTGTATTTGCAAGAAAGTTGATGGGCTCAGAAAAAGTGATGCGAGACGCGATTTTCTGACGACTTTATCGGAAACATTGGTCCTTGCAAACATCGAAAATCGTATGAGTAAACCAAGCGTCATTTCTCAGTTCGCCACTCGTTTGGCAACAGAATTATTTTTCGGCAAACCAATAAATATTCCTGGGAACATTGTTGTCAACCAACTAGCCGGTGCCGATACTCTCACAGCGAAGAGAGATTGTCGTCTTTGTTTACAAGGAGGCGATAAACTTCGTCGAAAAATTAGTTTTTTCTGTACTGCATGCAATAATCCAGTGTGCCAACAGCACTCAAAAACCGCATACACCTGTTTTGCTTGCCTTCGAGCGAACCCAGAATAAAAAGTGTAACATATTTCACCATAAAATTGCATTGTAATCGTTTTTCTTTCATCAACCTTCATTGAAATGAAACAAAATGAAGAACAAAAAAGCACAAAACAAAAATTGTTTTTCTTCACAAGCGCAACAATTTTTTTCTAATATTTTTGCTTTAGTAGGTAGCTCAATACGTGCCAAAACCAATGAGAGAGGTAAGAAATTCAAAAAATATACCTGCGATGCTTCTAATTGACCTCGCATATGCCATATATTCCCATACAAATGCATGTAAATACATAGGGGTCTGGCCAGACCCTGGTGTACAACCGAAGGTTTTAGAAAAGGTGTACAACGGAGGGTTAACGGCGTCCCACTTTCTATGACATCTACGGAAACAATAATTATTTTCAGAAAGTCATTAATGAATAATGAATTATTTTCAGAACAGATAACATAAGATCTGAACTAGTAGTGAGCTTGCACTTGAAACGGAAGCAATATGTTCATAATCAAAATGTTTAAATATAGTCAAGATAATGCATTAAAAGTGATTTAAGACTGTGGCAGAACACACTCACTACTTTCTTATCTAGATGAATTAAAAACGCAGTAGAAAAGCAGAGTTTCCTTTCGAATACTATATTATTCCATTTGTCCCTGGCTAGTGACCACTGTATTGGTTTAAAAGAAATGAAAACGATGACGAAGAACCGCCTCCAGCGAAGTGCGCGCTGAATCAAAAGGTAAACAATTCCCGGAGAGAGCTATATTCCGGAGCAGCGTGTGTAGGTGGACAAGTGGACGAGTGTGGGACCCGTAAAATCGATTGGTGAATTGCCGCGCTCTAAAAGCAGGTTAGAGATAAGATTGGCCTACCTGCTGTTACCTTATCTGGGCGCGTACGAGTAGTAAGTGCCGTTTGCGGCAGCTGACGGGCGCTTCCGCTGCACTCGAAACGGGGAGTTATCGAACACGATAAATGCGATTGGCGGAAATGGGCCGTGTTCCACAACTGATAAAGATAAAATGAATACATACATCACGCTTAGCAAACCGAACAGCACATAGCAAAAACACTGCGAGGGCTTTAATCTCTAGCACCGATCTTGCCAGCCTGGCAGAATACGTTTCGGATGAATCGCTATCAGTCCGGGATTTCCACGCTCTACGGAATCTTTGGAACTGCTACAAAAATATCTCTCTTGAATTACGAAATCGCTTTAGTACCGAAACCAGGCAAGGTTCGCTATCAGCACGGGATTATTCGTCTAAACTAAGTGTAGTTTTTTGCTAGACGAAGGTCATACGTATGTATGTACATGTGTACATCCATACATACATAGGAGTCGATGTATTAAGTGAAAACGACCTTAAAATATAAAATCTAGACGCAGTTTCTGGGTTAACTCAGTTTTGTTCAACTTACTACTAATCCTCTTCAAATAGGGTTGGTAAAACGTAAATAAAATAAGTAAGGGGCATGAAGTATCACAGAATTTACTATTAAAGTATTTTATTGATATTTCAACAAATATTAATAGTATTATTAACTGAATATAGTCAGCACAAGAATTAAATTTGTACAAGACTCTTTGTAACCCAAGCTTTAGGGCTTAACGAAGCGAATAAGTAAATAAAGATGTGTATGTGGTTTTCGCTCACTCATTTCAGTTAGTGGGATATAAGCTTTTTGGCCAGGCCAAAGAACTCTGGCGAATCTCACGGTTGAAAGCAGAAACAATTTGGAGTTTGTTTTTTGCCTGGCCGTTCGCTTTGCTTTTTATTTTTTGGCTTTTGGCTTTTTGGCCAAAAGCGAAAGGTCGAAAGTACAGTTGACGCCCGCAGAGATCTCTCGAAAACACGAGCCTGCCTTGCGACTTATTTAAATCTTACGAGTGCCTTCGCCATCGATAAGCTGCGATCGGGGAGCAAAATACAGAATGAATATACAGAGTGTGCATTGATAACCTTGTGGTGTGGTCTTATCACCAAAAAAAAACCTGACGTCAACTGTGATTGCTTTTCGGATCGACTTTTTCTCGATTCTCTGGATGCTGCTGCGAAGAGAAGCGAGGATTACGTGAGAAAATGCTGGTGGCACTGGGCGAGTAGAAATTGCAATTCGCTTTTAGACACGTTTGGTAACTAGCGAGATAAGATTGCCCCTAAACTATTGCGCAACTCCTCGCACTGTCAATCGCCCGCTGTTCGCTATCCCTCTTACACTATCACCCACGCACCTGTACGCATTTCATTGAGCACGGAAACAGCTGACTCTGACTGTGCGTGTGATCTGCACGCAGTGCTCTCTCTCCGGCTCTGGGTCTGCCTCTCTGTTATGGTTCGTTGGAAGAGAGCGGCGCAACGGGAAAAGGCACAAGGAAAGTGGAGCAGCGTGACTAACACTTGCCCCAAAACGTTTGTTTAACGGTGATGCCGCTGGGGAAATCGTACGATCAGGGCAAAGTGCGGCAGACTTGGTTTTCACCAAGTGATTCACGTTGTGACATTGTTTATACTCTTTTTTTTTGCTTTTGTCACGTGGACGGTGTGGCACTGTTTATATTCGAAAACACAAGCAATTTAAAAACATTTCAAATAAAAAAACTATCTCGAAGGTCACACAAATTTTGCGAAGGCTTCTCCTATCTTGCGGCCAACCAACCTTTGCCTTTCAGTCAATCAAAGATAAAAAACAAAAAGAATGACGTCACTTTGGTGGTTCAATGAGATCGTTTCTCCGAAGGAATTTGTCAATTTTGTAATTGCTCTCTGATTTTTGTATCGAAAAGAATACAAATTAATATATGTTTTATTTGTCCTCTTATTTTTGAAAGTGCACTAAAATCATACGACGGCATGACGTGGCGGCCGATTAATGGCGTCGTCTTGCCGGCTGCAAAGAGAGCAAAAATCGATAAAGCAGCTGTTCCCGTTCTCCTCCACAGCACGAGGGGAGCGGGGCGGTGATTATGTAAACAAGCCTTGGGAAAGAGGAAGAAAGGCGCCCGCATCACAAAAAAAAAACAAAAAACGCACCTTGCTGAGCATCCAAAATAAGCTAAAATAAATATGCGCTAAAGGGAAGGAGGAGAGCGCTCTCTCCAACACAATCGATGGGCAGAGGGAGAAAACTGCTCAGGTCCCTCTCGGTGGCGTACAAATTTTCTGATTTCCATTATAGGCAAAGCGAACGAAGTGACCCGCATTCAAATCGAATTCACCGAAATAGTTTGGTCTTTTTCACTTACGTTCCACTTTTTTCCAAGTCGCCGAAGAACAGTTCTTTCCACTGACAATTAAGGCTGTTGCTCGCCGCCTTCAAATTAATGGGTACCTGGAATGACACACACACTCGACGTAGCAGAACACAGCGATGTTGTTTGGTTTGTTAGCAATTTGTTTATAGCTCCGGACAGTGTTGCCAGATGAAAATGTAGCTTTCCCCCTAAAAAATCTAAAAGAGTCGATATTTCCCCCTAAAAAATCCAGTCTTCCCCCTAAATTAAAAAAAACTATTAATTTCAGATAATTAAGAGAAGAATTATATTTTATTATGACGTGGGAATGTAGCAAAGCGAAAAACGATAAAAAAAAATACCACCTCTGTTTAAAAAGCTGCCAACTAGTTATGTCTCTTTCGTCTTTCGCGTGGAAGAGAATAACATAACATAACATAAGAATAATAACATAAAATTCAAGCGCGGCGGATTCAAAAATTGTTAATATTTACCATTTATTTTAAAATTAATTAATTAATTATAATATTTTAAAATTAATTAACATGTAAATGGACGTAAAATTTCGGGTTAACATGTAAATGGGGTCGAATTGAAGCTGTTAAGAACAACAGTCTGCTAAAAGGAGAGGAGAGAGCCGAGAGCGAATCTCTCTGAGAGCCCTTTCGCTATTAATACTAGAAACTACTAGATTCTGGATTTTAACCAAAGCTTCCAACCAATACTAGAAACTACTAGATACTAGATTTTACCGCAAGCGGTCATATTGACCGAACTGTTAATTTCAAATAATTAAGAGATGAAATATCTTATTATGACGTGGGAATGTTGAGGGCACTATCGATGTTTTCACTTCATCAATCGGTTCCTAAAAAAAAACCCTAAACTTTCCCCCTAAAAATTCTTCCCCCCTAATATTCCACCGAGGACGTCAAAAACCCCCTAAGTCTAGGGGGAAAACCCCTAATCTGGGGAACACTGTTCCGAAAAATAGAGTTGGGACAAAAGCGATTTCAACATCGATACTATCGATTATTTTGGTTTTGGTCGATACTATCGGTTCTTTGAATTCCGTTTTTTAAGAATCGATGAATCGTCAGACAGAAAACAGTGCTGCCAACCCAACTCTATATTTTTTTGCGCCGTTGATTTTAACTTAAATCGATATCCGTTATGAAAAAGCTGTCATCAGAATAAGTATGAAATTCGAAATTATTGCGGTTCTTATAATAGCTCTCGTATGGCAAGCGGCCTTTGGCATCCCTATCGAAAAAATTATTCTCAATGCGATCAATTGGAGAAGGTCAAAAGTAGGAAATCAAAATATGACGCTTGATCCTGAGCTGAGCAAAGGATGCAAGGAAAAAGCAAAGGTATGTAAGTATACGTTGCAGTAGTCCGATCAGGATAGCAGAAGTAAACTTGGCAAAAACTGATCAAACAGTTACGAAAACCTCTACTTCCTATTGCAGTTACTATATATGTTGGAACGGCTCGAATCGGACTACTACATTATATAGCTGCCATAGGAATGTTCGGAAAATTAATGGAACAAAAATTATAACTTTTCAGTTTTGCAACGTATTTTTATAAATTTAGAGACTTAGCTGTTTTTCACGGTTTAAGAATTACGCTTTTAATTTCATTAAGATCGGACAACTGTACCATATAGCTGCCATAGAAGCGATCGGTTGAATTATATGAAAATGTAAAATTCTACATGTTAAATGTTAAATGTATACATAGACCAAAAAGAAAGTGATAGCCAATAGGCTTATATCTTCCGATTCGCCATTAAACTCTAAAATTTTTACAAATCTTTTTTTTTGTAATTTCTAAACTTAATATGCAGATTTATTACCATAAAAAAAGTTGCACGGAAAATCTTTCCAAATTAAAATAAATACTATTTTAGTTTAGTTATGTAATTTTTAAACTTTGATTTGTCCAAATAGGTTATTATATTTTCCAAGTTATTTTTGTAACTTTACCAAAATGGATCGATTTTCAATGATTTAATTACAGACTGCAAGGAAATACAAACTTCGGCTTACCAAAGTTAGCCTTCTGCCTTGTTTTTGCTTTTAGTTTAATGGTTCCAATCTATTTTATTTTGTTTGATTTATAATTGGAATTTTTGGGGGAAATTCCAATTCGTTTACTTTTATTTTCCAGCTCTGCCGTTATCGGATTGATTTTTATTTATTTTTTAGTTTCGATGATTCTCCATCATGATTCTCAAGTAGTTCTAATTTATAACGGAATCAAATGAATAACGAATTCTATCCCCAATTAACAGTGCCAAAAGTCCTTTAGCTAACCTTATATAATCCGTGTTTTTAGCAAACGTGGGTACTCTTCGAAAAACAGCTGATTGACAGGCTTGATTTTGTTAACAGTTCCTTTGGAGATTTCACAGAGAGTGTATGCGCTTTTGACAATGAACGCCCGCGGGAGTGTGTTCGGCGATGGTTTTATTGGCGGGGTTCAGACGAGTTGGATCAATATAAAGTATTCACTGCGATGATCTGGAATAGTTCCACGACGCTGGGAGTTGGCATAGCTGGCAGGTAAGCAGTAAGCCTAAAACCCCATTGGTCAAGCTTTTATCTAACACAATCGCTTGCAGAAAACCCTATAAGCATCGGATTTTAGTGGTCAGGTATAATCCGAGAGGAAATGTGGATTCCGAGTTCGAGAAAAATGTGCCAGAACGAAAAATTCGAGCTGAACTGCCGTCGAAAGACCCACCAACAAGCTTCATGAATGGCTCCAAACCAGTAATAACATCCAGAGTCCTCCTAACATTAGTAATCCTAATAAATTATTTGTAATTTTAATAAATTTTGGAGGCAAAGACGCTACAAATAAACTTGTCATACATTTTTTTTAGTAATATTAAAGAATTACATATTATGTTCCTTCTTAAAATTTTAATTTGTTTGTCCTTCATCTCCTTCGATGGGATAGTGTCGGAAAACTCGAACCAAATTGAAAGTAAAACGTCGACATCCCACCATAAATATTTGAAGCGGGGCATGAAGTAAGTACATTCATCGTACTCAGCATCCGCTTCAAAACAATATCAAGTAGCTATGTACCTGAAGTCCGGATGATCCTGGATCGCATGCTTGATATACAGGATAAAAAAGGTGGCGGAGGAGGAGGCGGCGGAGGAGGACGCGGTTCTGGGGGCAAAGGAAGTTCTGGTGGCAAGGGGGGCAAGGGTTGGGGCAAAGGAGGCAAATACGGAAGGGGCTCATTTTCCAGAGGTGGCAAAGGCAGTGGCCGCCGGGGTCACCACGGTCGTTTACCTCGTACACGAAATCGTAGAGTAGTGGTGGTGGGAGGAGGAGGACATGGTAATTACAGCCGCGGAGGAGCCCCTCCTACTTGCAAGAAACCAAAAAAAGTCTTTCTGGTTCTAGCTCCGCTATGCGTTTTATTGCTCGAGAGTGTTAAAAATAAAGGCTACGTTTAACGATAAACTAAGCTCATATGCTTTTAATTAACTAAGGGAATATTTTTGAAGAAAAGTATTTAAAAAAAAAAGCCGAATGCAATGGAAATTGCGGAATTCTTTCGTTGCGCCAGCAGTGATAAAACTGTTCGTTCGCCGTTAGCCTTGATTGGCCCCTTATTATTCTTCACCCATTCACCGGCTGGAAGCGGTTCACTGATTTGTTTAATGGCGCTGCGGTTTATATATAGATGCACGACCACCATCGCCTGTTCGGAACGGGCGAACCCGTGCCAAGTCAGGCGACACACCACCGCTTCCTATTTGTTTGCGCCTCAATTTGCGGCAATTGAAGATCCGCGCCTGAGACCGAGACCAAGACCGGGAACACCGCCAAGCCAAGTCGTGTGCCTCGCCTGCCAGCCTCCGGGCTCAATTGTATTGATTCGCCACCAGTTGCCGCCAATTTATTCTGATCGGTCACTAGTGCGCAGTTAGCTTGGTCTCGGACTCAATCCTCGGCAGAGTAGGCCTGTCGTTCTGTGCCGGAATCGTATAAATTTATATAATCAGTCGTCCGGCTGGAGGCACGTCGAGCGGACCTATTAGGTGTTTTGTACTTAGAGCCACTGGTAGATATATTTCTGTAAATAATGGACAAGATGCCCGAGGAGGAGGATGTGTCCCCAGTATCAACGGCTCCCGCCACGCCCACATCTCCGTACGAGTTCAAGATGTTGCCGCTCTTCATGGACTTTGAGGATTTTGTAAGTCACATGAGAACCTTAATTAAGACAGATACTGGGTTAGTGCTTAGCTTGATGAGGATGTCTGCAACATGTGGAACACGTAAATAGCTTAAACATTATGCTTTCATTTTATTTTAGAACATTTGCAAGCCAGCTCCCTTTTCCTATGATGACAAAGCCGTGTTAGAGCGGGAGAGGTGTGACTACACCCAGAAGATCACCTACCAAATGGCCAGAGCCGGGCAAACCACCCGCAGGGTGAGGGTCTATGCCGATGGCATCTACGATCTGTTCCATCAGGGCCATGCCCGCCAGCTGATGCAGGCGAAGAACATCTTTCCCAACGTCTATCTCATAGTGGGCGTGTGCAACGATGAACTGACTCTCAGGATGAAGGGACGCACGGTTATGAATGGATTCGAGCGATACGAGGCAGTGCGCCACTGCCGATATGTGGATGAGGTGAATTCCATTTGGATGGTCATGAAACAATTGATTGTATAACCAGCTAATCCTCCTGATAGATCGTGCCAAATGCTCCCTGGACGCTGAATGACGAGTTCCTCAACGATAACAAGATCGACTTTGTAGCCCACGACGACATTCCATACGGAGCTGGGGGAGTCAACGACATCTATGCTCCTCTCAAGGCGCGCGGCATGTTCGTTGCCACAGAACGCACCGAGGGAGTGTCCACCTCCGACATTGTGGCCCGGATCGTGAAGGACTATGATGTTTATGTGCGTCGGAACCTGGCCAGAGGCTACTCTGCCAAGGAGCTGAACGTCTCGTTTCTGTCCGAGAAGAAGTTTCGTCTGCAGAACAAGATGGACGAACTAAAGTCGCGTGGCAAACGGGAGTTGACCAAGGTCAAGGTGGACATCATCACCAAGTGGGAAGAGAAGTCCCGCGAGTTCATCGACGCCTTCCTGCTGCTCTTCGGCAGGGAGAGACTTAATCACCTGTGGAACGAGTCTAAGGGCAGGATCATTCAGGCCCTCAGTCCGCCGGGCAGTCCGAATGGCTCCATCAACGGCGACGATCCAGATGGGAAGGAGCGCGGTGGCGAGTCTGAAGACGACGAGTACTTGGAGCTGCCCGCCGAGTACGGAGCGACAGGGAAGCAGGAGAGGAGTGCCTTTAACCGGCGCAGCCCGGTGAATAGTTCTCTGGATGCCTACGACGAGGTGGAAGCGGAAGCGGAAGAGGAACTAGAGTACGAACGACGCAGCAATTGAGGGAGAACTTGGCTTGCTTCTATTCCAAATTCCATTTCTATTATCCCTTCAAATGCGAATGTAAATTAATTTGTTTGTAATTGGTTACGAGAACAACTGAACAATGGCACCACGATTTCATCATTCGATTTGGGGGATGATTCCCGGTACGTACAAGGGGTTACTTGAATGTAATTTCCACAAAGCTGTACTACAAATAAGTGTTGTTCTACCACTGAAAAATATACTCTTAACTAGACAAGTCTCTGCCTTTGCAATTCCTATTGTTCAACGAGGAAAAGCCGTAGTTGCTTGCTTGCTGCCTTTATTAAATTACCTTTTAGTTATGCATATATGCGTAATGTGAATATAGATTGGGTTAAATAATAGTATAGTTGAATGATTTTTCAAATCCGCTTTTCAAAGAAAGAAAAATCACGTGTTCATGTGGTTATTTGAAATAACTTTGAAATATTCGCGACAAACGAAAATACAATAAATCTTGTAAACTCGATGGTCTATTCTCTTCATGGAGCTCTGTTCATGCCCGTGGCGAACAGCGGAACCATCTTTTTGCCCTTGGCCTTCTTCTGTTTCTTTGACTCTGCCGGAGCAGTTCCGCCCGATTTTTGCTTCTTCTGATCCAAGGCTCCGACCAAGAGTTCTCCCAGACCCCAATGGCCCACAGCAGATCGCTGTTCGTAGTCCTCCCCGCTGCTGTTTTGCTTCGGGGCATATGCAGTTCGCGGTGGTGGCGGTGGAGCCGAGCGACCCCAGGCGCCCACCTGGAAATCCAGGGTCCCACCAGCATTGCCTGGGGAGCCACTGCCAATAGTGGGCCACAATTCCTGCTTGGGACTGGGACTGGCCAGAGTGACGCCCGAGTAGCGTGAGTAACTCTCCTGGGAGATGGCCACAGGCAGGGACCCGCTGGGCGAGGGCAAGGTTTCCTCAAAGCCGCACTGAGAGAACGACAAGCCATTTATAATTCAAATTACATAGTAACGAAACTCACCGTGGGAAACTCGTGGGAGGAGCTCAGGTTAAGATTGGCTGCACTGGCTATCAGCTTGCCCATCTGGCGGTCATTGATCTCATTGATGTGCTGCTCCCGTTTCCGCTCCTCGCGATCCCGACGCTGGCGCTCCTTCTTGCGATGCAGCAGATCCTCTTTAGAACAAAAATTACAATCAGTTATATACACATTTAAAACGAAAAACGCAGAGGACTCACCCTTGAAGAGCTTGAGTATTCCTCCGGAAACAATAGGCGGATGCAGTTCGACTTCCACAACCGAAAACTGGCATGTGAGGGGCAAGTGACCCAGACAGGTGAACTTGCGTCGATGCTCTTCGTCCATGGAGTGTTGCTCACTCTGCACGATCTGTGCTTCGATCAGCAGCGGGCCCAAGTCCAAGGTGCCGTAGCAGGCCTGGAGCATCTTCACGTTCAACGGATGCAAGTAGATGTTTTGACCATCGTTAGACTGGTAAAAGTAGTAGTATTTGCTACAGTTACTGTTGCTCGAGGAGCAGCTGATGCTCGATGCCTCGCCCCCCGACGAGATTGAGGCATCGTCCGGCTTCTCAATATCAATCTTGGCTTCATTATCCTGGCAGGGAACCCCCAGGGTGGGTAGTTCCTCCTCTTCCAATTCCAACTCCCTGGAATCAGGCTTCTCGAGTCCCAGCTTTTGTCCGCGCTCATGGAGCATCACCAATGCCTGCTGGATGAACACATCCTCCGGGCATGATACATCCGATTCGGCCAGCAGTTCGACACGCTCCCTCTCGATAATGGCGGCCACATCTGCCCTCTTGGCTATTACAAATTTGGAGTACCGCTTAGCCTCTTCGCCGGCGGAGAGAAGTGGGAAACGTTCGATGGTTTCCCCTCCAGCTCCAGCAGCGCCATGCTTCTCGATGTACATGGAGCCCTTGCGACGTCGCATCAACTGAAATGTTATGGTATCGCCGACTTGCAAGTCCCTCTGCTGCTCGATGGTGCAGCTCTTCAGGTCGCCGGCATGAATGGCATCATAGCAGATGGGACACTTGCGCCAAGTCTTGTCGCTTAGCGAGAGATAGTGCAGCAAGCACGGCCAGCAGTAGGCGTGGCCGCATCTGGTGAGTTTGGCAGCCACCGGCGGATACAGACAGATTGGGCACTGCAACTCTTCGGTGGTCTGGATGTTGATCTGCTCGATGTAGCTCCAATCGATGAGCGCGTCCGGCGAGCCATTGACCTGGGCCTTGGTCCCCGAGCGAATGACAAACTGGAAGTTGGCCTGCAGGAACTGCTCTTTGTTGTAGCGCTGCTTGCGCAGGACCAGGCCATGGTGCTGCTGATGGTGGTGTCCCCGCTCCAGTTCCCTCGGCACGCAGTGGAAGTTGAGCAGATGGTTCAAATTCTGCTTCTTGCTGCCCCGTGCGTACACAGAGTTCAGTTCATGGTCAAAGTCACCGCTACTACGTGGGTAGCCGGCGCCGGCGTGGGCTAGTCGGGAGCAGCCTGAAGCCCAGTCTTCGCCGCGGGATGTGAACGGATCGGCCCCATAGCCACCGTTGCCGCCGCCCCGGGCCCTTGGCCGCTTGTCCACATTGGGACGTAGCTTGGCGGGCTGCTGTTGCTGTTGTGTCTGCTGCTGCCTGGTGCTTCTCTGCTGCTGCTGCTGCTCGTTGCGTGGTGTTGGAAGCTGCTCCCGACGGCGGTTATTCCGCTGCTTACTGTTGTTGGCATGTACTTCTGCGAAGACGAATAAATTACTATTAGTTAATCAGCAATTTAAAGGCTAGCATCTATGAGGATAGAGTAAGATAAGAGAGTAAGACAAGAACCCACCACTGGACTTCCTCTGCGATTCACCAGACGAGGACTTGCCGTGATGAGAGGAAGATTGAGGCTGCTTCTTGCTGCTGCTGTTGCTGTTGTTGCTGTCCATTGTAGTGGGTGTAGTGGCGACAGGTGTTGGTGTTGGTATCGGTATTGGTATTGGTATTGGTATATGTGCTGGGCAGCTGCCAATGGGCAGCTAACTGCGTCTTGCCTAGGTCTCCACACGGAGTGCGTTGGGCAGAGTTTTCTCGTTGCGGATTCATATTTACTGAGCCATGATTATCCAACGGTACGACCAGAAATAATACTTGCGTAATATTTCCAAAAATCCAATGCGGCTGTCGCGAGGAAGTGCAGGGGAGCTCGGGGCGAGACGAAAGTACCGAAAGCGAAGTACTTTGACTGCGGATCGCCAATATTCTTTCACTTTTCCAAGTGTTTTAATCTATGACTCCTTGTGATGGTATTGGTTCGTATCGTATCGTCGTATTGGTGTGTCTGAAAAGGTGTGACGTCTGTGCTGGCTGCTCTTTTCGGGGTCTAAATCTAGCCTTTACCGACAATTTCCACTCGCCAATTGAACGCTCTCAGCCGAACTCTCGGTCACTGCTCGATTTGACGTCTCGAAATCAACGGAATTTTGAAAGAAAAACCAAATATCCTTTGGTCAGGGAAAATAGCATCCGCGATGCCCTATGCAAAATGGCTGACTGTAAGTGTTGGAAGGTGCGCTGCAGAGAGCTGCAGGTGGACTTTCCGTAGGTCGTGACACGTAGCACGCAAGCGATTGCCTTGAGAACTTGTACAAGCAACTCTGAAAGGAAACAAAAATACGAGAACTGACATTTTATTTCATTATTTCCACATAATTTAACTTATGTTAACAGTTTTAATCTACATTTTATTTAATTAAGCTTGGTTTTAACTCTATTGGGATGCCAAAAAAATGAAATATATGCAGTAAAAATATTGTTGTCGTGAGAAACTATCGAACCAGTGCTGGAAAACGTCCCCAGTGAGAAAGAGAAGCTGTTAGAGCCAACAGCTGATTTTGTTATCTGGACCGCACTTTGACCGGCCTTTAAAATACTTTAACTATGTTAAATTCAACACTTTAATCGTTAATCCGTCGGAATGGACTTTCGAAACGCCAGCGCCCGGCAGCCGGAGATCGTGCGTTCCGTGCAAAAGGATGCCCGTTATACCAACGAGCTGGCTGAGGACTTCTCCGATGTCCTCCGGCTAACAGGCCCACGGAACTGGATAAAATACAACCAGATGTGCCGGCTGCTGGCGGAACTAAGCTACCACGGCTTCGCTTCGGCCAACAACCTGCAAACCCTCGGGGAGGAGTACACGGGGATCATTCAGGTGGACGGGAACTACAAGCAGATTCCCAGCAGATTGGTAGGCCCAACGAAAATAATAAGACCAGCTTTCATAATATTTCGACTTTCTTCCAGTTGCAACTCTTGGCCATTGTCTTGGAGTTTGGTGGCGACTCACTGTTCCAGCGATTGTTGCAAAAACTGGAACTGTACGTGGTTAAGCATGAAGAGATCCTTCCCGAGGCCAAGCAGCAGTTGAAGAAGATCATCCTGCGGTTGAAGCAATCCCCCGGCTATGTAAAGGCCCTGCACAAGTCACTCTTCTACTTGGACGCCGGCAAGTATCAGCTGTCCAAGCGCGCCACAGGCATCAACTACGTGCTCATCCGTCATTGGCTTCAGCCGGAGTTCTCGCTATATGGCTACAAAATCTTAGGTGTGATTACCTTCCTGCAAGTCACCGTTTCGCTGGCCATCAGTAGCTGGGACGCTTGGCGCGAGCACAGGCGCCAGCAGCTGGAGGCAATCAAGCAGGCGAGCAAGAAGTTGTTCCTGCTACGAGGATCAGCGAGTGTTAAGGACGCGGATCCGGATGCTCCGCAGTGCATCCTCTGCCTGGAGCCGCGCTCCAACAGCAGTCTGACGCCCTGCGGCCACATATTTTGCTGGCACTGCCTGCTGGAGTGGCTGGAGGAGCGGGATGAGTGTCCACTGTGCCGCGAGTCGCTGAAGAAGTCGCAGGTGATACTACTACAGAACTATGCCTAGGATTAAGATAACCATACGAGTATTTTTGAACCTTTTAAGAATATTTATAATTCACTGACTAAAGACTTTGTTTTGGTAGAATCAATATTTATTGTTGTTTTTAATTATTTATCGTTTCATACGGAACTTATTACTAAATACGGGTTCTTACGTCTTAAGTGAACTTTTTAAGTGAAACTTTTTTTGGTCGGTTTATAACAATTTTTAACAAATTTCCATTTTGGGAATATCATTGGGAAACCTACAGTTTTAAGAAAAGAACCGTAGGCTTGGATTAATTAAAGAAAAGCAGAGCAAAGGTAATTTAAATATTTAAATTGAGCTCTCTTCTAGAAAAATCTTTCTGATCGGACTATAATGCCCTTCGATATATTCAATCAATATATGTAGGATACATAGAGTGGAACAGCCCCTAGCCCGCCCTTCTGTGTAATATGTTTTGTGTTGATCTTAAGCCTACCTATTTACAATATCTACTAAGTTTAGTGATCAAGCGGCCTAAATAATATCCAAATAGACGGTGCGGTTGAATATCTGCTTCCTGCGGCGCGATTCGAATGCCGAGCGGGCCTCCGCCGGAGATTCAAAGGCCACACGGGTGTCGCCGGTGGGTTTGCCGTCATCATTGAATCGCCGAATGATGTCGTCGGGACTAAGCTTGTAGTCGCCGAAGAAGCGCAGGATGTCCTTTAGCTCCGCCTTGAAGGGCACATTGCGCATGGCCACCACGCAGCCGGGCCGATTGAATTTGTCCGAGATTTCCGACATGATGACAGGCGGCGCAGCGGGAGCCGAGTTGGGCGAGAGGGAGCTGGTGGTGCTGTTGAGTGGTGGGTCGGGTCGAGCGAAAGGATTGAAGTGCTGCTTGCCAGGCGTTGTTGTGGAGGCGTTGGAGCTGGCATTGCTTTCCTGCGATTTCTCCCTTTCCTGACATCTTGGCTTATCCACCTGCTGCTGCGGGGGCTGTTCCTGCGCAGGACTGCTGATGTCATTGAAGCGACTGGGACCTCGACGCCGCGACTGCTGTTTCCCCTGACCTTCGCTTGAGCCGCCTCCTCGTCCTCCGCTCCCACTGCCGCCACTGACATTGTTACCTTCCGCCTGCTGCTGCTGCCTGGGACCGTTACCGCCTGGCAGGTAGTCCATGAACGGCTTGTTCATTCTGTCAGCAATCTCCTGTGGCGTAATGGTAACCACTCGCAGTCCCCTGCCCCGAAATCGGCGATTGTGGAACTCCCGAACGGCTTGTCTGGTGCTCGCGGGATCTGAGAACTCCACAATAAACTCACCGGAGCTCTGGTTTCGATCATTAAAGAGCTGCTCAATGTGCTCGATGCGCAGCTGCTCCAACGAGAACAGCTCGCCGAGATCATCGACCCGAGTGGCATACTCGCAGTTGTGCACGCGCACAAAGACATCCTCTTGCCGGGGTCGCTGGCTATCACCGCCTCCGCGTCCGCTTTCTTCCGATCCCATGTTGGGAAAGTTGGGCCCATTCCCGTTTAGATTTCCATTACTGTTCCTGTTCAGGGTCATGTGGTTGTTCATATTGAATGGGAAGTTGCCACCGTTTGGCAGCTGATGCTGCTGCTGCATTGGTGGCATGTTGAAAGGCATGTTGCCACCGTTGGCAAAGGGTGACATCATGCTTGGATTTATATTCATCTGCTGCTGCTGTTGTGGCTGTTGCTGCTGCTGCTGCTGCTGCTCCTCCACCTGGCGTCTTCGGGGATCCCCGCTGAACCTGCTTTGGTTCTCCTGCTCTTGCTGCTGCTGCTGCCTTCTCTGCTGATCCTTCAAGAGCTCCTCCCGCTGGTCAGCCTCCTCCTTAAGCAGCTGCTCGTTGGCCCTCCGCAGCTTCTCTTTGGCATTCTGCATCTCTGGCAAACTGCTCGGCCTCACCCTCAGCTGCCGAAATCCAATATAGTGGCTGGCCGTGTCTTCCAGCGCGGACTTGGCGTCCGACTCCCTGGCGAACAGCACAAAGGCCACGCATTCACGACGGTTGTTGGGACTGGGGGACATCTGGATGTCCACAACGGTGTAGTTGGAGGAGAACATCTTCATGATCTCCTGCTCGGTGGTGAGCTGCGGCAGGTCCTCTATGTACAGGACTGTGGTAACAGGAATAGGCATGGGCATGCCTCCTCCGGCTCTATCGGTGTTCCGTTCGCCACCGCCATTGTGGTTATGGCTCCTTCCGCCCCCATCGTGATGCTGGCGTTGTTGACCGGCACGCTCCTCTGCCTGCTCGAATTCATCATCGCCCACGGGGGCAATCTGGATCATTCGATCGCGGAACATGGTGTTGTTCCGCTGCACCGCCTTCTGAGCACTGGACACCCGGGAAAACTCCACGTAGGCGACCCCGGTACGGTTGCCATTCACGGTCATGATCTTGATGCCGTTATGGGGAATATAGAGGCCCTGGAAGTACTTGCGAATGTCGCTGTACGAGATGCTCGGGCACATACCACTCATTCGGATGTAACAGGTGTCAGCCACGGCCACAGGAGTGTTCCCACTGCCAGGACCAACGCTTCCGCCATTACTGCCTCCGCCGCCCGGAGAGCTGCCCATGCCTAGAGGGGACACCTTGGCCGGCGTCTGTTGCTGCTGGAGCAGAAGCTGCTGTTGCTGAAAGAGCTGCGGATACATCTGCGCATAGGGATTTACGCTGGCGAAGGCGATGGGCTCGACGGACTTGGCCGGCTGGTCCACCAACTGGGCCTGGCTGCCGTTGGCCACCTGCTGCAGAGCAGCCATCAGTTGAGGGTTGGCACTGGCATTCGAGGCGAGGTTGTAGTTGTTGGTTATGTTGTTGGTGGTGCTGCTGGTGGTGGTGTAGCTCTGCAGCGAGGGCATGACCGGTGGCACGGTCAGGCCTAGGCCCAAGCCCAGACCTGGCGGCAACTGGACTTGAGGCGGTTCCTGAGCCCAGGGCGAGGGAACAATAGCGCTCCCACCGTGAGACATCTTCAATTCCCTTTCCTGGCTATCCTTACGCTCTGAGCGACGCTTGCGACCTCGATCCCGATGATCTCGTTCTCGCCCACGCTCCCGCTCCCATTCCCGCTCTCGATCACTATCGTCGGAGCTAGAGGAGCGGCTGCGACTGCGACCGCGACCTGTGACCTCGGAGAGCGTGATGCCTGCCTGCTGCTGGTAGGCCAGGAAAGAGGGCACACCCCCTGCAGCACCTACAGGGACAGCAGCCTTGGCCTGCCCCAGAAAACCGCCCAAGCCACCAATGATCGGAGGCAGGGGGGCAGCAGCTGGACCTGGCCTAGTGGGAGCCACTGGTATCGGAACTGGAACGGCAATCGGAGCTGGCGTCGTGGCCACCTTGCGAGCGGTCTCAATGACCTTCTGCATTTCGGCCCGCGAGGAGAGCAGCAGGCGCACCTGGATCTCCATTAGCTTTTCGCGATCCTTCAGCATGGCGCAGCGGGCGTCCTCGTCGGTGCTGTGGATGATGGGTGTCAGAGATTGGAGAAAGAGAACGAAAGCAACAAATCAGGGGAAGTAATCAATTAAGGTAGCGGTCAATAAAATAAAAGGCGTCACTGGCGTTGTCTTCGTTGCAAGGAAGAATTTTGGCTTGGTCCTCACTTAACGCAGTCAAAATAATAGCACAAGAAATACATTAATTTCATCCGTAATGCTTCTTCCATGTCTGAAACTTATTTATACATAGGATAATTTTTCTGATTAAGGATCATACTTATACATATACCAAAACTGCAAATTGCATTGCAAATAAAAAAAAAGAGAAACTATTCTACAAATAAAACAATAAAGTTATACGAACTCGTAATATATTATATTACATTCTGTGCTTCGAGTGTGACCAAAAATACCCGAATACTTTTAGAGTAGCTTTTGTAGCAGATTTTGATTTTAACCAGGGACCGAAAATAATGCTTATTTCTAAATTTTTACATAAAAAAATCACTGACTTACAATTAAGCTACGGAGACATCAATTGCACCATTATTATTCTTATTGGCCAATTGTCGTATATTCGTCCTGATTTTTAAAATTTCAATTTTTTTTATTTTCTTCGAAAATAATTATTACCTTTGAGTATTTTTATAAAAATCTGGTAGTAATCATAATAGCTGAGCAAAAAAATAAAACTCTCAAATTACTATTATTTGAGAGTTTTATTTTTTTGCTCCAAAATAAAACTCTTTTTCAATTTGCGGCTTTGGTATGCATTTTTTTTAAGTTATTCTTTAACCATCTTATAAAGTTCATCTAAGGGAACAAGCAAAAAATAATAATAAAGAAAAAATGGTTTTTGTTAAGTTTTTCTTCAAGTCTTTATGTGTATTTATTTAGTTTCATAAATATTAGTTTTCGTAAGGAGTCGGCACCCAGGTTGCACCTCTGATCCGTCAGCATTAATTTCAGTGCAGAAAAGGCTTGATTCAAAGTAACTGAAAACTTCGTTTTCTTCTCATCGATAGAGGGCTCATCAGACTCAAGAATTTCCTGTTGAAATTCACTTTTGTGCTTTAATTCCAAATGTCTCTTAAGGTTGCTGACGTAGCTCCCTGTTAATTTTGATTTACAAATTTTTCACTCCGACACATTATTTTCGCTGTCAAATATATAAAACTTGCGGAACAAAATATTTCGCTTGCGACCCATTTTGGAAGTTATACTGAGACGTGAGAAGTAGAAGTGGCAGTGATTGCTCCTGCACCAGCCTATTCCTAACAATTTTTTTTTTTGCTTTGGTTAGTTTCCTGTGATGAACTTTATACGATGGTAAAAGAATAACTTAAAAAAAATGCATACCAAAGCCGCAAATTGAAAAAGAGTTTTATTTTGGAGCAAAAAAATAAAACTCTCAAATAATAGTAATTTGAGAGTTTTATTTTTTTGCTCAGCTATTATGATTACTACCAGATTTTTATAAAAATACTCATAAATAACCTTTCTTTTTAAAGAAAATTTAAAAATCATATAATAATGGTTAAAATTTAACTTTTATAATTTGGCTTATAACGATTACGGACTCTGATTTTAACAACAACTAAGTTTTAAAATATCGTGTCTATGATAGCTATTTACTAACGGATACAGTAACCTTACTGTCAAATTGTGGTAATATTATTACAATTTGCAACTGGTTCTAGCGTTTCCTACGTTTCATTACAACTTAAATATATCCTACAAGTATAACATTTTCAGAACCACAGTATAGATACTGTAACAACGAGTGTATTTTACAGATTTTGTAGAATAGAATATAGATATGCAGTCGTAGAGTACACCTTCGTTGCGTTGATAATCTTCGGTTTCTTAAAAAATCCAATCCGATAGGTTTCGGTATTTCCTTGTTAACATAACCTTACCTTGCTCACTGCAATTACTTTTACATATTAAGGTCCTTAAGAAAACATTCGTATACTCATAGTAAAAGATCACATTTTAGTCATACCCTTGGCAGGACCTAATCCTTAATCTAATTAAGGGGTTACTCCACTCACTTTGAAAAATCGTTGTTATTTTTGTCCTTTAAATATAAATTTAAGCGCTTCATAATTTGTTTAATTCAAATTATTTCTATAAAAAAAAGTAAGTAAAGGGCAAAAAAGGTTGGCAAGTCGGTCTACACAAGCGTAACCCCTTAAAATTTAGAATTTAATTTGCAAACGTAGAAGCATTAATGTGGACGATATTACCTTTTGTCTTGCTGCATAAAAAACCATAAATCCAAATATATGTATTTGTATCGGTTCATCGAAGATAATAGTTTGAGTATTATTAGTGCTATTATTTTGACCGCCGCTGTGAATATACGTGCTAGGAGCGACTCAGGAGAGGCTCAGGTATTTGCTATGGGTTACTTATAGATCAGATTGTGGCTAACTACCTGAAAGCGATGAAGGCGTCACCCATCTCGCCGCCGATTATGTGGACACCGCCCTCGGGAATCGAGAGGCCCGAGAAGAAGTTTCGAATGTCGCGCGCATTTGCCGTCCACGGCAGATTTTGTAACCGAATAATCACACTCATCTTGATCAATCAATTGATTTGACTTGCAATTTATTTCTTTCTTTGAACAGACAGAGAGTTCGCTGTCTGGCTATCCGATCTCCTCCCGCTTCTACTGCAGATCCGCTTTCAAGAGCCGATCGTCGATTCTTTAGCTGAGCATTAGATGGTCATCTACCTAGATTCTGATGATGATATTTGTCCGCTCCTTTGTTGAATCTGTAAAGACAATCGGAGACATATGGAAAATGTGCGAACAAAACAAACTCTTAAATTATAAACAAGTCGGAACAGGAGCAGGCATTTACATTGGACCTTGCTTTTTAGGGGCTTAAAGGTATCACAATGTCGTATAACCTTTAAGAATAATGATCAATAGAGAAATAACTTTTAAAGACTAAGTTAGATTTTGTAGTCTCTGATACCTTCGTACCATAGCATGGCGAGATCGTATCGGCTATTAATGTCGATCACCAGATATTTTATGTTTGTTCTGGTTGTTGAGTGAACCGATTATAGTAAAAAACCAGACCCCGTTTTGTAATAATTTTTTTAGTTGTAGTATCTTGCATCCGGCCTTGATTTTTCCCTTATTTTAATTATTTTGTCGTTCCCTAAGAGTAAAGTGCAATTACTTGCATTTTATATTAAAAATTAAGTCGCAGAATCCAAGAATTACCCCAAGTCTTTTTCAGATTTAAAATCAAGGATTTCCCAGGTATCTGAAGGCAGATAATGGTTTAAACAGGCTTATTTTGAATCGGTACACGCAATTTCGAGCATATTTATTCTGTGTTTCCGATATAAACTATTTTTCAGTGACAACTTCCTTTCGGGCAAAGCTCTGCTCTGCTCCTGATGTTATCTCGGGTTGATCACTCCATTGCACATACATTACAGACTCCACTGACCGTGCGGAGACGGAGGCGCCGCAGTGCAGTTTCTCATGGCAATCTCTGGGTCTGGGCTGGCTATGGCCAAGACGAGCGTCTAATTTGAGTATTGCGTAAGCCGACCAGTTTCCCACAAGTCCAGCAGAGCGCTGCTCCTCAGCTCCCGAACAAATAAAGGTCTGAAGGAAAAACTCACTTACCCTGACGACCTTCGTTTATTACAAGGTCTCACCAAGCCCACAAAAATTGGGCCGAGAATCCCTACTTAAGGGGCATGGAGCCTAGCCTGGGAGATCCCCGATCTCACAGAGCCAAGTGATCCACGATCATTAGACCGCTTCAATTTCCTCATTAGACGCACTCAATTAGCTGCCGTTGAGGCGACTTTGTTTCCACTGGAAGCGGGTAGGCGGGTGCGGGATCGGGGGCTGGAGGATCGCTAACTGCTTTCCCAAAACAGTGGCGGCCGGCTCGGAGCTGGAGAAAACCCGTTGATCGTTTTGGACGTAATGGGAAAGCGATTATGCAGCTTTAATTCAATCGTCGATGCTAGTTTTGTGCTTTAAGTCAATACGATTGGTCTGCCACTGTCGGCTTGTTAGTGTTTCGGTGTCAAAGACATCACAGACCCAGGAGCTGGGGAGCTGAGCTACAGGAAACCCAAACCCAAACTCCTTCCGCCTGGCTATATAAAAAGCATTGTTGGCGTATCGGCTTTGGCAGTAAGAAAATCGAATTGACCGCGTTACCGTCTCCGTTGCCGCCGGTCGTCGTCGATCATCGATCCTCATCATCCTCGGCCATTACCGCAATCATCGCCTTGTCATCGTTAAACGATCGGATCAATTAAATTGATCGATCGCATGTGATCGGAGATCGGAGAGAAATGAGAAACTCCACGACAGTGAGTGGTCACCGAATATGGCTGGGGTTACACTTGAAAGTGTGCTTCGTGTTCGATAGATCACACAGATATGGGTTCTAGAAACTGTTGTGTGATTTTAAGGACAACTTACAGTTCAATTTCATATCGGATCACAAGCCAAAAGCGATCTCTAGATCTTACTATGGATAGTAGTCACCGCGTACATTTGATGCTCTATGTTTAACGATCCAGTGAAAACAGGTTTATCGCCTCTCAGTCTAACTAAACTTGCGGCCGGACATAGCGATCTGTAGAGGATTCTAGCTTAGGATAAGAACTTGGCAACTTACTGTTTAATTTTCTATTCGATCTTCACGTCACTCCACTTTATCCGCGCATTTATTAGATACTTCCCGTTATTGGCATCCAGTTAAAGAAATTTTTTTTTAGTTTTAACATTTAGAACTCTCCTCATAGGACATAATGTCACGCAAGTTTAATATATATGTTAGTGGCCACCATTGCAATGCACGATTCAAAACTTGATTAGATCCTTGTTCGAAAACTATATTGAGCGTCGATAATTTCGGTAAAGGAACTATGTCACTCTAGAGCCTTACCAACTTCAAGAGTGATTCGATAAAGGATGTAAATTGAAGTGCATTTTAGATAAAATAAGATCAAAGGACGAATAAAGCGAGCAGAGCAGACTTGATAAGAACAGGATCTAAATATTTTGAAATATTTCCGTGATCAAAGAAAACAATAACTACTAGGGATCAGTGGGAATCACTCCCGGGCCTTACTAACCCAGAAATAAGTTCAAAGTCAAGTTAGATATCAACAGAAGGAAAAGGAAAACAAAAAAGATAATGTCTTGCAGCTTCCCTGCTTTCAGAGAATGGCCGCCTTGGGCCTGCTGCTGCTGGTTGGCGTCCATGGGACCACGATAATCAGCATCAAGTACCCGGCGAAGCCCAGCGAGGTAGTCGTGGAGCCGCAGCCGGCCAAGAGAGACCTAAGCCTGAGTTATGCGGCCACCAACATCGACTCCAAGGAGGGAACCCGCGTCAAGACCATCACGGTGATCAAGAGTGTGGGTGGGAGCATAGCTGCTCCCGAAGAAGCGGCGGCGTTTGGGGCTCCTACTGGTCACAAGCAGCAGCCGAAGCTGGCAATTGATCCGTCGCTACACAAGAACCCGGAGTGGGCGAATGCCTTCCGCGATAATTTTGACACCTATGGAGCGCTGCCAGATGTCCCGGATATAGATGACCTGTTCGAGTTCGTGAATCGCAAGAAGCCCGCAGGGGAAAATATGCAGGAGGCGGCTCCCAGCCAGGCGGAGAAGGAGCCAAAGGAGCTAGCCAAGCCGGCAGAGGCGGAGGAGACCACCACAAAAAGGGTCGTCGCCGCAGCCAGTGAGCAGAGTGAGGGAGGTGGCAGTGGTAGTACCAGCACTGGCAGCATCGATAGCGACGAGGCGGTGGTAGAGAAGATCAAGGGCGATGCCGAGCTGCTGCCGCACATCAAGCAAGCCAACATTCTTCGCCTCCAGGCAGCTCAGGCGCGCTCGGTGTTGGGGCTGCGCACCAAGGAGTCCCTGATTAGCGTCAACTACTCAACGCCCATGCACCAGGTGACCCAGTACTTTGACAATTACGTCCAGGCGGTGCCCAATGGCTACGACTACTCCAAGCCCTGCGGAGCGCCTCCGGGCAACAGTATTCAGGTGACTACGCCCTCGGGTCGCACCTACGACATCCCGCAGAGCAATAGCAGTGGCACTGGGGGCGGCAATCATCCGTACCTGGCTCCGTCGCTCACGAAAAAGACGCAGATTCCGCCGATTACGGTTCAGCCTCCCGTCCAGCAGCAGCCGCCTCCCAACTACTCCTCTGTGAACTCGATAGTGCCGCCCATAGTCCAGCAGCAGCCACCGCAGGGCTTTACTCCAAATCCGCCCCAGCAGCCGCCCCAGGTAGTGTCGCCTCCCAATGGAGGCATCCTGCCGCCTGCAGGCTCAGGCGGAGTCTCCACCAGCCAGCGTCCCTATGTGGCGCCCAGGTTGCGCAACAACGGCCTGGGCATCAGCCGGGCTCCCGGAAGCAGCAGCACCCCGGGACCGATTGCCGCACAACCCGGAGGATTCGTGGGTGGCAATCCACCCAGTTTCCGCAGCAGCATCTTTGGCGGCGGCCCCAATCGTCCTAACACGCTGCGGTCGCGTGGCCTAAAGTATTGAGATCTAGACGTACAACCAGATGTGGTTGAAACAGTAGCGACTAGGGTTAATATTGTAATTAAAATTTTAATTCAAAAGCAGCACTTCTCAGCCTGCCTATTCCTAGTTAGCACATATCGTGGAGATTCTAAAGTCCGAACTTTCCCAACTCTCTGTAGAGGAATACCTAATATCTTCGATATCGAAGTTGTGTATTATTCAAGCTTAACCGTAGTTGGTCATTGCTCTGTTAAACTAATCAAAAATGTATCACAAGCAAGAACCCATTATAGAAATGTAATAAACATCTTTTTAATATAAGAAAGTGATTTTATTATATGTTTTTTGGGGCATATCCTATATCATTTATTGCCGGGCTTCATGAATATTTTGTTAATCTGATACGTAATAATTAATTAAGAATATATTGAGACACAGTGTATTATAACAATTTTGATAACTAGGACTTAGAAATGATTACAAGCGAACCTCGAAATATTTCCTGTTTACTATGGTTGCCAACGTAACAGCAATGGATACTGGATATAAAATTTATTGTATCAAAAAACTTGCTTTTTTTTAAAACTGGTGTTCTCCTATTTTTAAATTAGAAAATGTTAATTGTTTGCCAGATTAAACATATTGTTCGAGAGAACCGCTATTATTTTGCCCGCTGCTGTGCATTCAAGCGAGCCCTCAGCACCGGGCGAAATATGTATTATGTATCAAGCCCTGCTAAACTGTACTTGGTAAACTCTCCTCGTAATATAAACAGATAGAATTCAACGAAGCGGAGCACAAAGCGGAACACGGAATCGCTTGCCACAAATCAATACACACTTTTATCGACTGATTTTAACTAGTTTTCACTATTTGTAACTCCTTTTCTTTGTTTTGTTTTCCGAGCCTGCTCCTCTTTCGCTGTGTGTTGTTGCTGTTGCGCAGTTTTTGTTGTTGTTGGCATCTCCGCCGAAGAAGAGGCAAACGAAGCAGATAGGTAGGAGAGAGGGGGACGTCGCTGCTCGAGGTACGAATACTGATTTTTATTCAATGAACTTTTACTCACCACGAAAACCATACAAAACGCAACTTATTCTGGACAACCAATGCACAAAGACAGGAGGGTTCGTTTTAGGACAAACGCTATATATTTATTTCGACAATTTCTGCAGTTGATCGGGCTGAAAATTGTGAATTTCCTGGCAACACAAAATCGACGTGCTGTGTTGTAATTGAATTTTTACTTTTTCTGAAAACAAAATGGCTGCTGACTAGCAGTGTGGCCAGCTTAGCTTTTTTTCGCCAGATCTGGCTATTCGGCTTGACTTAAAACTGGAAGCCACTTAATTTAGGAAGACCATATTTTCTATTTTGTATATGGATAAAATATGTATTGCTCCAACAATATTCTTGAATTATATGTTTGCAGTACATTGAATTACCCAAATAGAATTCTTTTACCATATTATTTTCGGTTATTTTCCCTACAAAGTGCCTCTTTTTCTTTTAATGCTGCTGAGCTTACAATTGTCAAATCCCGTATAAAAAAGAGCCTGGTGAACCAGGTAAAATCAAAGTTCCGAAATGTAATCTATTTGAGCACCTTAAGTTCTATTTTGGAAATGGGAAATGTAGAACGAATTCATAAATGAGTTTTTCAGATTCGCATTGCATCAACTAAAAAATTTGATTCGATTATAACGTTCAAAATAAGTAGCTTTTGATCTTAAATATATCGACTTGTTTACTATTCTATTTATAAAGAAATTTAGCTATTTTTGTTGGCCTGCTCGCTTTAATTACCTACCAACAGTTTGCAACACTGGTGGTGAACAGTGTGCCCGCGAGGTTTTCCGTTGGTCAGAGTGGACTTTCTCCTCCACCGCAACTGGTCACACCAAATAACCAAGACGTAATAAAAATACGTAAGTGGACAAAAACGCCATCACTTGGCGCTTAATTTAAAAATTAACAATATAATGCTATGAATAAATAATACATATAAGAACAAACTTTATTTTAGTTATTGCTTCCCGTTTATTTCATAATTGCACAAACTAAGGGTATATATCTGAGTCTGACTGTTTGGTGTATGAAGTGGCCCTAGCAGAATTTGCTCAACGAAAGATAAAGCTAGAACTCTGGTTCTGTTGGCGCCTCAGGACTCTCGCTCTGCTTGGGATCCTGCTTCCTCGCCTTGCTCTTCCTAGATGGATCTTGCAAAGGTTTGGGCTTGAAGAAGCGAGGTTTCCGAGGCAAAACACGAGGAACTTCTTCAGGAACTGGAGCAGGAGGTGCTCCTTTTGCGGCCGGCGCAGGTCCTTCCCTGGGCACGGATACGGGAAGTCCCCCCTTTCGAGGTGGTGCAGGCCTCGAGCGTCTCTTGTTCGGCGATCCACTTTTGCCACTGGGCGCTGCACCGTCCTCGGGAAATCCCCCTTTACCAGCTGGCGTAGGATCCGAGCGCTTCTTGTCTGGCGACCCACTCTTCCCAGGTGGCTTTGCAGCGCCCTTGGGATTCACCGGCGGCGGTGGGTTTTTCTTCAACGAGCCCTGGGAGTCGGCCTTTGCCTTGGCCTGCTTCTCCTTAATGATGCTTTCGAGTCGCGCCTTGTTCTCCTCGGTCAGCTCACCAAAAATGCTGTCTATGAAGGTCTTGTATTCCTTGTAGTGCTGCACCTTGTTGCCAGTCGCCGGCGAGGCACTAGGAGCGCGCCCATGGTAGGACACGCAACGTCTGTGGAGAAGGGCAGATACTAGATTAGATTGCCTAGGCCGATTACCCAAATTGGGACTAACGTTTCCTTCTCGTTCTGCAGCAGGGCGGTGTCGAATCGCGGCTGCACGTAGGACCATGCCCCGCTGTTCTTATGCTCCTCCTGCGCCCACAATAACTCCGCCTTGGGGTATAGCTCCAGCTGCTGCGTGATCAGGTCGTACGGGAAGGGACAAATCTGAGATCGAAACCAAACTATTATATGGGGAATACAAAAAGGCATTCATCACTTACCTGCTCCAACCGCACAATGGCCACCGTATCCACCTGCTCGTGGTCGTCGCGCTCCTTGAAAAGATCATAGTAGACCTTGCCGGAGCAGAATATGAGCTTGGTGACGCACTCGGGCTTCTTAGAGGCGGGACCTTTCTCAAGAATCATGCGCTGGAAGGAGCTGCACTCGTTAAAGTCTTTGAAAGGACTTCGGGCCAGCGGGTGGCGAAGCACGGACTTGGGCGAGAAGTTGATCAGCGGCTTGCGGAAGCCCATCTTCACTTGACGCCGCAAACAGTGGAAGAAGTTGGCGGGCGTCGAGAGATTCGTCACGATCCAGTTTACGTTCATCAGCTGGCGAGCCACAAAGTCGCAGTCGCAGGTGTCCGGATAGACGTCAGGGTCGTCGTCGCTCATCTGCAGGAAGCGCTCCATCCGGCCGGAGGAGTGCTCCGGGCCCATGCCCTCCATGCTGTGTGGCAGCAGCAGCACCACGCCGGACTGCCGCACCCACTTGGTCTCGCCGCTGGCGATGAACTGGTCGATAATGCACTGCGCCGTATTGCAGAAGTCTCCGAACTGGCCCTCCCACATCACCAGCGCATTCGGGCTGGCCATAGAGTAACCATGTTCAAAGCCCAGCACCGCGCACTCCGACAACGAGCTGTTGGAGACAGAGTAGGGCGCCTGGTCGGGGTATAAATGGTCCAGCTGCGAATAGAACACCTTGTCTGCGGTCTGATGGTGCAGGACGTGGTGCCGGTGCGAGAACGTGCCGCGCTCCACATCCTGCCCGCTCAGGCGCACGTGTACACCCTCCTTTAGCAGCGATCCAAAGGCGAAGGCCTCGCCCAGCGACCAATCCGCAACTCTGTCGTCCACCATCTGTTTGCGGAGTCCGAGAATGCGCTGGATGCCTCTGAAAGCAAACTATCATCAACTACCTGCTCCCAAAATCAACCGCCATCCTACTCACTTGTGCGCCTCGAACTTGTGCTCTGGCGGTGGTAAACTCGAGAATATTGTGCCAATCTTTATTAGGGTATCCTCGCTGACGCCGGTTGGACACTCCTTGAGCCGATCACGTCCCTCAAAGAAGCCCGACCAGGGCGAGTCGATCCAGGTGGAGTACTGCGGCAAAAGAGAGATTTAGGCAGCCCAGACAGGGGACAGCAGCAGAGAGAGAGGACTTACCTTAATCGTCTTAATATTTTTTGACTCGGTCCATGCGTCCTCGCAGATTTTGTCGTACTTGGAAACCATGGCCTTGTACTCGCTGTCCGTGACCACGCCCTCCTTGATCAGCTTGTCTGCGTAGAGCTGCAGGCAGGGCTTAAGCTTCCGGATGCGCTGGTACATCAGCGGCTGGGTGAACATCGGCTCGTCGGCCTCGTTGTGCCCATTGCGACGATAGCCAACAATATCGATGACCACATCCTTCTTGAACTTTGCCCGGTAGTCGGCGGCAATGCGGGCGCACTGGATGCACGCCTCCGGGTCGTCGGCGTTCACGTGCAGGATCGGGGCACTTACCACCTTGGCCACGTCCGTGCAGTAGCGCGAGGAGCGGGAGAAGCGCGGGTCCGTGGTGAAGCCCACCTGATTGTTCGACACGATGTGGATGGTGCCGTAGGTGGTGTAGTGGGGCAGGTCGGACAAATGCATTGACTCGTAGACCACGCCCTGGCCGGAGAAGGAGGCATCGCCGTGGATGATGATGGGCAGCACCTTGTCGCCACTGGTGTCGCCGCGATGCTCCATCTCCGCCCGCGCCTTGCCCAGCAGTATCGGGTTCACGTGCTCCAAATGTGAGGGGTTAGCCACCACGGTGATGCGCACCATTCTGTTGGTCTGTCGGTTGAGCCGCTCCTGGAACACACCCAGATGGTACTTGACGTCGCCGGATCCAGCATCGCTTGCCACCAAGCCGTGAAATTGCGCCAATATATCGGCGATGGGCTTCCGGCAGACATTGGCCAGGACATTGAGGCGACCGCGATGGGCCATTCCTGCGTAATAGGAAGATATCGGTAAGACGGAAGGTTCACCTTATCTCAAGACTATTCACCTATAAAAATGGACTCTACACCGTGGTTCGTGGCCTTATCCACCACCTCCTTGATGACGGGTATCATAATGTCGCATCCCTCTAGGCCGAAGCGCTTCTCCGACGTGAACTTCTTGGCTAGGAAGTTCTCGAAACCCGTCGCTCGGGACAGTCGCTCCAGGAGGAGCTTCTTCTCCTGATTGGTGCAGTCCAATGCTTTTGGCGTCTCGAACCGTTCGCGAATCCATGTGGTCTTGTTCAGCGACGTGATTTGCATATACTCGACTCCAATGTGTCCGCAGTAGATACGCTCCAATCGGTCCAGAATCTCCCTGCATACAATATATTGACTCTTTATATCAAAGTCTCTTCCCTTGGAACTCACCTGAGTGGCAGGAACTGCTCATCCCCGCCGATCATAGTGGATGAAGGAAGTTTGAACGTCGCATTGAGATCGCCTGTAAAAGATGAGATGATGAGTTTTGGTATTGGCGTTAAGAGTGGAGATCAACTGCTCACCAAAAATGTAGGAGTAGTGCTGTCGGAGCACCTCCCTTGCCGCTTGCCGCTGGGCGCCGTCTACAGAGGATGTCTTAGCGGGTCCCACGATCCCCAAGGGATCCAGATCAGCCGCCAGGTGACCGCGCGACTGATAGGCCCGTATGATCGCCTGCACTACGTGATGGTCATCGATGTTCTTCCAGTCGCCGGGAGGGGCCCCTGGAGCCGGTGACCCGCCGCCGGAGGCTGCCCTCTCGCCCGAACGAGCTTTTAATTCTGTCTTTAAAACCGTTGGGCGCCGCCTGTACTTCCTAGTGTGCAATGCCTGTACAGGGAGCTTCTTGAAAAGTGGCCGCTCCTTGCCGCTGAAGAGCTTATCCCAGGACTAAAGGGGGTCGGAGAAGGGAATTTGACAATCGGAAAATGTATTATACAAGAACACACCTCATCTACGGCCTTGGGGTTGCGCTGCCATTTGCTGTACAAGTCCTCGATGTAGGCGGCACTGCATCCGCTGGCGAAGGAGTCTCGGTCGTGGAATTTAAAAAGCGGACGACTCGTCTGTAGGAAGCGGCGGCCCCACGCTCTCCTGACCAACACGAGGCCCCTCAGCCGGTTGTGATTCATATTCGGCAAAAAACTGTAGGTAAACGGGAAAAATTTGGAATTTAGGTTTTTAAAAATAAGGGGAGACCAGAGTGCAGAGTGGAAGACACATTTCGAGCAGTGAAGTGTAACAAATGCCAGGCATGCTGAGACTCGACCGGCTGGTTTCAGTTCAAGGATCACTAGGAGAATATCAGGAGTTCTTGTCAGTCGGCTGTCTGCTGGGTCGATCTACCTATGTACAGTGGCTCACAGCTTATTTTGTGCAGACGTACAACCAAACTTTAAAGCCGTGTAGTACATAAACTATAAGAGATATCAACAAATGCAGTTTTTTAAAATAGTGTTCTAATATATATAAAAATTGTTTATTGCTTTCCAATTCCATTTAATAATATGTAAATTTACAAAAAACTTTAAATATAGACTTCTTCAAAGTCACAGCTTATTTCGTGCAAGAACTTTAGGTAAATGTATTTCATGAATTGGGATTCCTGAGAAACTTTTTTTTTTGGAATCGTATATCAGCTAATTTTTTTAACATTTAATTTTTTTTGTTGAATACACTAAAAAAAAATTTCATTTAAGAAGAATCAGCACCATTTCAGCGGGAATTGGTCCTTAAACATTTAAAAAATAAAAGGCGCCAGAAATTACGGTTCTTTATAAAGGTGTGACCAAGGTCATGGTTCGTTTTTTCACAAAATACTGAGAAAATGTTAGTATCTTTTTGTAAATCCGAGTTTGCGAATTCTTTAACCACCAGGGTACTAATAAGAGTAAAATAAGATTTCTAAATAAATTTTTAAATAACATAATTTTTAAATAGAACCTCTTCAGTTTAAATAAATTAACGTTGCCACGTTTTTCGTTTATTTATTCAATCTTTATATGAATGGTATTTTCGGTACATAAATGGTATTTTTCGAAAATCAAGTGATATATTTTAGTACATTTCTCTGGGTCGGGTACGGTCACACTGCAAAAACTCTAGAGAGTCGTAATTTCCATTTATTTTTGTTTTCTTCACTGTTTTCACACCCAAAATCCGCGAAAATAATCGCAGGAACCGTGGCCAGACATTGGCACCCATATTGTCCGTTTTCCACTGCGTTCACCACGCAGCTTAACAAATCCCGTTTTCCACGCACTTTCGGCCCCGAGCAACGAAGACGTCAGTGGCGACTGGCGTCAGGTGAAAAAAAGAAAGAAAAAACTGATAATTGCGATTGGAAGTGGAAAATTGAAAATTGAACGGGCGCAGTGAAATTAAACGGAATCGGCCACTGTGAAAACGCAGCGCCAAGCGTGGAGAGTTGCATTTAAAAAAGGTAATTAGCGTGCCAGTTAAAAAGGAATTATTTGGATGTGCGAGGGTGCTGCGTAGGTATGTGTGCAAAAGTTGTTTTCCCTGAAACAGCAAGTTGTAGTGAATTACCCGAATCGATGACGAAATTGCTACGTTAAGCTAAGCGTGTTTCGAGCAGTGTAATAGTGTGTGTTTATTATCTATCCGAGTCTGAAACAATTTTATTATTTTTTTTTTTTTTGCATTGATAAGCAAGGTGTGTGAGCAAGAGGGGATAAACGATAAGCTGCGCTCTGTCTTCTTCTTTGCTCTCCAAAAGGTCGTCGCATATGTTATTTAAAATCCATAGTATGACGGCTCGTACACAAATTCACCCGCTGAAGCCCCACAACGTAGCCATCACCCTGCCACCCACTCTCCATAATTAGCAACTTCTCTGTTTCCTCTTTCAATATGGCTTTTCCCAGTCTTTCGCCACTTTTGGAGACTAGCTGGCCCGTGTAGACTTCTGCTGGCCAATTTCTGTGTATCTCCGCCAGCAGCAACTTGTTGTTGCTTCCTCTTTGTGCAGCTGATTATGTTTCTTTTTGTTATTTCTTCTGCCTCTCCTTTGCTTCTTTGCCATTTACTTCTGGGTTTCAGTGTCAGAGACTCGTACGCAAATTCGGTTTAACATTTAACACTTAACACGTTTTATCAGCAACGAGTATTATTAACTTTTGCACGGGTCCGTGACTCATGTCCGTTGACTTGTTCGTTATCTGGCGATACTTTCATTCCACTAATGGGGAACCCTTGTCACGGAAACTTTGAAATATCCCGTATCACATTTTCGTACAAATATTTAAAACGAAATCTTAGATTTGTTAAAAATGTTCTTCTTGTAGTTCCGGTTACCTCTACACACAATCTTCTGGTTTTGTGATCTTAGTATCCTTATATTTAGGGATACAAGTTAGTTCTTATTAATTATATGTGCAGTAGATATGGTGCATCTTCCATATTTACCTACCTTTTCTTCTTCTTCTTCTTCTTGGGTGTTTCGGGTCTGAAATTGTGAACCATGATATAATTATAGAAGGTAGTCTCGTCGTGTGTTTAGCGTTCGGGTGTAGGGCCTTATTGAACATTTCGTGTTTTCTCGTTGACGTGAAAGGCTGTGTGTGTACAAATTATATTATGTGTTATTAACCCTTATATGAAACAAAAAAAATGTTTTTTTGCAATTTTTGAAGCAAACTCGTCCAAGGCGCAAATTTTATCAATTCACCGAAATGTTTGGTTAGGAGAACGTTGTGGGTGCAAATTTTGGAGTGCTGCCCTAGTGAGAACTCGAGAATTTGCGACACGCATTAAGTCCTTCATAGCTAAAGTCGACAACCAATAAGAGGACGACTTTCAAGAGAAGGCGACTAAACAATTATGCTGTTCCGGAAAGAAAAGCAGAGCCGGAACCAGCAATTCCAAAATTAAGCTACGCCTAATCGAGCTCACAAATATAGGCCAGTTTTAACCCCAAACACCATATAAGGGATAATACACATTTTCTATAGTCGTATACATTCGTTTCTCTCACACGAACTTTGACAGCCGAACTAGGGCCTTATTGTTCCGAACGAGGGCCTTATTTTTCCGACGAGACTACCTTCTATAATTGTATCATGTTGTGAACTTTGATTTGTTCAATTTTTGTAATACCAAAAAATTGCATGAAAGAACTCGGTTTTGTAATTCTCAAATAGTGTTTTCCCGGAAACAGCAATATATTTTTTCGGTTTAAATGTGTGCACACTTAATATTCATAAGTCTATTAACATTATTATGAGCTACATCATCATTTCTGGAACATATTTTAATAATCTTTCGACGTAAAATTTTATTTTTACCACCAGTTCCCTTAAAGTCTTCTCTCTTTCTCCCCAGACTGACCTAATAGTCCACTTGATCTGCCGCCATATGTTTTCATTGCCCTGATATGTAGTCAGCCATTTCAGTGTACTTTTGAGTTATTTCTGTACGCATTATTAGCGTTGTTGCAGTATGCATATATCTCCTCGTGGTAGAGCTGTATCGGTTGCATAAACCCCAGCAGATGTAGATTTCAAAACTGATGGAAGTGCATGGGAAACATCGACTTTTCTTTATAGTGCTTGCTTAACACTTTTTTATTGATTGCTTGTGGCATTCCCACAGGGTGAAATCGATATGGAACAGTTAGGAGAGTGACCCTGAGACAAGGTTGGGAGGGCCAGAACGAACTCTCCTTGGGTACGGCTATGGCTACGGCAGGAGTCCATTATTAATATTGGATTGCGTGATGATCTAATGCGCGCGCCTCATCCTCCCTCACACATGCCCCTTTTATATTTTTCTCAGTTTGTTCCATTTGTTTTGTTTGTGTGCCTGCCGTCGCTCCACACTCTCTGCTTTTGTTTCCTTGCTGCTGACCCAATTCGGCGTCCAAAACATTGTTGCAGTGCTGTCAGAAGTGTCAGACCAACCAAAATAAATCCAAGAATCAAAAGCCAAGCTACTTTCATAACAAGACTAGACACTCAAAGTGGACAGAGTTTAAGTATTAATATGCGATGCACTCTCACTTCCTCTGGTTATTTATTTCCAGCAAATTCGCCATATCGACTAGGTTATGAAGTCTTGGACAACTTTTAGAAACTACTTAAGTGGATTTTAAAAGTGCAGTTTCTGATATTTAGCCTGCAGTTCAAAAAGTACAATATATAAAGCTAGCTGAGGAGACAGCACTGGCGTGCTGAAAATTGCTGTCATGTCTCCGAGTTGACTGTCGTTCTCGGAGCAGTGTTCGTGTGTGAAAGTCGAGACACGGGAGTGTAAACAGTTGTCAGTTGCCTAGCTGTCTAAGCGAGCGTTCCACTGGCCCTTTTCAAATTCCTGGCACTTCACCCACTCTTCGCTAATCCCGGTGTCCATTTACTTCGCTTGCAGCATGAGCACAACCGCCGCCAGTCTCATTGAGGCGGCGCTTAATGCCAGCGGTGGCAACGCCACAGCTACGACAGCGACGATTACGACGACAACGGGCAAGCCCAACTTCGTGGTGGTGAAGAACGCACCGATGAACACACCGCTGGAACCGCTGCTCCACGTGGGCGATGGCATCTTTCTGCAGACCAAGACCGCCCAGGTCCTTGCCGGAGTCTGCGTCTGGGCTGCCCTGTTTATAACCTGTCAACAGGTGAGTACTTACTACTTAACATACTGAATTTATGCGATCCAAGTCTAACCCACCACTCTTGATCTACGGCAGATCTACCAGCATCTGCGTTGGTACACGAATCCTCAGGAGCAGCGCTGGATCGTGCGCATCTTGTTCATTGTGCCCATCTATGCCACCTACTCCTGGATCAGCTTGCTCTTCTTCAACTCGGACAACGTATACATCTACTTCTTCACAGTTCGCGATTGCTACGAAGGTGTGCTTACAGTTTAGTTTGAGTACCTGACGCGATTACCTAACGGAGAGTTTGTTCTTGTTTCCACGCAGCCTTTGTCATCTACAACTTCTTGTCGCTGTGCTACGAGTACCTTGGAGGTGAGGGCAACATCATGTCGGAGATTCGCGGGAAGCCCATCAAGACGTCGTGTCTGTATGGTACCTGCTGCCTGAAAGGCAAGACCTATACGATCGGTTTCCTGCGCTTCTGCAAGCAGGCCACGCTGCAGTTCTGCCTGGTTAAGCCGCTGGTGGCCTTCATCATCATCTTTCTGCAGGCATTTGGTCACTACCACGATGGTGATTGGAGGTAATAGAGGTTTATCTTTAACGGCGGGCTTAATTAGATCATAAATAGCCATCGGTTATGGAGTTAGTAGACGTACACTGCTGCCATAAACTGTAACTATCAAAACTTCGAAGCTCGCGGCAAGTTAACCTGGTTGTAAACTTTTTCTTATGCTATATAATTGTACTGCCATATTTGTACTATATAATCCCTAATGATCCCACTAATGCGCTCCCTTATCTCTATTGCAGTGCCGATGGTGGCTACATCTACATTACAATTATCTACAACATCTCCGTATCGCTGGCATTGTACGGCCTGTATCTGTTCTATTTCGCCACGCGGGATCTACTGACACCGTTCGAGCCAGTCCTCAAGTTCTGCACGATTAAGTCGGTGATTTTCCTGTCCTTCTGGCAGGGCGTCGGCTTGGCCATCCTGGAGAAGGCTAACGTAATCTCGCCCATTGTAGACAGTGCGGGCACTGTCACCGCCGAGGCGGGTACTGTCTCCGCCGGCTATCAGAACTTCTTCATCTGCATCGAAATGCTGTTTGCCGCCATCGCACTGCGCTATGCATTCCCCTATCAGGTGACTTGGTGTTTGTTTTGGAAAGCCGGAGTGGGCCAAAATTTGACGGGCTATTTACGATTTCTGGCTTAGATTAGATAGCAGTACAAATAGTCGCCGTTTGTGGGTTATTTCGGGTGTTCATTGAGCGACGTTTGTGTTAAAGATAAATGCAAGGTTTTCATGTAATGATGAGATGGCTAGAAGGCTTAAAATGTATACTATTTCCGTGTATCTTTTCTGTTTCAGGTTTACGCACGCAGCTGCATTAGCGACGGTCACGGTCGATCGGTCACCATGCAGTCCATTTCCAGCAGTCTCAAGGTAAGTTCGTTGCACTTCTATACAAGAATTATACATGATCTGCAGCTTCGCTTCTTCCACCGCAGGAAACGATGAATCCCAAGGATATTATGACAGACGCTATACACAACTTCCATCCGCAGTATCAGCAGTACACGCAATACAGCTCAGGTTCGTCCCGATACACTTTCTTCTGGGTCTCTTGGCCCAAATTTCTTTTTCCCTTTTTGTGCTCGTGTCTGTCTGTGGCATGTTTTGTTCATACCGTGCCTGCTAAATCTTATATCTGTTCTGTTGCATTCATTTAACGCATTTCAATGGCCGATTTCCAACTCCCTACTCCATTTCCATTTCATTATCGTTATGTTTTTCACACTTTTGTTTTTCTTTCTGTTTTTTCTTATCTTTTGCAGAAGTAACCTCGGCGCAGCGTTACGAAAAGCTCTAATAATCAAAATCTAAGGCAAAAGCAAACACAAAACTCTAGCGATGCTCGCTACTAAACCACTATATTGCAAATCACACACACAATTCCACAAATCCCAGCGGGGACGCGATACGAGAACGAAACGAAGCAAACAAGTGTACTTATAGCCTACGGCCTTAGCTTAAATCCTCCCCCTCCCCCGAGAATCCTTAAGAACTCCCCGAAACGCACTCGAGAGACGAGATACGTACTAGGCCTTAGTTACTTACGTTACTCACGTTACGAAAATGCTGAAAGCTGAACAGAAATTTGCCCTAGTCCTTTGTCCATTGTGTTTAGGGATCTGAGAACGCTCTCCGTTTTCTGCGCGCCTGTGTGCCTCTGTACTTCTGTATTTTTTACGTTTACACTCTACGACTAAGTCTAAGCATTTTTAAACAAACTATTTAAATGTTAGCTGTACAAGAAAATCCAAGAAGTATAATATTTTAAAATATTATGTATTTGTAAACAAAGATTTTATTATCAGCAGTCTAGAAGATCCCTCGTTCAAACAGTCCTCAAGTTATATTCCCTTCAGCATTTATTTACATATTTTCGTTTCGCTCAAAAAGATACCAAAAAACAAAGTTTTCTTTTATTATTTTGACTTTATCTTTAACTTTGACCCGCTCTTTTTTGTGATAAGCTCTCGTCGTGCTTTTATCTACTTCTGTTTGTAAATGTTAAACTTTAAAACAATTGTATAAAATATCTAGCAATAAATGTACGATAAGCTTGAACTGCCTTCCTCCCTCATTTTCTTCGTTGCATGTTTATTGGCCTGTCTTTAACATTTGTGTCACACCTAAACCTTGATTAAGAACAAGTCTTTTTGAAAGTAAATCGTTTTCTGTGGGAGAGATATAGGGATTATTTATTTAATTTTATGAAAACTAAAATCGCATCCAACTCTAAGCCATAGAAATAACTAGATTCGTAATTAAAAAAAAAAATTATACTCAACTTTTCGCTGCCTACTTTTAGGCGCTAGTTAAAATGATTTAAACTCCTAAAAATATTAAAATATTCATGAGAATACTTGTTTTTTAATATCTTAAGATATATTAAAGCGAGACTTTATCAAGGTATAGGTGTTGCATGGCATGGCATGTTTAAATTGGTCCCTAGTTATAGTTCAGCTCGATTCTACGATCCGTGTGACACGCGGCTTACGATTACGTCCATTCCCTCCACTAACAACCCGCACAGGTGGCAAGAACTCGCGCGGCATTCGCGTCTCCAGCTATGATCCCGACGATCCCAACTCTGGAGGAACTATGCAGGCATCGCAGCAGCCCACCAGCGGGGGATACAATGCGGTGGCCACCGGACCAGGATCGGGCGCCAACAGCAACAGCGGTGGCAGCAACTGCATGGCCTCCAAGACGCTGGGCAACCAGAGGAAGTTCATGCCCGGCGGCCAGCGAGTGGCGACCATTAGCCAGAACTACAACGAGAAGACAATGCTGCTGAGCAGCGACGACGAGTACCAGTAGAGAAGGGAGAGGATACCCATCCCCACCTTATTATTGTTAACTAAATTCGATCTTTCGTTCTCGGATTCGATCGGATTCGTTTCTTCCGTTGCTGATTCTGTCGCTTGTACAATAATCTTAAGTAGCATTCACAACCTATTAGGAAATTAAAGACAAAACCTACGATATATCCTGTATATTAGGGGGTAAGCAGTGGGGGCGACTGTTATGGTCTGTGGATAAGGCGTGCCACAGAGATCGCTTGAAAGGTGTTTATGTCTTAGGTTCCAAATTCATTGTAAATTTTCTTTAAGCGTTTCCTTTGACACCATTTTACTTGATTTAAAATAGAGAGCAACTTCTGTGGCACCTTGATACCTTTTATAAATGCCAACCCAGTTTTAAATGATGTTTTACCATTTTCAGGACCCTTCTTAGCCAGAATTATCCACAGATCACAAATTAACAACCTCCTATCGCTTCGCCCTAAATGGTATATTCCAAATATATTTGTGTATGTATTGTATGTACGACTTATTCTACGCATAAACATATTTTCTAATTTTACACCGCATATGTAATTTGATTCGCTTGGATTCCATTTCTCTCTTTGTGTACATTTGTCAAAGGCAATTAAATTGTAAAGCGAACAAAAAACTGAATACAAATCAAAAAAGTAGCTACAACCGAAAACAGCAAAACTGCACTTCTTGCGTTTCACGAACCGTCTGCTTCTACAATAAACCGCGGGAAGATTCCAGAGCTGGCAAAAAAAGCCGAGGGGATCTATACAGAAATATATTTATAAGCCAAGGCTAATTTTTAAAGCAAACTTAACACAGTACATTAGCTAACTTAGAGCGAATTTGTTAGGTGAATGGATGAAGAGCTCCTGAGATCCAAGCCCTTTCGGACACAAGGATGTATAAAAGAATTTTACCCTGTACAGGTGCATCGCACCTGAGTATTTTGATATCTAAGCCAGGCTTCCCGTCAAAATTACATGCGTGTCTGGACCGAATGGAGCGAAGGAAAAACGAGAGAAAAACCAATAATAAAAGTCAAATTATATATAGTTATTCGGGAGCGAAGAAAATGAAGAACCAAAGGCAGTAACGTTTTTATGTACATTTTTTCGGTTAATATGAAATGAGAATAAAATATGTCATAAAGTACACAAATCCATTTATGTATATAATATTTCAAGTGTTTTCTTTGCATCTAATGGTTGATCAAGTGGAGCCCAATAAATTGGGGGGCATAAACAATAGTTTTAAAAATACCGCATTGGTGACTTTCTCATATATTCATTTTCAGCTGAATATTTAAAAACCGGTACATAATCGATGTACCGGAGCGGATCGAGATGAGACTACCTATATATTGTATCATGACTACGACATTCCGACTTGCGTCATTTTAAATATGCTTTTTGTAGAGTGACCGTTTGGTGAAAAACAAAAAATACACGCATGATTTTAGTTTTCTTTGTTATTTTCGCTGAATAGGTGTTAAAAACGAAGTCCATATAACTTTTGATGACTTTTCTTACAAAAATTACTAAAATCTATAGTATATAGTCTATAATATATTGATTAGCTGTCTCCAGCGTGCTGCTCTGAATAAATAGCTCGCCACAGACGAACGGACAAAGCAAACGCAACAAACATGTCAACTACTCCCAACTCCAATAGCAGTAGCAGTAACAGCAACAGCAACAACAAGCAGCAGCCCCAGAAGCAGGACACTTACAGCAGCGATAGCAGCGAAGAGAATCTCGAGGCGGCCGAGGAGCGGAGAAGGCGCATCCTTAAGAACCGCAGCCGGCTTAATCGCCCAAACATTTCCTGCGGCGGAGCCGTGCCCAAGCAGGACGGTAAGTCGCCGGGTGGATCAGCATCTACGAGCTGCCAGGCGATGGCTTCGGCGGGAACGGGAGGCCGCCTACAGGCGCCACCAGAGAGGATCTCGATGCTGGTGGACGGAGTGCGCTTCACAGTGGAGCAGTCGCTTCTCACAGCCCATCCCACCACCATGCTGGGCACCATGTTTGGCTCCGGTTTTCAGTTTGCGCACGCCAACGAGCGCGGCGAATACGACGTGGCCGATGGAATCTCACATTTGGTGTTCCGTGCGATCTTGGAGTACTACAAGAGCGGCGTGATCCGCTGCCCGCCGACGGTGTCGGTGCCGGAACTGAAGGAGGCCTGTGATTATCTGCTCATTCCCTTCGACGCCACCACTGTGCGCTGCCAGAACCTAAGTGAGTATACCGCGAGCTGCTCCTGCCTGAGCGAACCTTAGTTGTGGCCACCTCTGCTCTCTGCTTCTCTTCCGTCTCTTCACTTGTAACATGCCTTCTGTTGTGTTCGACAAAAAGGAGGCCTTCTTCACGAGCTCAGCAACGAGGGAGCGCGCCAGCAGTTCGAGCTTTTTCTAGAGGACCTTATCCTGCCGCTGATGGTGGCTTCCGCTCAGCGCGGGGATCGTGAGTGTCACGTGGTCGTACTGCTCGAGGACGATATGGTCGACTGGGACGAGGAGTTTCCGCCGCAAATGGGCGAGGAGTATTGCCAGAGTAAGTCCAGGGAGCATTAAGGCCTGTTGAATCAGAAATTAACGCTCAGACATAGCCGTTCACAGCACTGCTATGCATCGCTTTTTCAAGTACATCGAGAACCGCGATGTGGCCAAGCAGGTGATGAAGGACCGCGGCTTGAAGAAGATCCGCTGCGGCATCGAGGGCTATCCCACTCATAAGGAGAAGATCCGAAGACGTCCCGGCGGACGGGCCGAGGTAATCTACAGCTATGTGCAGCGCCCGTTTATTCACATGTCTTGGGAGAAGGAGGAGGCCAAGAGTCGCCATGTGGACTTTCAGTGTGTGAAATCAAAGTCCGTGACTAATCTTGCTGAAGCCAATGCCGATCCCCCCCTGGAATTGGACGCAAGTGCGTAAAAAGTCCCGCTTATAGTAGAGTCCCTCATAATTCGCACTTGATTTCAGGCGGCAACCCGATTCCGCCCATTGCAGTGGTCAATCCGCATCCCATTAATGCAGAGCTGGCTCCCGGCGTGGCCGCCGCCCCCGCAGTGATGGGAGTGGCTGGCCCAGCCGCGGTGGTCGCTGTCGACGAGGCAGCTGGCGGTGTTGTGATGCTCAACGATTTGGCCCAGGCAGCGGGCGCTGGTGCCGCCGGCGTCGTCGATGAAAACGTGTAGAGCAACCCAGACACCGCGGGAAAGGCGGAACTCACTGCCAGAGCAGCAGCAGCGCGCACAGGAAACCCTTTCTACGATTTTCATCAACACTTTTATATATGCAATAAAAAACTGAAATTAAACACAAAAGTACCACATTTGGTCCTCCAGAGGCAGAGGCAAAATCCAGAACCACAATCATAAATGCAGCATCCTGGCATCTACGCTCCGTCAAAGGCTGCGCGCTCGCCGTGCGGGAGCGTAGTCTCCCAGTTCAGGGAACGTTCGATTGCCATTTTCCACTTCTGGTAGCGGACATTTCGTTCGGTGGCATTGATCGACGGCTTAATGGCTTCGCGTGGGCCAGACTTCGAGAGTGGTGCCTCCATGGAGTAGCGACTCTCGACGGCCTTGTAGGCTGCCATGGCAGCGCCCTGAAATGCAAGCATTTATAAAAGTTACAGCTATGATGTGAATTCTTAATACTGACTAGCGCTGTGGTCTCCGCGATCTTTGCTCGGAGCACCTGAATCCCCACGAGGTCCGATTGCAGCTGTAGAAACAGGTTATTCACAGTCATGCCCCCGTCCACCATCAGCTTTGCCAGCGGAATCTTGCAGTCCTTGTGCATGGAATCGAGAATGTCCCGGACCTGAAAGCAAACCGCCTCTAGCGTGGCCCGCACAATGTGCTCGCTTGTTGTCTCCTCACTTAGGCCACAGATCACACCCCGAGCGTCCTGGTTCCAATAGGGGGCGTAGAGTCCATTAAACGCCGGCACAAAGTACACGTCCAAAGAGTTATCCACGGTGCTGGCCATGGTTTCGATCTGCCCCGAGTTCTGAATGATGTTCATGTTGTCCCGCAGCCAGTTGAAGGCAGCGCCAGCAATGGAGACACTGCCCTCGAGAGCGTAGTAGGGAGTGGCCTTGCGTCCCAGCTGGTAGCCAACGGTGGTCAGTAGCCCGTGCTGGGAATGGACGATGGAGGGTCCGGTGTTGTACAGTAAGAAGCAGCCGGTGCCGTAAGTGGCCTTGGCTTGGCCCTTGGACAGGCACTGTTGACCCACCAGAGCCGCCTGCTGATCGCCCAAATCTGAGCTGATGCTTATACCCTTGAGCACGCCCTGCGCAATGTTGCCGTAAAACTCGGCGCTCGAACAGATCTCCGGCAGAATGCTCTTAGGCAGGCCAAAGAACTTGAGCAGGTTTGGATCCCACTGCAAAGTTTCAATGTTCATTAGCATGGTACGAGAGGCGTTAGTCACGTCCGTCTTGTGGACGCCCCCATCCTTGGCGCCAGTGAGGTTGTACATCAGCCAAGTGTCAATGGTACCAAACATAGCCGTGCCTTTCTCCATCGCTTGGCTGACCACCGGGACGTTGTCCCGCAGCCAGCGCAGCTTCACGCCCGAAAAATACGGGGACAGGGGTAGGCCACACAGCGGCCGCAGATAGTTAATGTTCCTGGCATTGTTCGGAATAGTCTCCAGCAGCTCCTCCACGGTGCTGGTGGTCCGGTTGTCCAGCCAAATTATGGCGTTTACCAGTGGCTGGCCTGTGAGTCGGTCCCAGACCACGGTAGACTCGCGCTGATTGGTGATTCCAATGGTAATTATGTCCTGAATATAAAAAGAAATAAAAATCACAAATAAAACGGTCATTTTCAAATCAGCGAAGATTTTCAAATCTTTTCCCTACTGAATGATGTGTACACACTGGCCAGTGACAACACTTGCCATTCACAGAGAAGCGCCGATTATAAAGGGGGAGGCAGTGGGGCAGTGGGCAGTAAACAACTGCGAGAGTTAATGTTAATTGATAAAGAACCAATCTAGTGAGCGACGTAACCAGTCCCGGAATTTCGCGTCCGTCGGCGGCCCTTCTCAATGTCAACTCTAGTCAGAATCGTCCGACGCAGTATTGTCCGCACTAAGCAAGCACACCTACGTGGGATGTCTTCGTCGGGAGATAGCCAGAGAAGTCAAAGTGCCACCATTGCCGTGGGCCAGATGTGCTCCACGAGCGACAAGGCTGCCAATCTCTGCCAGGTGAAGGAGCTGGTGGCCAGGGCAAAGTCCAACAACGCCTGCATGCTCTTCCTTCCAGAGTGCTGCGACTTTGTTGGCGAGAGCCGCGCCCAGACCCTGGAGCTGTCGGAGAGGCTGGACGGTGAGCTGATGGCAAAGTACCGCGAGCTGGCCAGGTGCAACGGAATATGGCTCTCCTTTGGAGGCGTACACGAGCTGAACGATCAGGGCAAGATCTACAACGCCCACGTCGTGGTCAACGAGAAAGGGGAGCTGGCAGCGGTCTACCGAAAAATGCACCTGTTTGACGCCACCACCAAGGAGATACGTTTGCGAGAGTCCGACACCGTGACGCCGGGCGAGCGATTGGAGCGACCTGTGCTCACACCCGCCGGCCAAGTCGGCCTCCAAATCTGCTATGACCTGCGCTTTGCCGAGCCGGCGGTCCTGCTGCGGAAGCTAGGCGCACAACTGCTCACTTATCCAGCCGCCTTTACCTTCGCCACGGGAAAGGCGCACTGGGAGATCCTGCTGCGGGCCAGGGCGATCGAGACGCAGTGCTTCGTGGTGGCCGCGGCCCAGCAGGGCTGGCACAACAAAAAGCGTCAGAGCTGGGGCCACAGCATGATCATCAGTCCCTGGGGCAAGGTGCTGGCAGACTGTGGCGGCGATCAGGAACTGGGCATCGGCACGGCTGAAATAGACCTTGCAACGCTTCAGGATCTGTACCAGAGTATGCCATGCTTCGAGCACCGCCGAGACGATCTTTACAGTCTAACGGCCTACAACGTCCGTAGCCCTGAACCGGCTGAGGATCGCGCATTTGCCACTAATATTGTGGACAAACGCACCATATTCTACGAGTCGGAGCACTGTTTTGCCTTCACCAACCTCCGGTGCGTGGTGGAGGGGCATGTCCTGGTGTCCACCAAGCGCGTGACTCAACGCCTGTGCGGCCTCAGCTGCGCCGAAATGTCCGACATGTTTGCAACTGTCTGCATGGTGCAACGCTTGCTGGAGAAGATCTACCAGACCACATCGGCCACCGTCACGGTACAGGATGGTGCACAGGCCGGGCAAACTGTGCCCCACGTCCACTTCCATGTGATGCCACGCCGGAACGGAGACTTCGGCCACAACGACCAGATCTATGTGAAGCTGGACGAACGCGCGGAGGAAAAGCCGCCGCGCACAATTGAGGAGAGGATCGCGGAGGCACAGGTCTACCGCAAGTTCCTGCTGGACAGTAGCTAGCTCTCTCGTCTCCCATCTGCCATGTGATTTGATATATACATAATAAATAGCCCCCCTGAAACCGTACCTCCACTTTGCCGCCCAAGGCGACCAGCTTCATACAGGCTCCGGCAATTGCCTCGTTGACCGTGTTTACGATGGCCATGGGGTCCTGCTCGCACCATCCTTCCTTCTGAAAGATCGACTCCACCTCGATCTGGTGGTAGCACACGATATCATCGGTGCCAGCGCGGAATATGATGAAGCGGGCGGAGGTGGTCCCCTCATCAATGGCTCCCACGAATGGACCAGTCACCGGTGCGGGGGGCGGGGTCGTCTCGGAAGTGGGGGAATCCATGGCTCGATAGTAGTCCAGAGTTCACAGTCACTCACTAGTAAATGCTAATGCCTATGCTATGCGCTCTCGCCTGTTGCTTCGACACTAAATTAGCTATTGGAATCTTGTCGACATATTCGACGGAAATTGTGCGATAAGAGATAAGGTGAGCGAGCCTCTCTGAGCTAATCGTGGTTGCGATATCGGCGTAGAAAACTCGTTCCGTTCCGAAGGGTAAATATTTACTGCGAATGGTGCATACAGCAGATGAGCGAAAGCAGTGTTTATGCAGCAGTTAAAACGCGAATTGACGGTTTGCACAAATATAAAAACATAATATACATACATTAAACAAAAGCTTGCAGTTTTACAAATCTTAACTCGTTTGTAGATTTGAATGATTTTTTATACTTACCTGAAGTAAGCATATAACCAAGTTCGCGATTAGCTCTCGCATAATCTGACATTCACAGCGAACTATTTTACCATTCCATAAGTGTGGCCACACTGCCCGATAAAAACAAAAGTATTAGAAGTAGTAGTAGTACGTCGAAATTGGCTTATAGCAGACAGGCCAAAGGGCGCACATGGAAATAGAGTTACTACCGATTGCCTTGGACCATGCCCATTTCTGCAGAGCACAAGAAGGGCCTCCAGGATTTTCTTGTGAACGAGAAGAACTCCCCGGTCTTAGTCCAGTTGGCCAAAACAACTACCAAAAATGTTTGTAAAATCGAGGATCCCGAGGGTTTGTATTGCAGTCAGGGACTTTATTAAATTAAGAAGATCGTCAGTTGTTTTTTGTTAACATTTACAGAAGCCCTTGGTCTCCTCATCGTCCATCTTCCGGACATTTACGTTCTGCTCTCGAAGCGCGCGATTACCAGGGAAATGCTTTTTAAGTACTTGACCTCTAGAGTGCCAGGCTTAGCCACCGATTTTAGCAAGGCGGACCTAGTGATCAAAGTGATCCAGTACTGGGACCAAGATCCTACCCAGAAATCTTTCCCGTCCGCTGGCCATGCTGTTGTCCCAACGGTTGCAATCCATACGGGGAATGAGACCGATGAGGACTATCCCATTCATACGATTGCACGCAAGTTTGGAGAATGGTTTTTTGATCGCTTCAATACTAACAGCCTCAGCCTTGTGGACCTCTGGACCGACGCGGCCCTGCACCTGACCATAATGGCCAACGACGGGATCAATGAGCTGGAATGTACGACGGCTGCTGAAGTGCTGGCGGCACTAACCAGCGCTAAGCAGCAGTTCGGCTTTTACTTTAATCCAAACTTGACGCACGCTGGCATTCAGGGTCGCATGGATGCTTACGGGCAGTTCGTGGTGCTCTGCTGCGGTACACTGCACACTTCCGAGAGCAGCGTTGGGGTCTTCGAGTGCGCCTTCGGCCTGTTACGGGACCCCTATTCAGCAAACAATTGGAAGCCCAAGAGAGTCAAGTGCTTGTTGAAAAGCCAGGCGCAGCCCCCCGAGCGCCACAGCCTGTGTTCTAGCGAGACCCTGCAGGAAGCACTGGCTCTCCCAATGCCCAACGACGACTTGGACTAGGGTCCCGTCAACTTGAGATTGTTATTGAACCAGCATTAGAACGTGCTTATATTTAGTCAGCGAAATTAAGTAGAATTGGACTCACCTGAGTATCTCCCTCCCCCACTCAGTAATTACCAACTTACCAACTATGAACGCGATGCAAGTCTGCTTACGGAAGGCATCGACAGGCAACTGGCCCTTGCAGTCACAGATGAAACAAGAACCAAGCTGCAAGTTTAAAGAAAATTGGGCGTTAAAGTCATGTGAGTCTTAAAATAGGATCTAAAACTGTGACAGTTAGTCGAGCAGTTTCAAGCCTGTAATGCCTGATGCTCTCTTCGACAAGCCGAAGTATTTATTCTATTCCTTGCAAGGACAGCCCTAAGTTATAAAAGAACACTAAAAAATATGCTTATATGATGGCTACATCAATTATAAGAAAAGTTTCTATTCCTTGCAAGGACAGCCTTATCTTATAAAAGAACACTAGAAAATATGCTTATATAATGACTACATCAATTATAAGAAAATAAACTATATTATAAAGAATTAATGTTCAGACTGTTGTAATAAAAACGTTAGCTTTGAAAGGCAGCCAAGTTTTAATGGATATCATCAGCAGAAATCGGAGGGACTTTATGAAGCTCGAGGGGAATCTCTCCTCCGCAAGGTTGTGTTTGTAAATTATTACCGGTTGCGTCAGCCTGGCCAAGTGCCAGTGGCCACAAGGAAGGCTCTTCCGTGATCAGCGGCACACTGAAATTGTAGTACACATTAATAAAATTCTAGGGACAGATGCAACGAAACTGTGCTTAGCATAGGTTCATATAGTAGTATATTGTGTGTGGGAAATCGGTCACATGCATTTATACAATTTTTTAGTGGCATTAAAATACTTATATACACGCACGCTACACACACGCTACATAATAACAACTTGCGGAACATTTTGCAACTGAATAAGAATATCTCTTGTTTAATTCGGTTCTCGAAACGCGCCGTACAAGCGAATGTATGGATCGTGTGATTCTGGGTGAGCATGTTGGTCTGATATAACGTACGGGAACTTGTAACTAACTCGAGAGTTGGGCCTATCAACTGTCTTACGGACTAGGCAAAATAGAATTACGTTTATGCGACGTCGTCTCTCGTCGCCTCTACATTTTCTCCTGGATAAAGGGATGAATGAGGGCCTGGTTAAGGGAGATCCGCTTGGCTGGATCCAAGGCAAACATATTCTCCAGCAGATCCTTGAGTTGAGTGACCTTGCGATGCTGGTCGTCCGGCAGGTTTTGGTCAGCAATAAGTTCCTGCTGCAAGCTGCGCGACGGTTTCACCACCGGCATCACAACAATTTTCTCCTGCGAATCAAAGAAATTATGGGTTCAAAGAAGGTCATAGGGCTATCGTTCTGTTCACGCATCAATCGTTCCTCACTTACCCTTTCGGTGAGCTTGTCTATCTCGTGGTAGAGAAAATTGCAGCTCTGATCAAAATGTTGCTCCCTGAACTGACCCTTTCGCACAATGCGGTTCGGTATCTTGCCCTTTACGTCCATGAAGAACTTGAGCATTTGATTGTTGCTCTTTCCGCTAAACAGGATCTTGCCAGTGTACAGCTCGTATATGGTGCAGCCTGCCGACCAGGTGTCGATGCCGTAGTCGTAGGGTATTCCCAGAATGATCTCTGGAGAACGGTAGAAGCGCGACACCAAGTACGGCGTTATTTCGTTGTCACTAATGGCCGAGGCTGATCCAAAGTCGCACAGCTTCAGAATCAGGTTATTCTCGTTCACCAATATGTTGTCCGGCTTGATGTCCGCATGCAAGATGCCCGTCTTCTTCAGCAGCTTCAGAGCGAGGAACAGTTGCTGTGTGTAACTGCGCACTGCCTTGATGTGAAGGCCGACATTCTTACCGTACTTCTTGAGTACCTCGCGCAGATTCATTGCTAGCGGCTCAAACACCATGCACAGATGCTACGCATGAAAGGAAAATACTTAAGGTTAAGCTAACTGGCATGGAAATGTGAGCTAATAAAAGTTACCTGTTTGTGGAAGAAGTGCCGGTACAATCGGAGGCAGTGGAATCGATCCTCGGGATCGGCGTCGTTCAGCTTCTTTAGGATTTCCAGCTCCCGCAAGCCGGTCTTGTGCCTGTGAGAAGAAAGAAGGTCATGTAACGCTTACCCAAACCATGCGCAGGATCTGCAAGACTCACATTATTTCGTTGTTACGTATGATCTTGATGGCCACATTGGCCTGTCCCCGAGCTTGGTCCCGGCCGCGCACGACATTGCTGAAGACGCCCTGGCCCGTATAGCCGTTTACTAGGTAGCGATTGTCCAACACCTCGCCGATCCGAACTCGGTAATAGCCCTCGGCGTCGTCCCAGTTGTCTGTTAGGGCAGGATTCTCGTGCTGGTGCTTGTTGTGCACGATTGTGTTGGGCGACTGTGGAGTGTTCGGAATTGATATTGTTATTTTCAATGGACTGGATAGCCAGCGGATTCAGGGAGTGAAATTTACAAGCCTGCGACTCACATCGAAATTGGAATCAACGTCCTGTTCGGCAAACATGTCCCACTCGTTCCTTTTTTCCTTGCCGCTGCTCTTTTGGCTGCTATCTAAAAGCTGGAGCTCGGTATCGTTGGTCTGATCTGAGCTGGGGAGCGTGAGCGTGGGCGTGGGCGTCCTAGGGGGCCGATCGCGCTGAGATGAGCCGGGCGATGTGCTGCGCGACTCGTACGAGTTGGAGTTTTGGGGTGGCGTTGGTGATTCATGTCCAGTGCCTAATTTCTGTTGGAAGATAGCCAGTTATAGTATTCACCTAAGCTGGGACCGACGGCCGTTACTAACCTTGAGTAGCTCCTCACGCTTCCTTCGACGCTGCTCTATAATGCGCTCCTCGTCGTCGTCGTCATCATCGTCAATGTCAATATCCAGGTTAACGTCCTCATCACTGCTCTCCTTGTCATGCTTCTTCTGCCCCTCGCTCAGCGAACCCTTGTAACGATCCCGGTCGCCGGCTCCGTTGTCCGGGCCGCCGCGACCTCCGCCGCGTCCACCGCCACGTTCGAAGACACCACGATCTCTGTCACCCTGCCGCTCCCTCTCACGACGCCTGTCCGACTCAAACTTACTGCGGCTATGTGACCGCTGACGATTGGGGCGTCCTTCTCGCTCCCGGGCGCGACCCGAACGCACTTCTGCCGGCTGCTGCTGTCTTTCAGTTCCACGTCGGCTGCCATCTCGGTCACGGTCTCTTTCCCGGTTAGTGTCCCGATCTCGGCTGTGGTCGCGTCGCTCCCTCTGCTTGTCACGGTTGATCTCTTGCCGCAAATCCTCCATGTTGCGGTTGCGACTGCGTGGCGGGGCCTGCTGCTGTGGCTGCTGCTCTGCTACCCGGCGGCGGGGCGGAGTCCGTTCCCTCTCTCTCGAGCGTCGTTCTCGGCGCCCGTGAGCCGGGTCATCGCGAACACGGATCCTTGGTGTTGCCGGGGACGGGGATGCGTGGCGTCTTCGCTTCTCGGGTGTAGGCGAGGGCGTGCGTTGGCCTCCGCTAGAATCATCCAACAATATAACATCGGATTCATTTGAGTTATGCGTGCTAGACTTTTTATTATTAGCATGTTTACTAGTTGCAGTAGCCAGCGGCGCTGCAGACTTGCTGGTAGCCGTCGCCTGCGCCTGCGCCTGGGCCGGGAGCTGCAATGCAGAGGTGGCCATCTTGGCCACCGGCTTGGACTGCGCAGGCAGCGGTTGCTGGTGCGAATGGTTGTGGGAATCGCTTCTCTCGTCCGCCTCTGGGTCCGACATATAGGCGCCCAGGCGAGCCTGCAGCAGTGCCTTCTGTCGCATCAAGTCCTCCAAGTTCAGCTCGTCCTCTAAAATGGGAGCAATGACCGGACTGGCCACATCGACGGGGCTGAAGCAGTAAAAATGAAAGCCAAGCATTAGTCCCAGCTGCTGGTGAGCGACAATTGACCGCCACCGATACTCACACATCGCTCTCGCTGCCCGAACTGGCCACCTCCAGAACGGGCAGCACCTTGTTCTGAATGGTCTTGGTAATCTCCTCCACGAGGCTGCATGGATCCGTGGGAAGCAAGGACTTGGAAATGCGGAAGTCGGCGCCGTTGCGGCTGGCCTTCTGCATGATCTCCGTAAACTTGCTGCTCAGCCCTGAGCTCTTCGGTAGCTTGGCCTTGGCCTTGGTTTCAGGCGTGTCCGAGTCATTCGAGGACTCGCTTTGGCGGTGCGGTCGCTTCTTCGCCTTCTTGTGCTTCTTGTGGGCATGCCGCTCCTTCTCGCTCTTGCCAGACGACGATGACTTCTTGTGTTTTTTGTGCTTCTTTGGCTTCTTGTGCTTGGCCCGACGTTCCTCGGACTCGCTGTTGCTGGTGTCGTAACTGCTTGGTGTGGAAAACGGAGTAAGTGAGTAATGAGCGCGGGAGTGCAGTGGGGGCGGGGTGGGATCGGAGCCCCAGGAGCCAAAGTCGGTAAGTACACATATGTATGTACATACACACATGGGCATGTGCTCGGAGCAATCAACCGACTTGGACTACTTACCTTTTGTTGTCCGTCATCATGGCGTTGTGGGGATGAACACTTGGGGCGAGAAGCTACTGGAAAACGCGCGCTTTAAGTGATTCTTATTGAATCGCAATTGGTTTGGCAAACTTTGTCTATTTTTTGCTTTGCCTTTTCTTTAGTGTGGCCGTACCTGGCTGTTGGCGAAATACCAACCCTCAAGCGACTAGGCGCTTAAACAGGAATATGCAATGTAATTAAATGGTGGTAAAAGGTTCCCCAGATTTCGCATTTTATTTCTCTTATATATACATTGTTGGCCTCTAACTGGCCACTGCTACATCTACGTCATGCTCGTCCTTATCTATGCTCAACTCCAGCACAGTGTCCTCCTCAACGGACATGGCCTTGGAGTCCTCCGTGGAGACCGAGGCGAACTTTGGCTCGCCGCGCACACTGTCAAACTTAGTGGGGCTAATGCTGGCGAGGTCGTCGTCCTCGTCACTGACTTCCATGATGCCGTTGTCGTCAAGGTCTGGCTCGGAACGCGCCTCGTGATCGCTGGAGGACGAGGAGCATGATGATGAACTGTTTTCCTGGTCCAACTGCTGTTCCAGCTCGTGGATAGTGTACATTAGCAGGGTGAAGTCGTTGCGGCGCTTCTGGAACTTGCGCTCCATCTTGAGCTTCTTCTGCACCAGCACATCGATCTCCTTGCGGATTGTCTCGATCTGACCCTGGGTGCCGTTGCGGTCCGGCTGCTCCTCGATGAGCGAGGCCAGCAGGTCGTACTCCATCTTGTTCTTGCGGATCTGCTTAGCAGTGATCAGCTCCTTCTTGCTGGCCTCGATCTCTTCCTTGGCCAGACCAATGCTTTCCTCGTGCTGCCCCACCAGCTGGCTGTAGTGCTCCCCCTCGGCGCTAATCATCTGCAGTGTCTGCACGTTCTTCATCGCTGTCAGTTTGCACTGGGCGAAATGGGCCATCAGACGGTCGTACATGATCTGGCTGCGGTAAGATGGGAATTGAGAAGATCTGCATCGCAGGTGGCCAACGACATCCTTACCTGGTTTCTGGCGAGTCGTTCTTGCCATTGGCCCACTTGAGGAACTGCTTGAGCAGCACGTTCAGCCGCCGGTCTTCCCCCGTCCCGTCTCCGTCGATAAGTAGACGCTGCTTTATAATTTCCTCTGCCGGATCGAATTCTCTTATAAATTTTCTTCCGTAAATGTAAAAATATAAACAAAAACAACCTACCGTCGTTCATTTCGGCGCTTGGCTAATCTCCAGTCCGGCTAGCTGGCTTCCCACCTTGTCACACTTCAAAGGGGCTAAAACATCCGACAGTTCCCGCCGTACGGTCACACTTGTGTGTAATTTCGTGAAAATATTCAATTTGCTTTCAAATATTACCCCACCTCACTTTTTATTGTCCCCGCACAGTGCCTAGTGCGGCGCCAACAACGACTTTCAGAGATTATTCTGTCCCAGCACTGAACTCCTGCCGAGCATGTCGGAGACGTCAAGCGCCGACGTGGATCGGGACAGGGAGCGTTGCTCCGGCTCCGTTTCCGTCTCTGGTTCCTCCTGTGCATCCCCTCTTGACTTACTGAAACTCGAGGAAATCCGCCAGCGCTCCCAGCGACTGGTCGCCCGGCTCCAGCAGGCGCAGTGGGAAATGGCCGCGTCCGGGACATCGTCCGTGGGCAGACAACCAGCAGGAACAGCAACAGCAGCCGCTACCACTGTGTTTATGCCACCTCGGTTGGTGGAGATGTTACCAGGGCCGCGCCCTGGGCCTTCCCAGGCTGTCAACCGACCAGGCTCCATTCCGATTGCGATACCCATGCCGCTGCCGTACCTACCCATGCCGCTGCCCTCCTACGCGATGCCGCTGCAGATGGCCCAGCCGCCGCCTCCGCCGCAGATGCAGATCCTGCCAAATCGGCAGAGCCTCGGCAATGCCCAGCCTGCTTCCAGTCACAGCAAGAAGTCAAAGCGCACGCTCAAAAATGAGGTTGAGGCTCTGCAGGAAATGATCAAGACGCTCAGCGTGTTCTCCCCAGACGTCAATGCGTATGCCGGTCAATTGATTCGCCAAAGCGAGGTGCTGTCGCAGCTGGAATGGACTGCCTCCAGGACTCCGGCCCAGATGACACCTCAGGCCTTGCTTCGTCAGCTGCCGCAGCGCATTGATGGTGGAAGCGAGATGGCCCGGAGGCAGCTACATCAGCATCAGCAGCGGATGGAGGGACGCCAGCGTCACGACTCGGACGTGTCGAGCGGAAGCAGTAACAGCACCGCCGCCCAACAGCCGCAACAGTCTGGACAGGGACGGAAGCGGAACCGCAGAAAACGCGAAAGCTCTGATAAGAGCACGGCCACCCAGTCGCAAAAGACCGAGCTGGTAGCCATGCGGACGTACATAAACAAGATAGTCCAGCACCACGTGGGCACAGACCACCAGCTGCCACCGGAGATGCTCTTCTCCGGAAACTTCTCCGACCTGGAAGCACACGCTCAGCGCCTCGCTGCGGCAGGCTATGGTCGTATTGTTGAAGAGGAGATCCGGGTCAACCGCAAAAACAATAGGCAGGCCTTTATTACGATGTCCACCGATCGCGAAGGCCTGGAAAGGGATGGCATCGTTCTCCTGCCCGTGGCCCGGCGCTACGCCTTTGAGGGGGACAAGGTGCGGGCCTTTGTCCTAAATGCAAGCAACTCAAAGTCTGCCGAGCCCGAGTCCATGCCCTCTGGGGGCATCACTGGTGGCAAGCCGTCGATATCACTAGGTAGGACTTTTTCTGTGAGGTTCAAGATTTAAGAACTGAGGACAATTCTTCCTTTTTCCAGCGGACGATGAAGAGCTTTCCGACGACATGGAGTCGCAGGATTCGGATGCGGATGCGGATGCAGACAATGCGGTTGTCATTTCACCGGACAACTGTCCCAAGGCTTTCGTCATAGCCATCACCAAGCAGACAGAGCTGCGACAGATCGTGGGCACCATATCGTTCACGAACCCTACCAGGCTCTGTGACGACCAACTCTTCTACAAGTTCCGCCCGTATGACTTGCGGGTGCCCATGGTCTATGTGCCTCAGGATGCCTGTGCCACCCACATTGGCACCATGCCGGCCGGGGAGGTGTCCGGCCTTCTCTACCTGGCCCACATACTTGAGACGGACTGCAATGGGCACTGCATTGCGGAGCTGATCCAGCCGGTCGGCCGCGTGGGTAACCTGGAGGACGAGCTGAAGGCTATTCTCTTTCACAATGGCCTCCGCGACATAAAGCCGTTCGAGCAGCGCTTCAATGACATGTACTCCCAGCCGGCAGCCGCGGTGAGCGCGGAAGATCTACTTCAGCGCAGGGACCTGCGGAAGAAGTGCATATTCACCATAGATCCAATGACTGCGCGCGATCTGGATGACGCCGTTTCCATTGAGAAGCTGGACGACAACGAGTACGAGGTCGGCGTCCACATATCAGACGTGTCGCATTACCTAATGGAGGACTGCGAGCTGGATAACATCGTCAAGGAGCGATCTACGTCCATATATCTGGTCAACGAAGTGATTCACATGCTGCCCCAGCCTCTCTGCATGCGCTGCTCTCTGCTGCCCGGTGAGGACAAGTTTGCTTTTTCCGTCTTTTGGAGGATGAACGGGGAGGGAGTCATGCTGCAGGAGAAGCCAGCATTTGCTCGTACAATCATCAACTCGTGCACGCAGTTCGCCTACGAGCACGCCCAGAAGATAATAGACAATCCCAACGAGCGCTTCACCAACAACGACTTTCCGACCATTCTGAACGGGTTTGGAGCCGACGACATTGTCGAGAGAGTATTGTTGCTGCACCGGATAGCCAGCTCTATGCGCAAGGTGCGGTTCGACAATGGCTCCCTCACCATCAACAACGCCAAACTGCGCTTTGTCCTCGACCCAATCAGCGGCGAGCCGGTGGCGTTCGAGGTGGAGAAGCAGCGCGAAGCAAACCGCATGATCGAGGAGTTCATGTTGCTGGCCAACCAGGCGGTGGCGCGCTTTATACACGATTCCTTCCCAGAGCGGTCGGTGCTACGCAACCACCCGCCGCCACTCACAAAATCCCTGAAGGCATTGCGGGAGAAGCTGGTGGCTCTGGGCTTCGAGTTGGACTACTCCTCTTCGAAGGCGCTCCAGGAGAGCATGGTGCGGCTGTGCAACGAGGCTCCCAATCCCGTCGCGATGAATGCGTGCCTAAGTCAGCTGCTGATGAAGCCAATGGCCAGGGCGACGTAAGATACTCTTCCCCTCCTTTGCATAAGATCCTTATCCTTACTAGCTTCCATTTCCACTTGCAGCTACTTCTGCAGCGAAGGCAAAACTGAGCCGGCTGATCTCTGGCACTATGCCCTATCCATACCGATCTACACGCACTTCACCAGCCCCATCCGACGGTATCCGGACATAATGGTGCATCGGTAAGTACTGCAGTCACTTCTCGGCCCTTGGCTTTAGAGTACTAATCCTTGACCTTGCAATTTAGTCTGCTGGCAGCTGCACTTAACTACTGCCCGCCGCCTGGACGTAGCCCAGACGAGCTTCACGCCCTAACGAAGCTAGCCAACGAACGCAAGTACAGCGCCAAAATGGCCGGAGACGACTCCGGCAACTTGTTCTTCAAGCGATTCGTTCGCAACAAGCAAGTCATCCATATGAAGGCCGTGGTCATGGAGATATTTCAGCACATGATGAATGTCGTCACCCTCGAGTCGGGTCACGTCATAAGCATTAACTTTAAGATGCAGAAGGTCCTCGTCGACACGCAGCATGCGCCCAACTACATTTTGATTGCAGAGCGTAACCTGAAGCAGTCGCACAAGCTGCAGCTCCTCTCTGTGGTACCCATTCGTCTGATGATTTGGGACAATAAGCTAACCGGAGTCTTGACAATGGGCGACCCACGTCCCCAGACGCACAAGGAACAACAGCCGGGCGGCTCCGACAACAGCCGGAGGAAACAACAGCAGAAACATCACCAACAGCAGCAGCAGCAGCAGCAACGTCACCAGCAGCAGCACCAGCAACAGCAACAGAGGATTTTTGCAATGAGGCAAAACAGCTTATAAACCGCTTATTGCACGACCCCACACACGCTCCTTTCTACTTTCTACTGCCCTTTGAATATCATTACTGACTATTGGGCCAAACTATTTGCTTGGCCAAAATTGACTCTGTGATGCTAACTAACTAACGATTATCGCTGTATAAATGTATGTGGAATGTACATTAAATTGTAGAAAATCAACCAAATTGCAGGATACCCAACATAATAAAACGACAGTCATACAAAAGCGAGTGCCGTCAGTCGTCCACTGAACTCTGCCCATTAGCCCATTAGCATTGACAATAAAGCCCCAATACTGGTTTGAGCTCGGTTCTCGAGGCCTCGAACTTACAAAGCAGCTCCTTTGTGCGCGCTGCTCCAGAGCGGTCAGCCAGCTCACACTCACCGGGAATCGATCTCGATAATCGGATTGGGTGCTGGGTTCGGGATCGGCTTAGGTTTATAAGCAGCGGCGATTAGTAGTGGGCTTCAGAAGTGATTTCGTTTCCGAGTGTAGCGCACGCAGCCGGCTTAACTGATATGCATTGCTTTGGAATATTTGGTGGGTTTGAGCTGGCCGTGGAATTAGCGACATAAACTAATTAAAAGCTACGCTAGGCCTAGCCCTCTTCTTGCTCGGAGTGGTTCAAAGCTTCCCCCAGTTTGGCCGCCAAGATGAGCAGAATCCGTGGCCCCTGGGACAGGGACAGGAACAGAATCCCTGGCTCCGTCCACAGCCCCCGGTCAGACAACCGCAGGCCCCTCCAGTCTTGAGTGTCAGCAGCAGCACGACCACTACTGCACCTCCGACCACTCAGTCGCCGCAGTACCTGGGATGTCTGCAAACCTGTCTCGTGACCAGCGAGTACAACCCCATCTGTGCCAGCGACAACAACAACTACTACAATCAAAGCAAATTCAACTGCGCCCAGAGATGCGGCTTGAGTGAGTGAAATCCAACGGGCACCTGTTCGCTGTTCGCGGTTTGCATACTCGTTCTCCTCTCCCCTCAGATATCCAGCGGGTGCATCAAGGAGTTTGCCGGCGCTAGTTCCAGGAAGAGCACCTCGAGGTCGACATCCAGCATCCAGCATCCAGCTGCTTGCCTAGTGCCTAGGCCTTGCTCAATCACTCGTGGGCTAGTGACGTCAGCGATTAAAATGAAATACACAAACATTGAAGCCCGCGATCGTATCTCTGTCTCTAGAATGTGAAAGGCCGACTCCCGACCCCTAGCTTAATCCGAATCTCGCGCTGTCGAGTCACTGCGACAGTCGTAATCGGGTTGTTTGTCTGCTTGGTTGCTCAGCCATACATATATTCTCTAGTTTACTTTGTTCTTCGATCTGTATTGTGATCCAGAGGATCCAGAGATGGTTCACTTGTACAGTAAGTCGGGGCCCACAGTCTCGCTTTAAACTCGGCTAACATCTCCCGGTCATCGCTCCCCCTCCTCCTCGCAGCTCTCGTTGCCCTGCTTGACTTAGTGCTGGTGCTGGTGCTGGGCGCACCAGTGGAATACTCCAATCCCAAGTCCCAGGTGGAGTACATCAGTAATGACGAAAAGCCAAGTGCTGCCAACGCATTCCCTAACATTGTACCAATCACGCGTCCGCCTCTCGTTACTCAAACCGCTCCTCCACCGCCGCCCAACTCCAAGAACTTTGCATACAATCCGACGTCGCAGACCTGGACTCGCATTAACCCAGGCGAGGAGCTGCCCAGCGAGGACGCCCTAGTATGGAACCAGAGCAATGACAAATGGCTTACATAGGCGACTCCAAAAAGACACACTTTAGGTCCCAATCGGACGCTTTTATTATAAGTTACGAGCAAATTAAATATATGACAGTTACTCTTCAGCGGTGGTGCCGGTGTGTATTGTGATTGGAGCCCACCGATTGTCCCTGCTGCCTCAGGCGACACAGTTCATCGGCGCTGTAGTTCAGTTTGCGCGTGGCGTTTTCCGAGAACCGCTCAAACTTGGTCACCAGCTCCCCCAGCTGCGTCTTGATCGCCTGCACCTCGGCTTGTACGGCGCTGAGGACATTTGCTTGGTTTTTCAGCTGGATCGTTCCCTCCTGCTCTTGGCGCAACTGCTGCGGCACGTTGGTGGCGGATCGGGGTCGCAGCAGCTCGTTCATGTGAAAGAGATTCTGGGGCGCCTTGCTCGGAACCACGAAGGCCGGCTCCGGCTGCTGGGAATCCCTCTGGGGAGGCTCCTGCTGGCGCTGCAGACTGCGGCTGAAGAAGTTGTAGTTGTTCTCGAACTGGCGCCGGCGCAGGCTCTGGTTCCTGTCGCGCCGCTCGGCCACTAGCTTGTAAATGTTCACCTTTATGTCCTCGGGCAACTGGTTGTCCCGAGGGTCGTTGGGCCGGATGGTGAACTGCAGCTTGTCCCGGGAGGTGCGCAGGAGAGCGCTTCGCTTGCACAGCTGGATCAGATTAGTGGGCGCACTCCGTAGCAGGCGCGAGAAGAAAAGGCTCTCTAGTCGCGAGACCAGTTCCGCCTGGCGCACCAGCCGGTCCAGGGTGGCACTGACCTGCAGGCCTTGGATGTCGCTGACGGCCAGGCCCACCATTAAATTGGTCAGAATTACGGTCACCAGCAGCACGAAGGACAAGAAAATGATGTGAGCGGTGACCGGGAACTTCACGGCATAGTCTCCGTAGAAAATGTCTTCGAACTCCAACTCGCCGGACATCATGGTAATGGACTTTAATAACGTCCACGGGACCACGAAGGCGGGGTAGTCGTTAAAGAGCACAGCAAAGCTGAGACCGAAGGCCACCAGCAGACATATATAGGCCATCAGAAATTTTCCAAAGTTGACGGCCACTGAAAGGGTAAAGTTCTTGGGAGGATTAACTTTGTAATGAGACACAAGAAACAGCCGATGTTAGGATGTCGAAGTTCCGAGTTCCCACAATACACGTACCTTTGGTGAACATCTGAACGTAAACGCCAAATATGGGAAAGCGACCAACCAACATCATGAGCTCCAGCCAGACGAGCAGGATTACCACAGCTGCCACGTGATGCTGCCAGACGGGCACCGCGAGCAAGTCGCGGGTTTGGAGGATCTTGGGTGAGACGCATAGCAGCACTCCGAAAACAATGGTCCACTGCAGCCAGTTCTCCCAGTACTTGGCGTAGCCGTGCAGGCCGTGTGCCATCTGAAACACCTCCTTGCCCAGCAGGATAAGATTCAGGACTATCACCAGGTATCCGATGGTGGAAACATAGCCCGGAGCCAGGCACTCCTCGCCTTCCTTGCAGCACCGGACGTAGACCCTTATCACGTAGAGAGTAAAAAGTAGCACGAAGAGCGTGTGGTAGGCTAGGCTCATGAGGAAGAACTTGCGGATGCGTCGCCACTTGAGAAAAAGAAACGTCTCGCAGAGCGGGTGCATCAGGATCCGCTTCTGGCCGACCTCAATCAACGAGAGCAGCAGCTCCGTCTCGCCGCGCTCCATCGACGAACTGGGCACTAGAAGCTTGAAGTCCAGCTTAATCTGGCAGTCCACGTCGCCGATTTCGTGGTCATTTGCCTTTATGGAACGATCCAATTTCAGCATTAGCTTTGGTATTATCTCGGGGGTGCGACGCACTATGAAGGACAGAGCCGAGACGTGTCCGTCGGTGCGGGCTGTTATATCCGCTCCGTGCTCTGAGGACGACGAAATGGAGACATTAGCTAAGGTGCAGCACTTAGCCCTAATCCCAGTACTTGCCAATAAACGTGTACACACAGCTACTGAACTCATTGAGGGCAGCGATGTGGAGCGGAGTATATCCGTAGTTATCAGCCTGCAAGTAAAAAGCCTGGATTAAATATCACTCGATAAAATTACAAGATATCTTATTGTCATAACTATGTTGTACATTTTAATGACTGTACAACGTGGCAGAAATCGTTCAATAATTTGTAGTCACTTATATTTTTGAAATTGTGGAAAGAATCTCATTAAGAAAACACGAATAAAGATTTACAGTCACAGCCCCCGATTCCAGCGATCTTTCTTGTTTTTGTGACTTATTTCGGTGTCTGTCTCAGAAACAGATTAATGTGTCTTTAATGACTTTTTTTATTTTAATGACTTAAAGGAAGGAAGCCATTGCAATAATGCAATACAAATTTGTAAAATAGTTTTGAAAAAATTCTAACGCTTTGAACCTGACCCGCTGCCACCTGGCCACCTGACCCACCTTGTTCACATCCGCTCCCGCCTTGAGCAGGGCGTTGCAGCAGTCCAAGCATCGCGACTGCTTCACAATGGCCGCGTGCAGAGCCGTCCGTCCGTCCCGGTAGACGGCATTCACGTTGGCTCCATACGTTATGAGGAGATCCACGGTACCGATCGACTGCGAGAGGCAGGCCAGATGCAGGGGCGTCTGGTGGCTGGCGTTGCGACAGTCCACCTCGGCACGGTGTTCCAGGAGCAGACGGGCGCATTCCACATAGTCGTTCTCTGCAGCCAAGTGCAAGGCCGTGACCTTTCCCTCGCCAAACTGTGACCGAACGTCGGCGTTGTGGTCGAGCAGTAGCTGCACACACTTGGCGAATCCCGCGGCGCTGGCCGTGTGCAGAGGCGTCTCAGTGTATACCTGCGGAGTGTTCGGATCGGCTCCGTACTTCAGCAGGATCTCGGCGCACTCCACCGCGTTGACATCGATGGCGTAGTGCAGCGCGGAGCGCTTTTCGATGCCAATGTTGATGTTAGCCTTGCGTCTCAGAAGCAATAAAATGCACTCCACGCTCTTGGAGCTAATGCGAAACGCTTAATTAGACACATATGTGAGAAGTGGGGCCAACACATGGCCTCACTGCCAGCACATATGCTCCTCCTCGTCCCGCCAGCTACTCACCTAGCCGCGCAGTGCAGCGATGTTACCTCCTTCTTGGCATCCCAGCGATTCGGATCGGAGCCGTGGTCGAGCAGCACCTTGGCTATGGGGGCGTTAGCGCGGCAGCAGGCGAAGTGCAGGGGCGTCCGGCCTCGGCTGTCTGCCGCGTTCGGATCCGCATTGTAGTGACTTAACAAGTACTGAATGTTCTCCACGCTGCCGAAGACCGAGCAGCATATTAGGGCCAGGCTGCAGTCGCTGGAGTCGGCTATGAGTTCTGCGGGGACCAAAGAGTCACTACTACGTACTCTTTACCTAGAGACTGCTTACCCAGGAAGCAGCCGGACCTGACCATTTCGAGGACATGCTTGGCTCTCGGCGTCGCGGTTAGCGTCGCTTCGATCTCTTCGAGCTCCCAAAGGATCTGGTTCTGCTGCTGGCGCGCAAATATCTCATGGGCCTCGTCACTGAACACCCCCGCACTATTAGCCTCGCTCGAGATGCTGCGCTTGTCCAGCAGCAGGTCCACGTCCGCGGCCTGGTCGCTCTCCGAGTTCCATTTCAGGTCGTTTTCCTGCCAAAGCAAGCAATGAGTTCGTGGTGGGGGTTGGCTTGGGGCCGGGGGCATGTAGGTCACTTACGATAATCGAAAAGCGCACGTTCTCCATCTTCGCGCCGCCACTTCTGCCGAAGACTATTTGTTTACGCTCTTGTGGCCCAAACAATAATAAACTTTCAGTCGTGCCGACCGCAGCTGGCTCCAGCTGCCGAGTGGTCCCAATCCCAATTCGTCGCTCTTTCCCGCTCACTGCTGACCGAGGGTCGAGTACTTATCCGCGGAGCTGTGCGGATCGCCAATAACTCATTGGTGTGCCAATATGATGACTCCGAGTCCGTTCCTTTCTGCTCCTAATTAGTGTGATCACTTGTGCGCCTCTCAATTGTGCGGATTTGTTTATTTTGAAATCTGGATATCTGGCTCTTGCCTCGGACCGCTGGAAATCTCTGTGCCAATTTCTCACGTTCACAGTCGCACTCCCTCTTTTCGCCTTGCTTTCCCCTTTTTTTTAAATTGGCGATCTTGCCGCTCTGTGTCCCGTTATTTGCAACCGCGACCGACGCCAGCGAAGGTCCACGGAGAACTGATCGGTTTGGCACATGGGGAGAAGTGCTCCAGGTGTCGGCAATGTGCGGCGCACCAATGAAAGTGCCTCTCCGAATGGAATGTGAATCACTTGCTTGGCGCCGAGTTGGACGTCGGCACATGAAACTTATGATTTTTTGAATCAACCGCCAAAATGTAAGCTGCATTTTCAATTCTCCTGGTATTTTTTAAAGTGTTTTGCGGCGTCGCAAAAATTTGTAAGGTAAAACCGCAAAGCTTTTAAATAAAAAACCAGAATTAAAAGTCGGAATACTTATTGCATCAATTATAATTGAAGTTCTATTAATAATAAAATATTTATAAACAGATACTTGTTTTAGTAGCCACAGATGAACGGACAATGGCAACTCGGCTGATGAAGGTGATCAAGAGTACACTTTTTAGGGTCAGGATGAAATGATCATAAATGATTTAATGAAAATAAAAAATATGTGTATATATTTAAGTATTTAAAATACCCCCGTCGGCACATGAAACTTATGATTTTTTGAATTAACCGCCAAAATGTAAGCTGCATTTTCAATTCTCCTGGTATTTTTAAAAGTGTTTTGCGGCGTCGCAAAAATTTGTAAGGTAAAACCGCAAAGCTTTTAAATAAAAAACCAGAATTAAAAGTCGGAATACTTATTGCATCAATTATAATTGAAGTTCTATTAATAATAAAATATTAATAAACAGATACTTGTTTTAGTACCACAGATGAACGGACAACGGCAACTCGGCTGATGAAGGTGATCAAGAGTAAACTTTTTGGGGTCAGAATGGAATGATCATAAATGATTTAATTGGAAATAAAAAATATGTTTATATATTTAAGTATTTAAAATACCCCCCCACGATAGTCGTAATCAACTATCGATACATTGCAGAAATTTAGAATCGGTATTTTTCCACCACTAACTTCTCAGAAAATTTAGTAAAGCAATTTTAAACACCAAATTTACTGCCTTGTCCTTGAAAATCAGCTAAGTGTCGGTAGTACATCTATTCCGCACACGTTAGGGCTCACTTTTAAGGCCTTTTCTTCACCCTTGCTACCTGCAAAGGAACACAAAGTCGATTCTAACAAAGGTAGTACAGACGCGTCAGGCGGAGAAATCGATTTGGCCAGATCGTGTATTACGTTTATGCAATGAATTTCATCTGTTCATGAATGCGTGAAATTAAATTCAGCCCAAATACGAATCCGGATGCATGCATTAAAAATACCCCATACTAAGCTTATAGGATTTTATTAACAAATACGTAAGTTATCTAACTCAAAATTGCCTCTGGTTAACGAGATATGGAAGAGTAAAGTAACAGCGTTGCCAGACTGTCAAGCATTTCATGAAGTGAGCACGCATGAACGCAGTGTATAAAACGTCGTGCGCGCTGCCCGCCCGTCACAGTTACCTGTAGAGGTGGAGAATGTTGGCTGACATCGATGTTTCATCGATGTTTCTCCACCTCTACCTATTAATATCATTGTGAAAATTTCGTTCGTCCATTTTTAAATAAAATGCGCTTTAAGAGCATCATGAATTCAAATAAAGCGGGCAGGCTAACAGCTAGAAATCCGCAGTCTGCTAACAACAGCGCTCTCTGGCTCTCGCTCTCTCTCTCTCTCGACGCCCGCTCAATTACCCGAAGTTTCCCGAAGTGATTTCCCCCCGTCTCGCCTACGAACTGACGAATTCATTCCCAAAACATCGAATTCATTCCCAAATTCATAGCCATGATGTAAGAGAGTGGGAGAGCGAGAGAGTTGTGGATTCTAGGTGGGACATGTGGGACTTGAAAGTGCTGTTAGGCTGTGTGGAGGATATGTTATTGCTCATCGATGATTCCCTGCCAAACATCGATGTTAGCATCGATGTTTCTCCACCTCTAGTTACCTGGGAGCCGTTGGAAAAATAAGTCAGTGTTCCCAGATCAGGGGTTTTCCCCCTAGATTTAGGGGGTTTTTGACGTCCTTGGTGGAATATTAGGGGGAAAGAATTTTTAGGGGGAAAGTTTAGGGTTTTTTTAGGAACCGATTGATGAAGGGAAAACATCAATAGTGCTTATAAAGCTTAATTTGTTTAACTATTGCAGGTAATTAGCCAGATTTAGCAATTAGTCTCTACTCATCGATATTGACTCTGAGGGTATTTTTCCACTACGTTGCTTTTTCCAACTATCGCACGAAAATCACGAAAAGCAGAAAAGGTGTTTCTACTAGGAAAAGTGCTTTTTAGCACTATCGTGAACGGCAACAGCTGTTTTTTGTTTACGTTTTGATTTGGCGGAAAACTAAATTCAATTCAAAATTCAAACCAACGTTTACTAAGATTATAATTTTATGAGCTAGACATTATTTTCTATTTGCAATAATTCTGCCAGGCAGCCGCTTGACTGGAGGAACTTGCAGGAACCACTTTAGTCCACTGGAATCTCTTCTTAAACAAGTCTCTTATGATCCCGAATTCACATCACCTGGCCCTGCCAAAGGAGGAGTAAGTGGAGGCGGTCGTGCCCCCGGAGGAGAAAGATAAATCTGGGTATACGCCCCGCCACCGACCAAACTCCGCCTCCGCTTCCGTTAAAAACATGAAGCGAATTTAGAAAGTGAGAGGATCCCTGCGCACCGTCGCTGACGCCACTGCTGCGCACCAACGTCCTTCTGTCCACAGGGCTCAGCTATCTGAAGGTGTCAGCTTGCAAGCTGTTGCAATGCCCAAGTAGAGTTTTACAAAGCCGAGCAGCTGCAGAGAAAGTGGTCGGCTAGGAAGAGGACGCTCTTTACGAAGGAGGAGGCGGTGGCCGCCAGTGCAGCATGTACGCCAGCTAGGATCGTCCAGAAGTGCAATAGTTCAATCCACAGACCGCTAAACGAAATATGTATTAAATGCTGGTTAGTTTACAAAACGTGGAGAAAATCATGAATTTGTTCAATATTTATTAAGCCAGCCAATTTCATTTGTTCAAAAAACAGCTGGCTAGTGGTGATAGTTGGGGAAAATCACCCATCGATAGGCAGAAAAAGACTGAAATAATCGATACTATCGAACAGGGAAAAAGCTGCTTTTTCGGGAAAAAGCAGAATTGGAAAAAGCAACTGTAGTAGAAACAGGGCCTGAACCGCGATGCAGTCAGCTGCGCGAGCTATCGAGCCGTCGCCCATCACTAAATCTTAACGTTTTTGTTCATCACTAGATCTTCACGTTTTTGTTCACCCCATCTCTAGATCTTCATAGATTTGTTCAGCCCATCTCTAGATCTTCACAGATTTGTTCAGCCCATCACTAGAGCTGCTCTCTGCTCTCTTGCTCTCTTGCTCTCCCAATTTGAATGCTCTCCCTCTCCCAATTTGTATGCTCTCCCACCCTTTATGGTGACTGTAGTCCTTCTTCTCTTTATTGCTGATATTCCACTTGGCGCGAAAAAACGTTAATTTAAATTAACTTACAAAGTGATTAAATTAAGTGATTAAAACCAGTGGCCTTTGGCAATCTGCGAAAAAAAAACAACCACGAACTCGACTGAGTGAGTTATTTAATTTTATTAATAATAATTATACTATATTTAATTAATATAAACTTGTATATAATATATTATATATACTAAATATTTAATTAAAAATAAACAACAAAGTTCAAAACAAATTTAGAATTTACCGTGTTATTTGTGTGGTTGAATTTATTAGTTAAGAAATCCTAGTGAGAAAAAGATGAAAAGAAAAGAAAAGAAAAGAAAAGAAAATCACAAGAAAAGATGAAAAGAAAAGAAAATCACAAGTGTTGAGTGCAACATGCAAATAGGTTTCAAGGACAAATTAGCAACGAAAAGGAGTTTAAAGAGGAACCTTGAACGCTCGTTTGTTTGTGTTTGTGAAGTAAAGTGAATTGGAGCTGTCATATTATTTATTGTAATTTTTTATACTTGTTTGCAAATCCAATAAATCAAAGACATATTTCGTTTTAGCATAAATATATTTGTAAATAGCAATTAATACAAAATAAATAAATTAAATAAATCGAAGTTATTGAGTTTTGATTTTATTACTTTTTTAATAAATTATAAATAAATATCTCTCTTGTTTTAGGATTTCGTGGGAATTGGGTCCTAGATCACTAGGACAAATATACATATACATACATATTTGCTTTTGTAAGTTCCTTCTCCTTCTTTTTGTCTCTGCCGGCAGAGAACGCTCACTTTTTGTTTGCATTATTTGCATGAAAGTAGACTATAAACATTTATTCAACATTAACAACATTTAAATATTGTTTTTTAAAGATTAATGTAGAAATTAAAACTTAAATAATAACATTTTTTGTTTTAAATTTTAAAATATATACTATATTTATTTAAATTTTAGAGAATACCACTTTATCCGATCGAAAAATTTTTAGATAGATTTTAAATTAATAAAATAATTAACTATTTGTATTAATTTCTAAAAGCTATTTAAAAAAACGGCGCAATTTTAATTTTCATTAAAGCTTAACTAATAGTAAAGCTTGAGTTTACTTATTAGTGTATACATACATACATGTACCTATATACAGTTGCGGTGAACGGGAGCTGAAAACTAACTAGTCAGGAAAAATTTAATTATAATATCAAATCGTATCCATTCGGGACAACTAGTTTTTGTGCAATATTATATTGGTCCTTTGTTTTAAAATAATTTTTAGGCAGTGACCAAATGAGTTGGTAATTTTTTAAAAGTGACGATTAAAGTTGGAGAAAAGTTTTGACCTCGTCTTACTCCAACAAAACATATGTATATGTATTTGTATATTGTTTTATGTTTTCTATGTTAAGTATATGGGCGTAAATAAAACTGCTGAAATTCGCCCAGCCTTGCGCTATTCATGTGACTCTGCTGAGCCATTTCCATGTCAATACAGTGTTATTTTTAATTTTAAATTAAATTGTTCTCATGACAGCTATTTGATATAATCGTCCGATACTTATAAAATAAAACCGTAATTCTAATATCATACAAAATGGCAAAATCTCTGAATAGATGAGAATATGTTGAAAAACATACATACAACCAAGGCTGCTATACATTTTGATGTATTTAAGAAAGCAAAATAAGTGAACAAAATATTTAGAAAAAATATCTTTTTTTTAATATTAATATTGCCAAGCACAGAAATCACCTAAATTGGCGAAAATATCAATCTAAATACTGCCTACGATTTTCCTATCGCCTGTAAGTTTTGCCAGCTGATGTTGGCGCATTCTGTGAACCCGCCTTTAAGATACTTGGAACTGTTATTCCATCGACATTTTTTCGCTTTGCAACATTCCCACGTCATAATAAGATATTTCTTCTCCTAATTATTTGAAATTAATAGTCTTTTTAAATTTAGGGGGAAGACTGGATTTTTTAGGGGGAAATGTCGACTCTTTGAGATTTTTTAGGGGGAAAGCTAAATTTTCATCTGGCATCACTGAAATAAGTCAAACAAGTTTCGGAGCAGTTACACATCAGTTCAGTCGCAGTAAAAGTAAAGGTGTGTGTGTGTATACCAAAATTCCCCAAATCATTTCCTCGTGTCGTCGCCGAACAAAGCACAAGTAAATCGCTAAAATGGTGGCCGTGGCGTACTTCGACGACTGTGATGCCAACGAGCCCAAGACGCTGACGGATTGGGTGCGTAATTTCCGCGTCAAGCGCCAGAAAATGCGTCGCAAGCTGAGGGGCGCTGGCAGCGACCTGCGAGTGAACGCCATTTTGTCGACGGCCCTGCTCCGGAGCATGAACTGCGCAGAAAGCAGCAGGAACGGTTTAGTCGCTGGCTAGAAATGCAGACCAAGTTCGTGCCCCATGGCAGGACGCACTGCGGCAGTGACGCCCAAGAGGCTAATGCCAAAGCTGTGGCGGAGGCGGAGGCAGAGTGTGAACGACGTGAGCTCGAAAATAATTTGTGGAGGAGCGAGCTCAGTGGCCTCGACAATTTTATGCGCAGCCTTAGTAGCAATACCAACAACAACGGGCCCAGCCACAGCAACAATAGCAACAGTTACGCGAGCAACAGCAACAACAACCAGCGCAGCTGCGCCATTGCTGTGGCCAGCTAGAACGAGACGACTATATGGTGACGCGCGCTACGTATACAGGCACATAATGTTCATCTGTCGAAACATTTCCCTTTTCGTTGCTGTTACCTTAGATTTATTTGTTCATTGTTAAACTAGTTTTATTACGACAACTAATTTCTCATTTGCAGTCGCAAACATGTGCAAGGCTGTTATAGATTGTAATGAAAGAGTGAAGGATTGGAAGAGTGTGAGAAGAAGACGCAGAGCCAACGGCCTTCGATTCGAAAATGGTGTGAGTCATGGACGCTGCTCCAGAAATCCGTCCGAAACGTCACCAGAAAGAGCCTTTGGTCCCGGATCAGACTCGGTTGGTAAAACAGTATACTATTTCTATCTAGTTAAGTTACATACATACCGTAGTTCATTACTTTATGTGGCGAAAGCAGGGGTCGCACGAAATTTTCCTTTCCCAATCTAACGTAATGGGGTAGACAGAGACAAAGAGACTCGCGTACACACACAAGAGTGCCGTGTACTTGTATTGGTGGGCTATTTTTGTGTACATCAAGATGAGCTAGATACATACATATACATAGCTTTGTTGTTGTCCGATTGTGGGGAAATTCGTCATCGCCATTTCTGGGATTTGTAAAACTAGTAGATGTAGTACCTACTGATTCACATTGAATTTTTAGCCTAGGCAACCGCAAGTGTTACTGCACTAGAACAGCGTAGAGTAATCGAGAATACTAGCCTATAAGTGTACGTAAAGTAAGCAATCAGAACTGATATGGATTAAGCTAAAATAAACTATAATGTATTAAAGAAATGAATCACTACTGTTGAAATCAATACTGCCTTATTTATTATTCACTCCGAATCTGTCGCTAGGCAACAAACTAAACCAAACCCTATTGCCTGCCATAAACCCGCATCTATAATCGATTTTGTTTTCCAGTTTCCTGCTCCTCGAACGTTAATGGCAACGCTGAGGAGGAACGGAACACTAGACAACAAACACTGCGTACTGCGTCGCTGATTCCGATAGCGAACAAGCCAGAGTCAGTGACTGGCGAAGAAGAGTCCTTGAGTTACTACTGAGTTACTGAGTGAGTCTCCACGTCTGTCCGAGTCACCCCCACCACTACCGCCTGGCAGGGAGTTCCGCAAACAGCCGCCGGAGCAAGGAGCAGCAGCAGCAACCACCACCGAGTCTCCTCTGCACGACTGACCATTGACAAAGCCAAGGCAGCGACAGGACAATGGGGACAAGGCGGAATGCGCGCGGCAGCAGCTCCTCCAGCTCTCATCAGCTTACCTGCGTTTGACGCTCTCGTGCCCGTGCCGGGCTGCTAGCAGCAACTACCAACTACCACCACCTATCTGCATAGAACGCTTCGCAGTTGCTGACCACCACACCCATCCACACAGATACACGGTATTTGGTATATCAGCTGCGAACACAATATTGCCTTTTGAACAGATTTACAGCGAAGACAGCACAGCATGGGAGCACGAGTCGCCGATATTACAGTCTAACAGTTCCACACATCACTGTTCGCCGCAAGTCAGCCGTTTGGGATACTTCTTGTTCTTAAGTTCTACTCGGGTTTTGGTCGCCGTCGCCGTCTTCGCTTGGCGCACCTTGTCGGAACTACTCCCTTCTTTCAGCTTCAGCCCTTACGATTTGGCCCATAGACACTCGCACCCTTATCCTCCTAATCTTTGGGCTAGCCCCAGGCCGATCTAAATCTTTGTAGCGGCACGTCACAGTTGAACGGTTCCTGTGAGTGCCAGTGCCAGTGCTCCACGCTCCAAAAGTTGGATGTCTTGAGGAGTTGATGCTCGAGCTGAGCTGAGCCGCGGCCAAGAAATCGAGTCTCTAGAAGCACGCATCGGAACTGAGTTAGTAGACTACGCACGAGCGTCACTTTTTGTTTGTTTTTTTTTCGTAGCGATGCAACGCAGTTGAGCGGTGCCTGCGTGCATCCGCATGAAAGAGCAAGGTGAAAGCAGGAGCGGGAACAAGAGCGTGACCGTTTAAGGAGGAAGAGGACGATGCCTCGGGTCACAAGACGAGTTCTTGGACTCGAAGGCCTATACCTAAAGCACCATCGATGGGACGACAAACGCCATGCGTAAATCGTTTTTGATACCTAATCCGATCAAATGCTCCCGTTTCAAATATTTTTAGCGCAATGGTCTAGTCACAGCTGGGCACACGCAGGGCTCCTACGATAGCTTCTTCCGCTCATAGATATGCAGAGACCCGAGATTCAATCAAGAAACAGAAACTCGCAAGAAACAGATCCGCTAAACAGGAGAAGCCAGGCAATCGTAAACGCTAAGCCATTTGCAATCGAAATCCTTTTCTTTCGTGTTTTATAGAAATGTACTTGTCACTTGCCACTTGTGGACGCGCTTAGGCTGCGAGGAGGTTGCTCACACCACAATCCGCATTACCGGGCGGATCACATGTAAATCATTTTCAGTATGTCGAACAAACTATTTCTGTCTTGTAGCGATGTGGCAGTAGAATGTGCCTGCCCATTCCATTCGTCCATAGCCGAAGCAACAGCGAAACCCTCGATTACTCCGAACAGCGCTAACCTATGGCAACGTTGAGACTTGAGACAATACGCTTATGCACTTTCCACCGAAGATTCTCATTTTCCTTTTCGTAAGAACAGCAGCGGCTCATTAATTTATTCCTTACAGACAGTGTCCAGTGCCAAGACATGATTTGCTCACACCATTACGATCTATCTCAACACTGTTGTCTCACCGTGCACTTTGGCCGTTTCGAAACCGTACCGAGAACATGTAGCAAAATTTCTTGAGGCAATGGGAATCAAATGCCAACTTGAAAGCAATAACACCAACACTCAGTCGTCGCAGTCCAACATCCATACAACACGACGAAATCGAATTCGAACCGCTGCGCAGGTCAGGTCTAAACCCAACTAGATCCCGCTTACACATGTTTTTCCAGCATTTTTCGGGGCAGGATGTGGACCTGTTGACTTGGGGGCGTTGAGGCACTTGACCCGCCTCCGTAGCTCCCGTAGGAACCCTCGACCCTTCGAAACTGCGACACTTCGTCCATCAGAGTGAGAACGCTTAGCAGTCATAAATTTCTTGTTTACATTCTTGCAGCGGTGTCGCACAGTTGAGTGTGCCTGTGGGCACCGACTTAGCTATTAGCTATTCGCGACACGAGCGCGCGAGGGCAAGCGGCGTCGCTCCAGCTCCTAGCTGGCCGAGTCTACGGCTGTGCTGCTGCAAATCGTTAAAGGGAATCCAAAACGATGCATCAAGTCCATCCAGTCAGGCTTCTTTTAGCTAGCAAAGAACATAGCACCCGCCACTGCAACGACAACCGAACGAACCTATTGCTACAGCTGGCGCTGGCACAGCTACTGCGAACGAGCACATACGTCGAGCGAACATCGAGTATAGCCGCAAAACGAACACAAAAGAACGCAAGCATGCAGAAAAGGCGTCCCGTCGCCCGTGCTGATTGTGTAAGAAGATGTAAACCTAACGCTTTTACATTGCAGCCAACTCAAGTCCTCTGCCGATGAGGGGGGCTGCTGGTGTCTAACCCATCACGTGGCAGTGCCCACACAGCACAGAGCCTCTCGATGCGATGACCGGAGCGCCGCCTGCATTGAGACCAGACCTGGCGCGCAGTTCAGCCCCAGTTGGGCGCCTACGGGACCCGAGTCCGGCCAGTGTCCGGCGCCTGGCGCCATGAAGTGTGCTGAGCTGAGCTGAGCCTAAGCACGTACTGCATTGCACCGCACAGATACATGTGCGTTCGGTCCACGCTAAAGGGAATCAAATGCGTTTGGACCGAGAGCCGCTACACCGCACCACCACCAGTATTCGCTGAGAAGTGAGCTGATGTGTTGTCGTTGTTACAGGGCTGCTGCTGCAGCTGCGCCAAGGGCAGGGCATCCTCGCCTAGCGCCGCTAACTATCACTTGTCACTTTCAGCGATCGGCGAACGAACAGTGATCGATCAGCGTTGAGAGGTTGAACGTGAACGTTGACGTCCGAGAGCAGATCTGAGCAGAAGCAGAAGCTAACGGCGCGTAGCTAGTGTCGTTCATCGCAAATGGGAACCAACTGCGATTAGTGTTCAAGCATCCGAGTCAGAAGATGTGCAGCAGCAGCAGTTGGAGACTATCGGTCAGTCCAGACAGACAGCCTAGCCGAACTCGAGCAGAGCAGAGCACAGCACAGGAGACGCTCGCAGCATGTCTATCACCTCCAGCATCCAGGGTTGTCGTTTTACTTGTACTTTCCTTCCGTAGGTAGCCCAGAATTCGAGAAATCCATATCCATATCGCAAAGGGAATCAAAGCGATTAGTGTTCGAAGACTGAGCTGGGCGGCCATTGCGTCGCGCCTTAGCTCCGCCAGTTGAGCCCTTAACTCCTGGCCCGCCGATCAACAGACCGCAAAAGGGAATCAATTGCGAGGTGGTTACTACAGCAGTCGAGCTCCCCGTTGAGCTCCTTGGGCCCAAGTCGAGCTCCCTGTTGAGCTCCTCGGCCAAGTTCTTCGCTTCAGCACAGAAATCGTAAAGGGAATCAATACGATGTACAGCGACAGCGGCAGGCAGGGTCCCAAAGCCACAAAACAAACAAGGTATATGTGCAGAGTTTCTTCTAGTTCGGTCCATTTTCGCTTTCCAGGAACTCCACTGACAATCTATCCCGTGCACGTGTCTGAATCTGAATCTCAATCTGGCAACTATGCCAGGCGCGCCTCCAAAAGCCTACTCGTTAAGTTGGTCTCAAAGGGAATCCAAGAGACACGCGCCCGCGGTACAGCCGACCGAAGTCCACACTTATTTTGCTTTAGTTTCCTTAAACCTATGTCATTGCAGCTTATTGACACATTTAGAGAAGGAGAGAGAGAAGCTCAGGCTTCCGGATACTCATTGTACTTGTACTGCATTACCATGCACAGTTATTCTTGACTACTTAATTTTGATGTTTTTGTTTCTGAGCGAATTGTTAATCCATTGTAAGATATTGTAAACTATGACTATGTAAACCTATGTCCTAAGAGCCAATCAGAGATCCGATCCCATTACCCCGAAGATTGCAGCATTAGGCAAGCCGTTCCAGAAGTAGCAGCAACAGGGACCAATTAAATAGGAGCACCATTCTTAGAACAAGATCCGTGACAATGATGAGAGGGAGCAGATCCGGACAGATGCGTTTTCCACCTACATTCCAAGGCAGTCAGCTGTGAGCGGGGAGCCGGGACAGCAGCGTGCGGTGGCTTTCAATCATTCCGATGGCTTTGAGCGAGCTAAATGTATGCTGTTGTTATCTTCGAGAACTTTCAAGACGAGCGAAGAGTGTGGGACCAGCTCGCAAGTCCTTTTAAATCATTGGCTACCTTCGAGTTTACACTTGGAGGTCCATCCGTGGCAGATGAGGGAGCAGCATTCCTGCAGTCATACTTCAGCCCCAATTCAATGGCTTCACTCTACCTAATCCACATTCTGGGTATGCTTGGAATCGACTAGAACCACCACACACGACGTAGGAGCACACGCTTTTATTCATTTTTGATGCGAGGATCGATCACCCTTCACAATCTTCGAGTGGAGCAGCTGGTATCATTTCTTCGCCATTCTCATCGACCCGCAAGAGTCTTCTTTGATCTCTTACCACTTGCCTGGACTGGCCCGGCCCGGGATGATAGCTCCCTGACCGGCGGCTTCAAATCACTATTTTTCACCACTGCTCACCCTTTCCTCGCACTGGTGATGCAGTCGGACTAGGATTTACTTATCGCTTCGCTACACACTGGTCGGTTACATTTTTCTGTGAGGACCCTTCGTGAGGATATTGTTTGGATTAGTTAGAGGATTGTACGTTTCTATCAAATGGACGGCGGCGTGGGAGTAAGGGGACCGAACTCTTGACAGCGGCGTGGGAGATGAAGTGGACGGCGGCGTGGGATTTCCGAAGGCCTATACCGGACGACGGGGATGGACCCTTTCTAGCGACTGCGGCGTGGGAGGGCGAGTTTCACAACGTGGGATTATTAGGGCGATTAGGCGAGGGCGCTAGGGATAGGACTAGGACATTCAACTGGGAAATCACTTCAACGGCAAGCACTGACGGCGGCGTGGGAAGCAGATTTCGGCGAGGGATGCCAAGATTTCGACAGCGGCGGGGGAGAGGCTTCCACGTGACGGCGGCGAGGGATTCGGAGGCTCTTGACGGCGGCGCGGGATGCACCAGACTTGTTTTTTGACGGCGGCGTGGGAGTAGCATCGTGGGACTTCTGGACTGCGGCGTGGGAACCCTTGACGGCGGCGCGGGACCCTCTTCGGTTACAGATCTTCGGTTGTATTCCAGAGATATTGGGACGGGCTGTCTGCTCTTTCGCATCGTTCTCATGCCCGTGGCGCTTCATTTACTGAGAGTTCAAAGCTGATATACTTGATAGATGCCGTGATCAACGTGATCACCGCCCCCAATATCCACACCCTTGACTCAGCCCATCTATGGAATATTCATCATTTGTTTACACATTTATTTAACGCTTCTGGAATACCGGAGAACAACCCCAATATATATGCCGATGATTCGACTGCGAGCAGCTCGAGTTGCGCAATAAATTGTTGTTTGAAAAAATGAAAGCCAACCGTCTGTTATTATTTGGAAGGGATCATGGTATCGGGCAAAAAGGGCAAAGGTGCTTAGATGGAGAGGTTCGCATACGGATTGTTACTCTTTCCGCGCCCCCCGAAGGCTGTATGATTAGTTGTTGGGTAGAAGGTTCCATTAGCATGGCTGCCGAGTCCAACTGCTGGCGTGCCGAATTGACCCTGCGAAATATTTGGCTGGAACCAGCCACCTGGCTGCGAATAATTGCTTGCTACCCAGCCACTTGATCCGTACGCGGTTTGCGCAGGCACTCCGACTTGTGATGGTGTGCCGTAAGCGGCTTGGTTGTTGGTGTGCTGCAACCACGTCCGGTTATGAGACGGCGGCGAAGCTTGAAAAGCAGGTTGGTAATTCTTTGCAGGGACACTCCAGTTGGGCGCAACGGCGGCTCGGGTGAAATTGGTGACTACGGGTCCAGCGGGCCTTAAGAGCGACTGATTGAACACACCTCCGTGGGTGAGGGCAGGCGTAAAGTGCGTCGCGTTGGGACGACGGTGTACTTGGCTGGCCACTCGAGCTCCAACCAGGGACTGCAACTGTAGATGGCCAAAGAGCAGAGCTGGATGATGGAAACCAACAGCGGGTTAGACGAAAGTTGTTAGCGATGCGATATTTATAAGATCTATACCCAAGATAATGGCTAAGTGGAAAGACGACAGCATCCTGAGTGTGGTCTAATCAAGAGTCAGATCGGAACTGCCTACGGAAGTCTCCACCACAACACTCGAAGCATTTGCGCCACGTTATCAGGTTTGTTTTTCGAAACAAAATAAAAGTATGTATTCTACGTCTATATACACTCTTGCTTGCGTTAGTTTTGGTGTGTCTATTTATATTGTTTGTCATTGTCACTGTGCTCTTATCAAAATTCCGTGAACTGGGAATCACGAAAGATGTTGATCGTCTTGGCACCCTCTTTTGGCAGCTTAAGAAGGTCTGTACATATACTATTTATTTGAAAAAACCCCGATTAGAGACTATTATATATTAAGGTATGGTAAGGTTTTTTAATCAGCATACTACGATTTATCATTGCTATTTTTAAAACTATTTAAATTTTGTGTTACAATTAATCGTCACAAAATTTGGTACCAGACATTTTTTCAGTTTTATGTGGCCGCCAGTGCAGCATCTACTCCAGCTGGGATCGTCCAAAAGTTTAATAGCCATTTCAATCCACAGACCGTTAAACTAAATATGTATTAAATACTAATTAGTTTTACAACAAAGCAAATAATAAATTTGCTTAATATTTGTTTCGCGGGCAACCAATTTAATTTTTTCAAAAAACAACAGGGTAGTCGTGGTAGTTGGGCACATCGATAGTCAGAAAATGACTAAAATAATCGATACTATCGTGAAAAACTAAAAATGTATCGTTCGTGTCAATGCTGATGGACCAGACCACCTTATATAATTGTATCATGGTACCGACCAGCTGTTCTGTCAACGTAGTGGCAACGCCGAGGCAAACGCACGTGTAAAGTTTACAATGGTAGGTTCGTCTCATTTAAAAGCACTTTTAAGTGACAATTTTGCCTCGTTGCAGCGCAAAAAGCAAGTGGATGAAATACCCGGGTTCCCTTCGCTGGACAACGATGGCGGCAGCGGTGGCGGAGGTGGTCATGGCGACGACATCCTCAGAAGCAAGCCAAAGTCGAAGAAAAGCGGCGGCTTCCAGTCCATGGGTCTGGGGTTTGAGCTGATCAAGGGCATCACGAAGAGGGGCTACAAGGTGCCCACGCCCATACAGCGCAAGACCATCCCGCTAATCCTGGAGGGACGTGACGTAGTGGCCATGGCCAAGACTGGCTCCGGTAAGACGGCCTGCTTCCTGATTCCGCTCTTTGAGAAGCTTCAGCGACGTGAGCCCACCAAGGGCGCCCGAGCCCTCATACTGTCGCCCACGCGCGAGCTGGCGGTGCAGACCTATAAGTTCATCAAGGAGTTGGGCCGCTTCATGGAGCTGAAGACCATCCTGGTGCTGGGCGGCGACTCCATGGACTCGCAGTTTTCGGCAATTCACACGTGCCCCGATGTCATCGTGGCGACGCCTGGCCGCTTTCTCCACTTGTGTGTGGAAATGGATTTGAAGCTGAACTCAATAGGTGAGTGAACAGTGATTTCCGGAAGTCTGCTAAACTAATTTTATATTTTTTATCGCCTCAGAGTATGTCGTTTTTGACGAAGCTGATCGTCTGTTTGAGATGGGTTTTGGGGAGCAGCTGAACGAGACGCTACACAGGCTGCCCTCCTCCCGCCAAATGGTTATGTTTTCTGCAACGCTTCCCAAGTTGCTGGTGGACTTCGCCCGCGCCGGCCTTAACGACCCCGTTCTTATACGCCTTGACGTAGAGTCCAAGCTGCCGGACGCCCTGGCTCTGAAGTTCCTCTACTGCCGGCCGGACGACCGCTACACAGCGCTCGTGGTGCTCCTGAAATATGTAATCCCGCAGGATTCGCAGACCGTCGTGTTTGCCGGAACGCAACACCATGTTGAGTTGATTTCTTACATCCTTACCGAGGCAGGCATCTCCAACACCTCGGTCTACTCCAGTCTAGACCCGGCAGCTCGTAAAATCAATACCGCTAAGTTTGTGAACAAGAAAGTGTCTGTGCTAATCGTCACAGACGTGGCCGCGCGTGGCATTGACATTCCCAGTCTGGACTATGTGGTCAACCTTCACTTCCCGGGCAAGCCGAAGCTGTTCGTGCATCGCGTCGGTCGTTGTGCCCGAGCAGGGCGCACTGGCACTGCATACTCAATCTTCTCCACCGACGACACGGCCCATCTCCTGGATCTGCACTTGTTCCTGAACCGGCCCTTTAACATCAACGACAGCTCGGCCATGGGAACCATTCCACAAGACTTGCTCGAGGAGGAGCACCTAACAGTGACCGATATCAAGAAGAGCCATCATATTGTAAGTCCTTATGGCTTCTTGTTGCGAATAAGTACTTTAGATTGCTTACCGTTTGGAATTATTGCAGTCCGGAGTGTTGCGCACCAGCGAGAATGCCTACAAGAAGTACCTGAGCTCACGCCCAGTGGCCTCCACAGATGCCAATGCGCGTGTAAAGAAGATTAAATTCTTTGCGCTAAAGCCTTTAGAGGACTTTTTCACTGCCGCTCCCGCCCTCGCCCAGGCTGCTGAGGTTAACGGACAGTCGGCAGAGTCGCAGGCGGCAGTGGCTGCAGCTGAGCGCAAGTTGCAGGAGGAGAAGCACGATATACTGGTCAAGATGCGGAGTTACCGACCAGCTGGTGTAAGTTGGTCGTCAGTGAGTCGTTGCAGGGAACTTGCTAAACCAAGGTATTCTTTTTAGACGGTTTTTGAACTGAACACCACCCAAAAGTCGACGCAATTTGTCGTTATGAAAGAGAAACGGTCCCAGCACACGGATGTTATTCAAAAGTTTAGACAGCAGCGCGCAGACGAGGACCTTGACGAGGCGACGAAGGAGGCTGAGACCCAGCGGCCAAGCTCGGCCAGAATGCCCACCGCCGACGAGGAAGCTATAAGCAGTACTTTCAATAAAGTCGTTGCTCCAAAGAGACTCCAAAACATGGACGCGCTGTACAAAGATAAGCCCAAGAAAAAAAAGCGTAAGACAAACACCAAGGACGATGAGCACTACGTTCCGTACCAATCGGCCGACAAGCACACTGAGGACGGCCTGGCTATAAACACGTTCGAACGGCAGGCGCAAAATGCCGAGTTCTCGGTGTCCGACCGCAACTCGTCGCAGGAGGTGAAGCACAAGCCGGGACTAAAGAAGTGGGACAGAATCAAAAAGAAAATGGTGTCTGTGCAAGATCCTCGTGCCAACAAGATCCGTACCGAGTCCGGTGCTTGGATTCCGGCCTCTTTCAAGACGGGCCGCTACACCGAGTGGAAGGAGAAATCTAAGATTGAGGACCAGCTGCAACGCGAGAACGCGGACAGCGACGACGACAAATTTAAGCCTCTGAGTCACGCCCAGCGCTATCCGGTTAGCCGCCATGCGCGTCACAACGTAAAGCTGGAATTGAAGAAGCGGCTTAGTGGCAATGATAAGGAAATACGGCGACCGGAACAGATTGTCAAGTCACGCATGCGACTGGAGTTCATCAAGAAGCGCAACGAGGAGAACGCGGAGCGGAAGACCGAGAATCGCAAACGCAGCATGCGGAAGAACCAGCGACCCAAAGCTCAAGCAACTGGTGGGGCCAGGAAGCGCAAGTAAAAGCCAGGTGAGTGGGGACCCAACAATTTATACGGGGAGCGTTCGTGACCTTAATTGGTGCTAAGCTAAGGCCAAAGATTTCTTAGGCAACATCCCCCAAACTGCCCTGCTCCACGTAAGACGTTCCTCTTTAATTAACTTGGCAAATGGCAACTGTCACGTGCCGCCAACCCAACGCTAAATGGTCCTTGTTTATTGAATTGGCAGTTGCAGTAGAAAAATATATTAGAGTAGCTCCTGAGCGGAGCTCTAGAGTGAGGAAGGTCGGCAACTGAGAGAGCGCAGAGCAGCGATTTCCGATCCCTTGTCTGTCAAGCGAAGCCATTACCTCAGTTTTTCAAAGCCTTTTCCGTTACACATGGAACCGTTGGCTGCCGAACTGACAGACAAAGTCAAGGCACCGGGTCGGGGCTTAAGTCAATTATCACTTTTCCCTTCCTCTTATTTATGAAGTGTTTGAAATGAATGGAATACATTTCAAGAAGGAAATGCATGTTTTCTGAAGGCCCTTGAGCACGCACGTGTCCTACGCGGGTGGATAAGTCGCGTCAGACAGAAATTAAAAGTCAAAAGCCTCTGAAGAAAGCCTTGTGTACTTCGGGTGTCCAAGGCAAATACAGGCCAACGTGAAATTGAATAGCCACGTCCCTGCGCCCTGCTCCCAACTGGCCTCTTTTCGAACATGACCCAAATAGGACTCGGCACAATCGTTCTGACCTATGTGCGTGCAGCGGTCTGTCTCACGGGGTGTGTTCACCACGTGCAGGCTAGTAGGCCAGCATTTTCGGGAAAGTACTACGAGCACGCTCTGGCCTAGCTTCGGGCGCACCCCGCCTGCGATGACACGCACATCCTGTGCGTGCCCTCAGCAAATACTCCGCACCCCGGGACGCGTCCCTTGTTCTGCTGCCTGCGCGCACCCACAGCAAAAAAACTGTGCTCGTTAATCCATCTTTCGGGGTTCAGACAGATCCTCAGACTAACCACCACCGTGATTACAGGGCCCGCAGAATGGCCAGCAGCCCGAGAGCCACGTCATTGGGTGGTTTAACAATTTAATGTCGAACGAATTGGACTTAGGTTGTGCATAAGGTACTCCAGCTTCCTTAGGACACCTCTTTTTTCTGTTCATCTCTTTGTTCACATATCTAGGGTAATCTAACACTAAACATTTTATAAACTATTGGTTTACTATATGCCTATGGCTGCGACCACTCTCTGATTCCCTGGTTTCTGTTTCCCGCTTTCGTTTACAGAGATCTTTGGGCGGTCGGTTCCAACTATATGCGGAACGCCCCATGACGAGAATGCGCTGATTAATCGCCTCCCCCTAACGAGACACTCAAAATATTTGTTCAGCAGGAGCTGCGCCGCACCCGAGGGGTTCGACCGTGCCCAACAACACTCTTTGGATTTCGATTTCGGAAAGTGTTTTGATAAAAATACACGATGAAATGTGTGAAGTACGACGTCTTTGAATGCGGTTGGGGTAGCGATGGTGCCGATGCTGGCGATGTTGGAGAAGGAACGGGACAGACCCTATAAGTGGAGCGGCAGGCCATAAACAAATGTCACTTCCGAATTGGAACGCAAGGAAGTTCAATTCGACCCGAGTTGGGTAACCTCCCCTTTCGATGGGAGCGCGCACGAGTTCCAAAAATACTCTGACAGCGCGCCCATATGGTGCCTATCTAGGACCGTGGGATTCACCCTGGACCAATATCCCACTGTCGCTGTTGCTCGTCCGGAGTGCATTCCGTCGCCGTTTTTAAGCTGCTACGCCAACCAAATGTAGTGCATTGCGTGCCACATGTGCGTGGGGCCGGAGGAACACCCATTCGCTTAACTGCTTCTGCCACTTCATTTTCGCACTTTGAGGGGTGCCCGAAATAGATCTCGCACATGTGTCCCGCGTATTTCCAATAACTTGCTTGGGGCCGGCTTTCCCAGCTTGCCTCAGCATTTTGGAATGCACTCTGAGCACTCTGCGCGTTACTAAGACACGCCGTTGCTCTGGATTGGATTGAATCCGGGCTGGAACTGGAAAATCGAGGGCCAAAATATCAGCAAGTGAGGTGTTCCTTTCTATAAAACTCTCCTGTCTGTTGAGTTGTAGGGGCATCTCTTTGCCACTTTGCAGCCACTTGAGCGAGCTGCTGGTGCCGGCATTCGGCGCCAGCGACGAGCTCCGCTTTTGACCTGTCATAGATGCGGGTCCGGGGGAGGCGACGGCGCACATGTTTACAATCAGAAATCATATCTTTGCCGCGAAACAGCTCGGAATGTGTAAATGTTCAGTGCTCTCCGCCCTCAGTCCAACCTTGTGAGTACAGACACATTTCTATAAACTTAGCATCTTCGAATGGAATGCTGCACTCTGTGCTCCATCTTATTCACTGCTCCTTGTGAAAACTTTTGTTCCGCCTAATTTTTGGCTCAACAAACGTTGAGTGGCTATTGCTCACACTGCATGCGTCTACGTCATGAGCGGAATTTCTCAATGATGAGATCATTTCACTTTACAACTTAACCGACTGGACTTTGCTGTGGACTAGCTGGGGCGGCTTTACTTGGCCTGGCGCCGGAGCCATCCATTCCAATGCCCCTGGAAATGGATCTCTGGAGTTTTTCCTGCTTATTCGTGAGAAAATGTAAACCCTCGGTCATTAATGCTGTCTGCTCCTGGACCATCTGAATAATCTGACTAGCCGCAGCCCCGAGCAAGTCATCTGCAATCAGTTTAATTAGCTTCCACCACGACGGCGATGTGTAAACGGGCCGACAAAAGCTGGGGGCGAATTATGGGAAACCCATAACCGAGGCATTTGCTTTCTCTCCCGGCTTCGATATGTTACATTTTGTTTTGGGGTTCGGCGTAAAATCGGGCCAGCGATTGCATTTATCTATTTTTTTTTTTTTTTTTAAGAGAGTGTATTATAATTTATATTATTGATTAGTTGAAACTCTCATAAACTCTTGTGCCACTGTCTTAATACTCGTATCTATCCTTACGACGGAACGCTCGCCCCCTAAAGTCTAGGGATAGTGCTTGATATGAAGAAATATCAACATGCGATACAGATCATGATGGACGGCTTCAAGGGCTCTGACTGCCGCTTCTTTCTTAAAGAGCGGGGCGAGAGCTGTGCGTCCGGATGACAGACATCTTGTGCGGACGATGATATCTGGGGAAAGCCAATCCAAGTCAATTAAGTAAGTGCGATGGTCGCTGGGGGAGAAGAGAAGGGTCCCGGTCCCGGTCCAATCCAATTGCAGCGGAGGCATGCAGCTCAATTTACATCGCTCACTTGCGGCGACCAATTTACAGATTGTTGAACTCACGCAACGCCGAGTCGGGCTCGAGTCCGTTCCAGCTGCGCCAAGGAAGGGTCTTGTCTCCTCCCAGAGATCTCAATCTCTTGGCCGGCCGGCTCTCTTGTGTGTATTTGTTTGCGCTGTCTAATTCGGGCCGCTCAGACAATTGCACAATTTAGTGAAGAATGCGTCTAAGCGTCACTTAAAAACGCATTATTCATTTTATGCGTCCTCCAGATGCCCAGGGAAGTGGAGCGGTGCGGAGACGGAAATCTGACCAGGCTGCAGAGCAGCGAAGCTGTAAAGATAGTCAGATTCAATTAAAGAAAATCCCTATAAATTCGGAGCTAAGAAACCAATGATAATTTTATTCATAACTCCCATGAAGGAACTGCAAATTAAAGTTTGTACTTTTCAAAATTATTTCTGTCTTGGCGCGAGACAATCCAAAAAGGCCAGTGTGGCCATAAGATTATAGGCTAAAATAGCTTAATTTGTTCTTAGAGTTTCCGTTGTGGGGAGATACCAAAGAAAGCACCTCAATGTCAGCAACTGAAACGGAATTGTTGGAAATTAATCGATGTGGTAATTGAATTAATCAATTTCGTTTCAGTGACTAATATCCATCAATTTCGTCACTGGTTATTAGGTCACTGGTTATTAGGTGCTTTCTTTGCATCTTTCCCACGACGGTCACTTTGAGTTCAAATTTAGCTATTTAAGCCCATAAGACTCTGGCCACACTCAAAAAACCTATAAATACAAGTGCGGTCGAGCCATTCAAAAGAAAAAAGTCGAACAATAAAACTCGGTGCGTTGGATGTATGGTTGATCGTCGCGTAATTTGTTTTTGTAGTGGAATACAAAGAAAGCAGAAGGAGAAAACATTTCGTCCCTGCAACTGTCGCGGCAGTGAATAAACGCGACATTACCCTGGAAAAGCAGCCGCAGCCTGCTTGCCTTGTATATACATGAATGGGCGCGTCTCTTTTTGTTCCTTCGTGTGTGTGTGTGTGTATGTCTGACGTCGCTGTGTCTCGCCTCTCGAGCAGCCAAAGCAGAGCACAACCCAGTTAGTTAATATATTTAATACCAGAGATTAACGACGAATCAAGCAATATGATGGCCAAATATTGAAACAAGTGTCGCGGAATTGTGATTTCTCGTCGTCGAAATCGTCGGGCAAATTTTCACACTAACACTTGCAAACGAGGAGGAGAACCGAAACGAGATTTTGCAAGCCGCGTATTAGTATTGGTGCCCGCAGTGACGCTGTAGTGGTGCAGTGCTTTTGCAACTACGATATTCAATTGTTTATTTGCTGGGCATAGCTGGAAACCCAAACTGAACCGAGGTGGAGAGTGCAGGCCAGGCAAGGCAAAGCAACAATAGTTATGCGAGCTCATTAAGGTGCCGCAGCGGCATTTCCACCTGCCCCAGCGTCAGTGTCTGTGTGTGAATGAGTCGCAGTGATAATAATAGGAATTTCTATTCGCGCTGTTTGTGATTTGCAAGGCGAAAGAAAAGCCACAAGTGAAAGTAGTAGCAAACCCTACTTACCTGCGCTAATTGCCATCGAGTCTCAATCTCCGATGCTGCCAGTAGCTCATCAATAGTGGATTACGTCGATACTGGATACCCGAGGACACTGTGAGGTAAGTCCAGGGTCTCCTCCAGACTGAATGGTCGCGAGGCGCGTGATAAGGGCATTAATCACCATTCTGTTGCTTCTGTTTTTGTCTCTACTTCATATCTGCTTCGTGCTCGTGCCCGCCCTTGTTGTTTTGCGTTTTGTTTTGTTCCGCCCCTGCTTCTTGCTGTTTTCTGTTCGGCATTAGCTTCTCCCTTTTTCCTTATTGTTTACTGTACTCCGGCCGCGTTCTCGTTTAGGCTGCCTTCCGCCCGCCACAGGCAATCTCCCATTTGACGGTTGCACTTCGCAGCTACTATGGGTGCAGATAGAATAATTTCCTAAAAGTGGTAAAAGATTATCTAAAGATGTCGGAAAATCTATATTTTGTACGAGGGAGGGTGTTCCTAAGCCCTAGGTGCATGTGGAAAATAGAAAGAATGTTCGGGGACTCAGACGCGGAAGTCTGACATTTGGGCAAGAAACTAGCTCGCTTGCCTGCCGCCAGTGCTCCTCCTCGGTGCATTCCCCAGTCGTTTGATCGGCGCCTATTTGCCAGTCCATCAGGTGCAGGTGCGATGCCTAGGCCGATAAGCTCCTAAGACAGCCTGAGAGATTGCGAAAATCTGTTGCATTTAGTCCAATCCAAGGCAATCGGCAATCGGGTCTCAAACTTGCTCACTGTGTCGTTGAACTCTCCGGAGTTCGGACTCCGCAGTGGAGGAGAACAGCAAATCCAACTCAATGCGAGTGCGTGGCCACGCAGAGAGCGAGTGCGAATACCAAAGTGTAAAAAGTGTAAACAAGCTGGGGCAACAACGGAAACAAAGAGTGGAGCAGACAGTGGAACCCGTTGTTCTGCCGCATTCCGATTTCCTCCACGCTCTCCGTTCGGCAGTCCCCGTGAGCTGAGCTTAGCTGGGCTTGTCTTCGATTCACGGCTCTCGGAATCCGATTTCCATTCGGGTTCCACTGCTGGCTGGCGGTATGTGGTATTGCGCTCGTTTTCGTTTCGCTCCAAAAAAGTGTTCTCCAGGTGGGACGGGACTCTCCCGCGGCTATGCAGCTCCGTGCTCAAATGGAAAGCGACTGGAAATGCTTTCCACATGGCAATGCAACCGGTGCCAGGAGATCAAGCGAGATAAGAGAAGCCGAGCGGCCAGGGCTATTAAATTGTAATTACTCTTTCGAGAGGCGATAACTGTGACATAAGCTTGTAAGCTGTCAATCCGCCTGCCGCATGCCGCTGCAGGTTGCGTCGGCAGGCGCTTGCCAAATAGTGAGTTAGTTAACCACGACAGCCGCCGAGTGGAAACATGCGCGGCATCCAAAACGGGAATTCGACAGCGGGCCAGAAGCCAACCAGTTTGGATGAGTTTCCGATCACTAATCATGGCAAGCGCAAGCGCTGCTGCCTGGAGGTGGCAGCGGTTCGTCAGCTCAAAACTAGTTGAGGCTGGAGCCGAGCATTGCTATTTATGTTTCGCCACTGGCGGTAGTCGTGGCTGCTGTGCTTTTGTTTGTGCAGCAAGCGGAAATTAAAATTGATAAATAATTTATTGACAAACAGAAAGTGAGTTGTCGGAAAAAAGGGGTCCAGATAAGGCAGCTTGCCTATCTGTTCCTGCGCGCCGTTGAGCGTTCTTGGGACATCGGGGACGTCGGCCAGATCCTTGCCGTACGCTTCTGGGACACGACTGCTGTCAGGCCCACGATAAAGCAATAAAACCATGCTGAAGAGAAGGGAAGGTCGCACCGGGCTAGAAAAGCTCTTGCTGCCAAGCCTGCAAATCTGCTCTTTGGCTTGATGATGATGCGGTGACGTAATAATTTCCAAAACTTGAGTCCCGACCACTTGCTTTTGTTAGAGTATCAAAAATAGTATATTTCAAAGAACTATAAACGTGGCACGAAGGCGATGAATGAAAATGGTATAATTTGGTTACTGAAAAAGACCGGAAGTACCTGCTCCGTCTGATTTTCGCCGCTCCGCTCCTCTTTCATTGGCGTATGGCCACTGGCATTCCGGCAAAATGCGAAAAGTGAAAGTGGGGGCTGAGTATTTGTTTGCATATTCCCATTCACAGTAACCCACGCGACTTGGAGCTCAGGTTGCGCAAGACAATAATAGAGTGCAGAGTGCAATCAGCTAATCCCGGCTGGGTGCAGGTGACAGCAGCATGGCACCACGTGTAAGTTCTTTGACCTGACTCAATGTTGGGCCAATAAGAGGAAAATGCGAATAGAAGGACTAAAGATTTTTGAATATGGGATTTTGGCTGGGCACCAGGTGAACGAACGACACCTCCAAAGGGCTCCGGTGCCTTCCCTACTTGCATTTGCGGCGTTTTGGCCTGGGTCGTTTGTCGTAGATGGGGCGGCGGACAGCCGCTGGTTGCTTCTGACCCCGCTTACTGCGGCGCACCAACCGACGATGCCGAGCAGCCCGTCGCTTGCGGTCGACTCTGGCCAAGATGCGCTAAGGAAAAGGGAAAAATCTGAGCTGCAGTTACTGCATGGTCTACTGGCACCTTACTTGTGGCTCGAACTTTCGCTTCTGGGCATCGCTCAGCGCAGTCCAATTGGTGAGCCCCACCCGGAGCAAGCGGCGCAGACCGTAGCGCCGATAGAAATTCCGCCTGAGGTAGCGGAGGAAGTTGAGGTAGGGCAGCGGAGCCACCATACCCGGCGTGTCAACGATGTCGGCGGCCCGGATCATGTGAGGGTTTAGCGATGCCATAGCATCGACAGCAGGAGGACTTGAATTGCCTGCAGGAACGGCTTCTTGACTAGATGGTTTAGTATGATCCACGCCATATAGCCTTGCTGTAGCGAGATGACCGTTGGGGAACGGTGTGCTGTTTTGACTAGTTATGAGACTAGTGAGTTGATCGGAGAGCTCAAGCCTGCTTAAACGCAGCTTCGAGCGCTTTGTCACCTCACAGAAGCCTAATATGCATACCCAACCGAATTATGCATTTCATCAACACACTTAAACAGCGGCAGCACCCATATATAGACACAACGCCCACAATTTCATCTCGACTTATTTAAGGCCCGAGGCAACTGCGACATGACTACGGCTACTCCTGCCCCCCAGCCGTCTCGCGTCCACAGCAGAGATCATTTATTCATGCCCGAGTAAATGGGATCTGCTGTCGAGAGTCACTGATAAGGCACATTGTGCATCCGTCCGGCCAAAGTCCGGGCAGTGTGTGCACGCATTCTGAGACGCAAATAAGTTTTATTTTTAGGCCCCTGATCGGACACAATCGTGCTGAAAGGGGGGAGTGATGGTCGGAAGTGATTAACTTATGACCAAGAGGCTCCCGCCGTGAGCGAGCCACTTCCGCAAGGCTTTGAGCTTCTCTCTGCAGAGCCCAGGAGGCAGCAGGTGTTGCTGGCAGACACGCTCCTGTACTAATCTAGATAATACGACGCTACATATCATTATGGGCAATCACTTTCGCTAGTCCCAGAACTTTCGTTAATCGTTAAAATAAACTTTTTCCCCTTAATGGTGTGCTGCGACCTTAGTGGCTTTAATTACTTTTAATTTCTAACTGGTGAAAATATGAAAAGAGATATCTACGCAACGGATTGGTGTGGAATCGACTGGAACGATGCAATGGGCGGTTTGAGCCCTGCTTTTCCTCCGCCCCCAAGAGCCACCCAAACTGTTGTGTAACCCGACTTTCCCTCGGTCGTCGAGAGATGAGAAACGGCCATTAGGCTTTCCCCTTGCACACCAACAGTCTCGCCATCTTGCCGCCTCGCCGTCCGCTCCTTAATGCAACGAAAAATTAATGTTGTGTGACAACGCCGCTCATAATGGATTCGGATTGTCTCCGGACCCTCGCTGCAGCTGCTGGGAGCTGGCGGAACTACGTGGGAAAGCTATAGATGCTCGTTGGGCGTGGATCAGTTGCGATGGGTTTCCCTGCTCTGATTGCCCAAAACTACTCAATTTCGCCTTGCAGTTCGGAATGAATTTGTAAAGTACTACTCAGGCCAGCCCCATTCGGAGTTTGGGCCAAGGCAAGTGGATGTGCCCAATTAGACATTTTAAATAACTGATTTTGGAGACATGTGATTACGAGCTGTTAGCAAAGAAGACTGCGGCCGCCGACCGCGTGTCCGGTTTGTGGGCACTCTCGCACTCGATCGTAAAGGGAAAACAAGATAAGTCTCCTCTGTTAGTAGTTCATAAACGAGAGCCAAGCCAGTCGTCAAAGGTGGAAAACTGGTCTCCAGAGATTAGATAATTTATGATGTAAATACATGGTTTTTTCTATTGCCATAAAATTGTCCGATTCTTTCGGGAATACACCCGCTTTCCTTGGGGTCTGATGAACGGAATTGACCCCTGCTGAAAATTCGAACTCCCTGCCTGTGCTGATAGCTCCCAACACTATCACTACTGACAAAATGCTTTACTCCGATCCAAGGGAGTTTGGACATGCATTCACAATCAACGTGATTGTTCGCCTTGACCGGTGCGGTTTGATTTCAATGTATTTCGATTTGACTTGGCTTGGCTCGGCTTGGTTTAGTTCTACGGCGGCGGCTGTGATCGTATTTTATTTTTGAAAAGTTATTCAACTAGGCACGGGCGAGTGCTGTCTTGCTTGTCTGATTGGGTTGACCTTGATAGCGGCGCTCGAGCAAGCTCGTCGCCCGTCGCATATATCTTGGAGGGAGCCTGCTTGGAGCGGTGGCAAAAGCACGAGCGAGTATCTGCGCCCAGCTGCGTATGTATCTATCTATCTATCTGCCTAACTGCGATTCGTCTCGAGTAGTTTGCGGTTTATTAACCGCACATCAACGGAATGTGAAACTCTAGATTCACTGCTGCAGCCGAGTGTAATCTCCGTAACGGCAGCTGTTGCTGCTGCTGCGGCTGCTGCTGTGGTTGGATTTCTAGTGACTATGGCACCTATTGCTCGAGCTCTCCGAAAGGATAGCCCTTCGGCAGACTGATGTTAAGTTGCCTGAATTTGTATAAATGCAATAATAATAATTCGGAGGCACACTTCCAGCGCACCGTTGCTTGTTATTTAAACGCGAAACTAGTCCAAGTTGCACTCCATCGCTGCTGAAACTGGCGAAATAGCTGAATGGCTTTCTTTCCGCAAAACCGGCGGCGAGTGAGCTGGAATGCTGTGCCACCAACTCCAGGTGCAGTTCATGATCGAGTCGCGTGCCATTCACCAATTGCTGGCACTCGGCTTCGGTCGAAAGTTTGAAGACTGGAAGATGTATGGGAGGAGCTCCAGTGTGTCGACGGGTGTCTTGCTGATTTCGTCCATTGTTGTGCAAAGTCGGGGAAATATTAGCATTTTTGAAACGGTATTAGTCGAATGACCTTTGCCATAAGAAAGTGCTGGAAAGGGTGCCGCTTACTCGCGATTTGAGTGCTCGCTTACAGTTACTTAACATCTGCAAGCCTGCTGCGTAGCCGAGTTTCCTAGCCCCTTTACCGCTCATGATAAGCACCCCAAACATAACTCTGTTACACCGTTCGAAAACTTCATTCAACTTCATTTTATATATTTTAACAAAAAAACACGCAATGACACAATGTGACCATGTGTGCTCCCGATTTCGTATCTATAGGATGCGCCCGGAGGGAGACGTTCGGGGCTCGACAACGAGAGTTGTACACATCGTGTTTGGACTGCTCCGATTCTCAACACTAGAATCGCCTGCAGCCCTGATGACGTCACGCACTGGAAGCGCGCTCACTGGAATTTTTTCCCTTTTTTTTTCCTCGCTCTCAGTACGGAAAACTGAGCGCGATCACAGTTATTTTGCTTATGTATTATATTAAAGTTTTAAGCTGGCAGCCTGCTCGGCAATGAAATGCACGCCGAAGAACAAGTGTGCGAGCGATAGCCCAAAGAGATGGACGTACCCTCTGTGCCCTTTCTCTCAACATATTCAATTTAACCTCATTAAAGCTAAGAGTCACACTTTGGAATTTTCTGGACCTTTTATTTGGGACTCTGGGAAACAGATCGCCAACCCGAGGACTCCCAACGTCGCCGCAGGTGGACAATCTCTCTGCGTGCCACACCATAACTTATGCAGATTGGGGCTCCGTCGAGACGCAGCCGTAGCCAACACACATCGACTTCACTTTTCCACGCAGCCACGCCCTGCGCCTGCGCTTCCGAGCCGGGGAGCAACCATTAAATTGAATTAAACGAAGGGAGTTGCTCGGCCCCGTTCTTAAAGCTGCAGTTCGTTCATGCAGCTGATACAAGCAGTTAACAAGCCTCCAATTGAATAATAGCCTTGGAGAGACAGCAGCCCTGAGTCCCTATGACCGATCTAGCTTGTGGGAAACAGTTGAGCTAGGTGGAGGAGCAAGTGCCGCTTGCGTGCCCAAGAAACTGCCATGCTTGCACGTGGGTGTGCGATTAAGTGATGGTCTTGCGTCTTGCATGCAGAGCCCGCTATGCGTCTGCTGCGGAAACGAACGGCAGCTTAAGACTCGAGTTCGGGATATGTAAAACATGAAATAATAATTGCGTATCTGTGTGGAGCAGTGGGGGCGGAGAAGTAGCAACGACATGGAACATGAAATTGCTGAGAGACTCTCGCCTTAAAGAGCTGCCATGTTCTTGATTCCGCCATCGGGACAATGTTGGGAATGCGACCGACCAACGAGCAAACCGCGCTGCGGCCGCTGCAATTGAAAGTCTCAAATTCGCTGTCAATTAAAGCGCCAGCGACCGCGACTAGCATTGAGAAATCTTCCGTTGCACCCAAAGTTCATTGACAGCTCCGCTGCCCGCTGCCCGTGCTCATGGCATTTGTCAAATGAAAACACGGCGAGATTGCCGAACAGCCGAAACGCTGGAGCCAGTTCAGCACAGCGGTCGAGAGGCTTGCGCAAGCCGCAGCTGCTGAGCTGCAGCTGGAAACGGGCGGACTGGCTGAGAAAGAGCTGGGGCAAACAAAACCCCTCTAGCTGCATTTTTTTTTTTTAGCGAAATGGAGATACATTTATTTTCTTATAATGCCACGAATCTGGAGATAGAGGCCATCGACTAGTCTCTGCACAGAAACCAATTTTGGTTGGGCATTCTTAGTCGGATCCCAGCATGGCTGACGGTTTTATTATTATTCGGTAAGAAGGTTTTTATTATTATGACGGCAACACTTACTTCGCTGGGGCCAATCGAGAGACGCAGCAGAACTTAATGTAAAACTGAAATTCGAATCACTGTTTCACTTTTTAGTTTTTCCGTTGCTCACTCTCCCTCCTCTGTATACAGTTCCTGCCTTCACAGTGTGCTTCCCTGACCATGAAAGGGAAAAACTCGTTTGTCTCCATTGCATCTGAGGAGATGGGAGCTCTGATTGATTTCCGGTCTTGGTTGACGGACTGCACGTCGTCTGGAAATCAGCAGGGGCGTGGCTAACCACTAGAGAACGTAAAAACGGTCGGGTAAATCCACAAGCAGGAATCTGCTGCTCCTTTGAAGAGCCAGGCCAGGGATGATATGTACACACACGCCGCGTGAATTGCTTCTTTGTTTTTGTTAATTGTCATTGAACCCTGTGACTTGTGTGAGCCCCAACCAGCAATGTAATCAAAGCTTCTAGGCGGCAGCTTCGAAAGAGCACATTCCGAGATTGTGTTTACATTTTGTGACTGTGTCAGAGAGCGCTCTCTGAACAGTCCAATAAAAAAAAGACTGCTCGTTAATGTGGATCCAAAGTGTCAGCCAGAATGCTCGGGTCGAATGCCTGTTCCGCGAGCATTTTGGATCTCTCTACCACACCGGAGCGTGGCCGACCGACAAGGCCAAACAGCCAGCATCAACACTCAAGCTACCAGAACAATTGGTCGATTGTGCAATTCGCCGCAAGAATCTAAGCCGGAGAACAAGTGTAAAACGAGTTTCGGAAGGTTGTGGGGCAGCTAAGATTTGGTTGCAGTTATGCAGTGACTTTCACAGGACTTGCATCCCTTTCGGGATACTTTCCCACACTCGGTGTGAAACTCGAGCATTCCTGTGCCAAGTGGATCGGGTTACGCTGCTCTCATCCCTTGGCCTAAGGGGATATATAGTTAGAGAGGGCTCCTAAAAAGCAGTGCAGTCCTGAGCAATCCAAAAAACCATTTAGTTGTTTATTCACGAAGTTGAGGGTGGGAGAATTATTTATAGTGCGTCCGCATTCTTGTCTCCATCCATTCAGGCGGCCAAAGTTATACAATTTTAATTATTACAGCACTCGGGCATGTGCGTGTGCGTGTGATCTGCTTGCCCGGGGATAGCTATCGTTCATCGGTCCGTCCGGAATGCCAAGGAATGTTTCCGTCCAGCTGGGAGTGCCCGGCGATTTGCACGTGGCCCGCTTTAAGAAATGACGCACATCATGAGTGGAAGGGGAGAGCAGTTTCCGCAAGGAATGCCTCCAAGGGTTGCCGAAATTAAATAGCACGGTTATTTGCTTTTTAGCCACTTATTTGATTTGATTTAATTCATTTTTGAACTTAATTAATTAGTCATATTAGTTAGAGTCTAAATCTGCACTGAAACCCAGCATCTTAGGCTTCTGATAGTGACAGTCGGTCAATAGATAGTGGATCTGGAAACCCTCTGGGACAATCGCATTGATCGATGTGTCACAGATAAGAACGGACATGAATCACCTGCGTGCAAGCCGTCTTTTCGCAAATAATTCGCTGCTGGTGTGCAGAGAGATAGGCATGGACGTAATTGGGGTCAGGTCACAAACTCATGAAATTTAAATGTCTCAGTGCAAGCCCAACATCCGTGGGGAGTGGGGTGTAATGGAAATATGTAACGAGGATGCTGAGCGATGGGGCCAGCGACGATAAGGCACCAGAGAGGTGCTCAACCCAGCCCAGGTGTTGCCGCATCCCGTCCCCTCGCAGGCTGTGCTGTTCCCACGTTCAACGTTGAAACACTTTCGGCAGCTCGGGAAATAAAGCAACGCCGTGCTAAATTTTAACAGTTTAAAGGGGAATGTCTCTTGTCTAAATGGGTCAAGGCAACTACTGCTACAACTACCGAGTGCCGCACTCTGTAAGGTCAGCAGTGCAATGCCCCAGCACTAGCGTTTTTTTTTGTCCCCTTAGCCATGGTCTTTAAATAAAGAATGATTGCGATATTCAAGTAAATCGTTCGGGCCATGTATTTTTATTTCTCGCTAATGACGACACAAAGCAGTATGTATGCGCGTCTGATTTGCATGTACAAACGTATATATGTATCTAGATGAATATTAAATACACACAAGTTGGTATTCGACCATCGGCGACACAAGCCTGTATTCTGAGAAGGACCGCCAAGGACACTTTCCTTCGTTTCCAGCCTGTTTTTATAGGCCCAGGCGCCGCCTTGGTGGTGGGATGTGAGCAATATTCTCGAGAAAACAAAAGAAAATCGCTTCGTGAGGGCCAAACACATAGCTGGCTGAACATAGTTTCAGAATTGCATGGAGGAATCCGAAGGTTCTTCGTTTCAATTGATCGAAACTTACTAATTGACACCAATTTCTGTTTATCTTTGCAGCCACGACAATAACAGAAGCAGAATATGAGGGCCACCACTCGCTCCGTGCCAATGAGCGCAGGCGACCGGGCGGACAGCTGAGAAGTCAACCCCCGGCGAGCATGACTCAGAGCGAAACTCTTCACTCCGGACCCCGTAGCCCTCAGTCCATTGCAATGGAACACGAAGCAATTCCAAGGTTGTGTCATACAGACCTGCGTATCTAGCCACTTAAGTCTTAAGTTCACTCAAGAAGCCAAGGAAGCCCTCCCATCCGCACCTCATCACCGCAATCAACATGAACTCCGTCATATCCGCATTTAAGGGCAAGAAGAGCAGCACGGCGAGCAGCAATCCGGTGAACGGGGCAGCCAACGGCGCTGTGTCTGGTGAGAGCAAGCAGAATCATGCCGGAGGCCTGAGCATCAGCATAGCCAGTGTGGGCGGAGGCGTGGCCAAGAAGAAGCCGGTGGCCCAGAGCAGCGGCTACCAGTACCTGCGTCACATACGCGAGATTGAGTCGGCCAACAAGCTGCTCTCGCCCGTCGTCGTGGTAGCCGAGGATAGGCCGATCGGTAAAGTGGGCTCTGCCACGTCTGTGACGGCCGTGACCGGAGTCGATGTCGTGGACCACTGCTTGCCCCACACAGTGCGATTGTCCAGCACCACCGAGGCGCTCTCCGACTTCAACATGAATGGAAAGGCCGTAGCAACTGGCGAGAATGCGAACCTGGAGACGACGGACACCTGGAACTGCTCCCAGATGACGCCAGCAGCGACGACGGACGACGATGACCTCTCCGAGCACTCGGCAGCCGCCTGCACCAGCACCAGCAGCTCCAGCGAGCACAGCAACAGCACCGTAGTGCACAGTCCAACGGTGGCCGCTGTCTCTGCTTCCGGTTCAACGTCAGCCTCCGCCTCGATAAGTCATCCGAGCCCGAGCCTGAGCCTGCACAGCACCTCGTCTGCCACCTGCGGCATGAGCAGTCCGCATAGCCAGTCGTCGCTGGCCATCACCTGCGAGCCACAGTCAACCTCCACCACCACCCTGTCCTCGCTGGGATCGGACGGAGGCAACGGCAATGGAAACTACATACCCGCCTTTCTAACGGCCGCACCAATTACGCTGCCTATCGGTGGCCATATGCCCACATCGGAGCCGGGCGCCAGCTCCGCGGCCAGCACTCCAAAGCACACGCGCTACTCCAAGCCACGCCTAAGCCTGAGCCGCGGCTTCAACCACTCAATGCCCTCAGTGCACGGTCGCACCAATCTCAGCGTGGCGCAGTCGGGCGACGGTGCCCCAGCGGCCGCCATCGGAGGTGCTGCGAATCCCCCGAAGCGCATATCCACGCACCAAAGAAACCTGAGTCTGGATTTCAGGTGAGTTTCGATACAAAAACTTCAAAAACCAATGCATCTGCGTTCTCAGAGTCCTCCGATGGTCAGGGTTCAGGGAGAAAAGGGTGCAATGACTCCAGTTGGTACCTCCATCGCTTGTCTATCGACGTACTTACTTACTGGCGGTGCAAGACGAGGCGGAAGCGCGACGCCGCCTTGCTTTACACGCAAACTGTCGGACGGCGCCTAGCAAATTACCCGCCTCCACCTGCTTCCAGTAAAGTTTCCACTCCTCGGCAGCCCTGATAGGTGTGTGTCCCGCGAACTGGAGCCACCGCAATGGCGTCAAAACGTTCAGCCTGTCGGGCCACACGTCATTTGGCATGCAAGCAGCCAAGCGCCGGGGTAGTCGCCTCCCTCCTGCTCCTCCTTCTCCTCCTCGTTCTGTGATCCAGGGCAGTCAATCTCGACAGCGTCTCTTGCATAGCCATTTCCATTACAAACGCGTTCCTTGTCTGTGTGGCTCAGCAAGGTACCGGATTGGGCTCGAGCATAGGGATTACCCTCGACGAACGTCCTTGTATTCGGCGGATACAGCAAAATTTCATCAGTTCTGCATTGAACTTTTCTGGCTTCAGCGTCGTATCGTTTATTTGGGTCGCTCCGCGTCCGTTTTTGAGGCCGTGTGCGGCACCCAAACGGCCGCTGCACTCGAAAATGTAAATAATCGCTGGAATAATACACACTGGCTATGCATTTTGCGTTGTGCTCATGGAATTCTCTGCTGGAGCACGCGGAACGTGCACTTGACTCGCATTTTGTGGCAGATTTGCGAAAAATAAATCAACAATGTGTGCCGAGCTCTCCTTCCGTTCTTCATTTTCTATTTCTCTTTTTCCTTTTTCCTGGTAAATGCAGTAAATATACAAGTCAACATGGTACATGTATGCATGTGGCACAGCCTACACCATCCACACGAAGGCTGAAAAATTGAATATGCAACAATGCCGTTTTGCATACTCGTCGGGTTCGGCTGGCCGGAGGCGGGGATTCACAGGAGCAGGTCGCCCAAGGCTCCACTCTCCTTATCTGCACGGTCCACAGCCTCTGTTGCCCTTTTAATCAAGCTAATTGAATTCGAATAGGCTTGAGATCTGCTGGTCATTCATGTAGTCTTTATCGATTGAAAACAACTGAAATATGTGCGGCTGTCTTTTGCTCGGTGGCGTCTCCAGAGCCAGTGTACTCGCCGAGCATGAATAGCGCGCATTAGGATAATAGCGCATAAAGAGGCACACGCGCTGTCGCTGTCTTGGTCTAACCCCACCTCAGATTTCAGCACTGGGTGACTAAATCCAGCTAAGCAGCGAGGAAAAGCGTCGTGTGGCTTTCTGGTTCCTGTTGCTGGTTCCTAGTTCCTGTGTGTATGTACCCGTGTTTGTGGCTGGGGGCTTGCCTGCAGATGACGTGCCACACCCTGTCTTTGCTGTGTGCGTGCGCCGGCAAAGCGCTCCGCACCTCTCCACGCCTCTCCTCTCTTCTGTGGTTGTGGAGCTGCCTCACCCTGTGCCACCTTGGCGTAGACGGCGCACTCTCTCGCAGCTTGCCTGGGGCAACACGGTCGGTTTTCTCTGCCGTGCTCCGTGATCCCTGCCCCCGTCAATGTTTAATTTGGTTAGTTTTCCGCTTCCCTAAGCCGCTCCCCGGAATTACTTCTTTGTAGCAATGAACCTTTGTCCACACAGAGTTCAAAGGCACTTGATATGAGAACGGAGAGAGCTAGCCAGCAGGAGCGGATAAGCGGTCGAATAAAATGGTACATTGACTCTTCTGCCTCCATGGCAGTATCGGACAGATTCCGTTGCTGCACATTCCGCATGTCAAATGGAAATGGAACCGCATTTCCTGGCTTTGTATGCGCCAGAAATAGAGCAGAGCCGTGCTATTGATGACACTTAATGCTAGCGACGAGCAGTGATGAATGGCCAGCAAGCTGGAGCGCACACACAGGACCAGGAGCAGGGGATTGGTCAACAAACTATACGAGGCAATCGCACCCAGGAACTGATTATCCGAGGGTGAAGGTGCAGCCGAGTCGTTGACCTTTCTGGGGTTAGCAATGAATTGCAAATTGTCCTGAGTAGTTCTGCAGCAGACAAAAAGCCAGTTGAGGGCTTCAGCCATGCAAATGTGTTATCATCGCGCTCGGAATTCCCCTCCAACTCTCAATAAGGGCGGCCCTTAGCCAGGTCGGTGCTTGTTGATGTGTAATTACGTAAAGCCCGATACGTGATGGACAGACATGGCTATGGGAATAATAAGCAGGAAAGGGGCCATCAAAGCCGAGTCGGAGGCACTGCCCGAAGGGAGCGGAGCCGGAGCAAATGAATGCAAATGCGTAAATAATTGACACAACAAGAAAACTAATGTCGCTTGGTGTTTGGTTCGGAATTCGCCTGGAATTTGCACACCAGTCAAGTGGGAGCACACACCCCAGCCTGCAATCTCGGCAACACTGACAACAGCCACATGCCAGACTCTCCACTGAGCTTCGATTTAGCCATCGCCGGCAGATGGGAGCACGACAAGCGACCTGCATGCGAAATAAGATGGCGCGAGAGTTTGCACGACACCAGCTAATCGATCAGTCGGTAGGGAGTCCCTCCCCCGCCCGCACTCTCTGGTTCTCCGGCTGGCTGTGTCTGATATGACCACTAAATGCAGCGGTCTGCGTATCAGCACCAGGAATCTTCCGTTTTAGTTGTGCCATTCCACTGCGCCGTCACAGATTATTGAACCCGCAGTGGAAGTGGGTTGGCGAGTGCAAAGCGCACCTGTGTAGTCCGCGTCGAAGGTCGCGGCCCCATCCCTTCCTCGGCTACTCCGTAAGGGCACGGCTGGAAACTTTCTTGTTTATCGCGGCCCCCGATACTGAGACCGATTGCCGTTCGCGTAATAGTAGATACTCTGCCGGCGATAAGGCGAGATAACCATTTTCGGATCCACCCTCGGGAGCTTTTGCCGGCTGAGAGAGAGAGACTCGGATTCCGACTCCAATTCGGAGCTTTGACTCAATGTCGTGAGCTCAACCAGCGACCAGCTGTCAACAAAGGCCCCGAACCCGAAAGCTGCTCGATTAGTCAGCCATTGTGGGCCGAGCACTCGGCACTCGAGTAGATTTTTCGCCGTGGACTCTCGCTGCTTGTGTCCCCGTCCCGCCTTCGCCTCCGTCTCCGCTCAATCTCAGCTACTCGCCCCTGCTCACCATCCCGCTGTCCGTCACTAGTCACTCTGTCCGTGCGGATGTGTTCGTGAGAGTGGCCTTTCTTCGGGCTTCTTTATGTTTCACGCGCATTGTTTTCAGTCGTATGTATTTCCGTGGCTTGTGAATGCGAATGCTGCTAATTGAATTTAAGGGAATGAGAATGGGAATCGGACTCGGACTCGGAATCGGAATCGAATCCACAATCGGTGCTGGCAAGGTTTTATCGTCCATTTAGGCCGTTCGGTCTCCGGGCGATATGATAACTGCGGCATAGCGTAGAAGTGAGTGTGGCTGAGTGTACCTGACCAGCTGACGGGCCCGAGGGAGCTTCACCGCAACAGATGCATCGATTTTTTCACACTCTAATCCGTGCTTGTCTCTTGCAGATCCATGGGCATACTGCTGCCGCCCGTCTCGCAGGTTACCAATACGCGCATCAATCACACTCAGCACCACCGGAACCGGAGCCTGGACAGCGCCCTGCAACGCATCCCCGAGGTGAGTGCCAGTTCCAATCGCAGGGCCAGATCCATTAACGTCCACAAACACCAACGCACCAACACGCCCACAGTGGAGGCAGTACAACCTGGAAAGTTTCTAAGCTATCTGCTGGTACTGCTGTTCGTGTGTGTGCGATGCGCTGTTTATTTATATTTTTATCGTTGCGTCGCTGGCATTGTTATTCAGTTTTGCACTTGCTCCAGTGCCAAGTGCTTGTGCACCTTAATTGATATCGGGAGCAGCTGAGAGCGAGCTCTGAGCCACGAGAATCACCCACAGCTGCAGCTCCACAGCCGATCTCAGCCCCCACTTATCACTTGTCCTCCTTGCAGGTCGAGGTGTCATCTCCAAATGCCGAGAGCGAGAACACGTTCTGTTCCTCGTCCATTCTCGGTGCGAACATGTGCTCTAAGATTGCCACCACAGCAGCGAGTGTGACGGCAGCGCTCTCCCCACCAGCCCTTCCCACGCCGGCCTTAATTTCCGTGGCCAGCTCGACGCCAGCGTCCACGCCCACGACCGCAGCCACAACGAAGGGGCACATCCTGTCCTCACTACCACCTGCGAAGCATCAGCAATCGATTTGCTTGGCGGCCGCCTGTAGGTCTACTGCCCATGGTAAGACGAACTCATTCTTCGACGCCCTTGCAGTCCGCCACTCACCTATGTGTACCGATTGTGTCTCAATTCCAGTCGAGTCCTGTCCCACGTTACGGATGCGCCCCAAGTCCAGCGAGTCAGTGGCAGCCAACGGACAGGAAATAACTGGCGGTACCAGCAACGGTGGCAGCAGCAGCAATAATAGCTGCAGCAGCGGGGGCAGTAGCAAGAAGCGGGAGGATCTCACCAGTCTTGGGTCGGATGACTCTGGTAAGTTAGGGCCTGTAAGGCTGTTCATGTCGATCAGTTGTGGCTTTGGCTTTACTGTAGAAGTGATCATGTCGAAAACCTATCATTCATACACCCTATCCTCCCTGCAGGCATTATCTGTGGCTCGGATTCGGACCAAATATCCCTGAATCGCATATGCCACTCACATGAATCGCTCGATTCGGGCGAGATGGATGCGGACGCCGATGCGGATGCCGATGCCGATGCAGAAGAGTGCGTAGACCTTATGGAGACGACGTCCATCGACGAGGAGTACAACGACCACCTGTGCTTCTTTCCACCACCCGCCACCCAATCCAGCGCCGCGCTGGACTGCGCCACCCTGAGGCCCTCGCGCAAAGCGAAGCGCCAGCTTCAGTCTGCCCTTGAGCAGAGGGATGGAGACACTGGAGAAGTGGAGGCTGACGTCGATGACCGAACCCGGTACCGCGCTATGAACATGTCCCAAGCAGCCATCAAAGTTGAACTAGGAGCAGCTCCAAGCGAAATCGAACCAGTTGTGTACGACAACCAGGAAGCTAGGCCGGACCACGTTATAGGCGCGGAATCATCCGCTACATTCGCTGCAACAGAAGTACCCGCTCTGGCGTCCCTGCCCCATTTAAGTGCCGCAGCCGCAACAACAACTACGCCGTCAACAACTCCCACCCCGACTGCCACGCCCACGCCGACGGAGAGCACCAAGAACGACCAGGTGCTCTTTAAAAACTTCTTCGGGGCCACAAAGAATGCCATCTTCCGCACGGCCCAGAGCATCATCGAGAACCACGAGAAGAAGAACGCAGCCAAGCAAAAGGAGCAGCCGGATCAAGCTGCTGCTGGAATAGTGCCCCTCGTGAATTCGCCCAGCGGCGGCAGCACCTCGCCGCAAGACCAGGTCAAGTCGCCCACGGAACTTTCCAAAAAGAAGGAGTTTTTTAGCCTGCTCACGTCGAACTCAAGCAAAAAAGCAGCCGCCGCCGCAGCAGCGGCTGCCGCAACCTCAGCTGCCAACACGCCCGTTGCCACACCCACTCCCACCGAGTTGATGGCACAATCGGCGACTCTGGACTCTGGCTCCAAGAGCTACCAGCTGCCCGAAACAGCTGGCGATGTGAAGGGAAACGAGCATGTGCGCACGCTCAACTTGCGTCTTCCTGGATCTGACAGCGATGTCGCCAATGAAGCAGCGCTGTCCAAGTGCTCTTCAATCAACTCACTGCATAAGCTCAAGCTGCCGGTTCCGGGTGTCGTTAAGTACTTCATCAGCGAGCGAACGCCCATGTCGTCGGACTTGCTGCAGAAGCCAGAGAAGGGCCAGAGCGGGCTGTTGCGCTTCTTCGAGTCGCCGGTCTTCAACATACACTTCGCCGTGCACTACTTGTTCTACTCGAAGGAGCCGGGAGTTCTAAGTTTCATCGGCAACAAGATCTTCAGCTTTCCCGACCAAGAGGTCGACCTGTACATACCGCAGCTGATTGTCATGTACATTCAGATGGACGAGCTGGCCGAGGTGCTGGATCCATACTTGACCATACGCTGCCGCAAATCCGTGGACTTTTCACTCAAGTGTCTGTGGCTCCTCGAGGCCTACAACTATCAGGTGGACTCGTTGGGGAACTCGCACGGCGGCTCCCGCAAATCTAAGCTGGCTCTGATGAAGGAAATATTTTCAAAAAGAGAGCAAAAGCAGGCTCAGAACGAGCTCAAGACTGCCGGCGGCGGAGAGCCGAGATCAATAGTTGCCTTCGCCAAGAAAACGCACCACCGCTCCCAGTCCGACGCCACTGTGCTGCTGGCCGACTCGCGTTCTCCGCACACACTCAGTATATCTCACCGTATGTACCAGCAGCCGCCGTTCACCACCCAAACCCTTCCCACCACTCCCGCCAAACTGTGTCTCGGAGACTTGACCTCGGGCCACGCCTTCGACAACGGCTGCACCTGCTTCGAGACGGTGCGCGGCCAGGTGAACGGTCTGCTTGGACAGAGGACGCTGTGCAGCTGCGGCGCTCCCAAGACGGCGCCCCAAAAGGAGTTTATGAGAGCCCTGATGAATGTTGGGAAAAACCTCACTTCATTGCCGTCCAAAGCGGAAAAAACTTCGGCGTTGCGGATGTTCCTCAACCTAATCAACAAAAATCTGCCCGCTCGAGTCTGGCTGCCTCTTTATTCGGACATTCCTCACCACGTCGTTCGCATTACGGAGGAGAAGACTGCTGTACTCAACTCGAAGGACAAGACTCCGTACATCATCTACGTGGAGGTAGTGGAGGTCTCTGACATCTACACGTCTCCCCTGATACCCAAGATGATGCCGTCGCTGAGGCACACGAAGAGCGAGGAGCATCTGGAAGGGTCCTGCCTGAACTCACACCAACACCTCAGCTGCAGCCGCACCTCTAGCTGCAGCAGTAGTCAGCAGGGCTCCAGTTGCCGGCGGAAAAAGGCCGCGGCTGAGGGGGACGCTGGCGGCTGTGGCGACGCTGGCGCTCACAACTGTTGCGGCAACGCACTCTCTCTGGGCGGACTTCAGCTCCACGAGGATGACGTGTGGTCGCAGGAGGATGACGAGATAACGGCGCAGTACCTTAACATGCGCAAGCTGAGTGAGCGGGACACCATCTCACAGATGTCACTGGACTCGTGCGATTCGCGGGACCAAGGTGAGTGGCCCAAGTGACAGAAAATTGAATGAATGGAATGGTGGTCTAACAATCCTCCCAAACTATTATTTCAGGCCCACCTATTGTCTTCAACATCGGCGACGTGCGTTCTCGCCACTGTAGCAACTTGAGCTGCGAGAACACTAAGTCGTTCAGCAACGACCCAGAAGATCCCTCGGCAGCAGCACTAAAGGTTTGTACACTTCACGCAATGCCAGCGCTGATGAACTTACTATAACCCTCTGACTGTGCATTCTGCAGGAGCCTTGGCACGAGAAGGAGAAGCTCATTCGAGAGTCTTCGCCCTACGGTCATCTATCAAACTGGCGGCTGCTGTCCGCCATCGTGAAGTGCGGCGATGACTTGCGCCAAGAGCTAATGGCTACCCAGTTGCTACAGGTAGGTTTTCGTTTTCGTACTTGTACGGGCAATTTGCCGCCGAATTTGTCGTTCAACAAGGCGTTGTTACTTCTTCTTTGCAGATGTTCAAAATCATCTGGCAAGAGGAACAGGTTGACTTGTGGGTCCGGCCCTACAAGATCGTCTGCCTTTCGAACGATAGTGGGCTCATCGAGCCCATCCTCAACACGGTCTCACTGCATCAGATTAAGAAGAACTCCAACAAGTCTTTAAGAGATTACTTCATCGACGAGTACGGCACAACGACGGGCGAGAGTTTTCGTAGGGCCCAGAAGAACTTCGTTCAGAGCTGTGCGGCCTACTGTCTTATTTCGTATTTGCTGCAAGTCAAGGACAGGTGAGAATCAATCGATTAGTAAAACGACAACGGAAGTGTGCTCACAACCAATTCTTTATTTAGGCATAATGGAAATATACTCTTCCATTCGGACGGGCACATCATACACATTGACTTCGGCTTCATTCTGAGCATATCTCCTAAGAACTTGGGTACGTATGTCCCCGAGGACTTCACCATTCTCTTAAACTAACAAATGGCTGCTTGGTTTGGCAGGTTTCGAGCAATCGCCGTTTAAGCTTACGCCGGAGTTCGTTGAAGTTATGGGAGGTACCAGCTCAGAGCACTGGCGAGAATTCAATAGGCTCTTGCTGGTCGGAATGATGTCGGCCCGAAAGCATATGGATCGTATCATCAACTTTGTGGAGATCATGCGCAGCAGTAAGTGGCTGGGGAAGTTTGGAAGGGGCTGTTCCCCTCAATAATTATCATATTTCTGTCTTCTGTCGTAGATGCTCACTTGCCGTGCTTTAAAAATGGATGCTCCGGAACTGTACAGAATCTCCGCAAACGCTTTCATATGAATTTAACCGAACAGGAAATGGAACGAAAGGTAGAGCAGCTTGTGCAGGACTCCTTAAAGAGTCTGTCAACGAAACTGTACGATGGTTACCAGTACTACACGAATGGCATATTGTGAGAGCGGTTTTTTATGAAGATCTAAGGAGTGCCGCGTCGTTGTTAGCGTTAGCAGATGATGGTAACCAAAACTATGGACTGACTTTTTTTGTAAAGGAATTATTGTATATTATATAATATTTGTGTAATTATCAGCGACAAAAAAAAGCAAAAAACAAAAGAATGAAATTGTACCAAACCTAAATCTGTTATCGTAGCTTAAATCGTTCGTTGTATGCGTATGCATTGTTGAATTAGCGTAATGTGTATGTTGTCTAGATTCTAAGAAGCAATGTGTGTAAATGTCTTGCATATAATTTTAGATTGTCTGAGTTGAGTGAGAGAACACACAAGTGACGTCGGTCTGTTATTCCATTATGAACTTCATCATTACTTGTATATGTATAACTACAATTTTTCAAAAACCAGGCTTTTATTTCGATAATTCGTTTGGTTGCTACGCTTAGCAATTAGCAATTAGCAATTAGCTTTTAGCTATTAGCTATTAAATATCCCAATCTAAATTGTATACTATGGCGCTTTGTAATTCAACTATTTAGTCTACTAATTATTAAAGCATCTAATTCCACTATTTAGCCGTAAGCGTAATGTTAAACGTTAAACACTAATGCCACTTGCTGCAGCTTACATTTTTATTACAGCAATATAATCGTTAAGAATTCATTTAATTAACAAACATATTTACGTCATTTTAACCACGAGTACATGCAGAAGCATACACGAAACGTTCAAATCGCCGTCAAATCTGTTTATATTTGCCTATTTATCCAATTATAAAGACAACCAATATCTAAAACTTAATGATTTTCTATTTTAATATACTTATACTTGTAGGCTATTGCGGTAGAGAAAGCGGAGCAAATCAAAGCATACGAAACAGTACTAAAACAGATAAATAAATAGCTAGGCACTGAAAGTGAACAATTTCAAGTTTGTAAAAAGGGCGAGCGCGTGTGAGAGTGCGAAAAGCACTTTGGGGGATTACAACTTGTAAGTTAGGTTGCACGCAAACATTAGCTACAAGTATTTGAAAATGTAATTGCATATTTCTACACACTTTATTAAGTAAAGCTGCTAAAATAAATGAGCATATTGATATACAACAATTATAAGCGATGTAAGCCGAAGTAACCAGTTTTGTTGTCATGGTAATTTATTTATTTATCGAACAAACACACATTTAAAGGTGTGCTTGACTCGAGAAATGGATCCAACGAAGGTAATTGGAAAACTGTAAGTTAATTCAATGAATATTGCCAGATTCCAAGTAATGATGAAACTGTTAGCAAGGAACAGGTGCGCATGGAGCACAAGGCACGTCGCAGCTATCCAAAGGTATGGGCTCAAATCGCGGATAAGAACACCAACCAGTTCTACCACCAAGGTAAGATAGATTCTCAGTTGAGGGACCAGCTAAAACTCCAAGGTAAGTGTCCATCCGTTCGCTTTGGATTCCTCCCACCAACTACCCGGATATTTGTAGGCTTGTGTCGCATTGAGCACAACAATGAGGGCGAATCGCGGTTCGTGTCACCAGAGATGTATAAGAACCTCTTAGCTGTTTGTCGCTGTGGCAGAACTCGGCAGGGCGCTCATATGGGAAAATGCCTGCAGAGAACGTCGAGTCCGGACTACGGGCGATCCGCGACAAACGACAAAATTCAAGATAACACCGATCAGCGGAACGATGGACCACCACCTCAAAATGTTTCGCAGCCAACGAATGTGCCGCGCACCTCGAACTGCAAGTGAAAAAATCTGACTAGGGACCAGTATCCAACAATAATAATGACTATTACAGCTAGCATTGGTTTCGGACTCTCGTCGAACTACCGACGGCTGGAGCGGTCAATGCAGTATGTTTCGCCGGCCTTCTCCATGACAGGGCCTCGTATTACAGCGGTGCCCTACAACAATATCATTATCGGCTAGGCTGTGCATTACATCTATTTTACACGCTTGTTGTGGTATTACCCAGCTGGCTGACTCAAGACCAGCGGGAATTTCTGTTGGTTCCACCCCTGCCTATCGCGAAAAAAAAAAACCAAAATTGATAGCCGTCATATGGAACTGGAATTTCCGGAGACGGCTTTTTCTGAAACCTGTATTATATTGTTGTCTTTAATACAGCTGATTTTGTGAAAAATAAGTGTGCCTTTAGTTCCACTCTAGCATCGGATCAAGTTAAACGTTTTTTAGTCTCATTGAAGATGTCCACCCACTGGCTGCTAGTTTTGCTTTTGGCTTGTACAAGGCAGTTGGGAGCTGCCCAAGAGGCTCTCATATTCCAGGCATCGACAGCTCCCACCCCCACCCCCACTGTCGCATCACCGCCGACCCCGTCTGCCAGCAGCTCGAACTGGGTGCTGGTCAACAATGTCCGAGTGCCCGGTGGTCTTACGCCCTTTGTAACCGCTCCGCCTCCGACGCAGCAATTTCTGGACTGCTTTGGTCGCTGTCCCACGACCCCAGAGTACAGGCCCATTTGCGGCAGCAACATGCAACTCTACCTCAATGAGCAGAAATTTAACTGCGCTCGCTTCTGCGGGGCTGGTAAGTTTTGAGAAGATCAGAGACTTGCCTTTACCTGATCCTTTTTAATTCTCAATATTTCTAGATATTCAAATAGTTCGACGCGGCAGTTGCGAAGGACTCTTTCAAATGACGCGTGGCTGACAACTGATCCTTCCTTCAGGCCCACATGGGGACATCGATGCGATAATTGACATACGTCCAGAATAAATCTTTTTGAGCGCTTGGTGCCTATAATCATTAAAATCATTCAACAATATTGTACTGCTGAATGTCAACATTTTGGATTACGCAAATAATTAAAAAAATGTAACTTTTTTTGACGAATAAAAGCCTAAGAATGACAAACCTAAGCTAAAATACCATTTATTTTAATTTGGGGAGCCTTTCCGTGCTAGTTTTTTTAGGATAGTAAATTTGCATATTGAGTTTAGAAATTAAAAACAAGAAAGAAAGCTAGCTTCGGTAAACCGAAGTTTGTATACCCTTGCAGTCTGCAATTGAATCATTGATAATCGATCCATTTCGGTAATGTTGAAAAAATATCAAATTATGTAAATTTTACATTTTACATGTAGAATTTTACATTTTCATATAAACCGACCGATCCCTTCTATGGCAGCTATATGATATAGTTGTCCGATCTTAATAAAATTAAAACCGTAATTTTTAAACTATAAAAAACGACTATATCTCGATAGTATAGTATAGTAGTTCGTTGAAAAACAGAGAAGTAAATTTTTGTTTACATTAATTTCGCCATCATTCCTATGGCAGCTATAGGATATAGTGGTCAGATTTCGGTCAGGTCGAAATTTTTCAGGTCGAAAATTTCAGCCCGATAGCTCAAAAACTGAGAGACTAGTTCGCGTAGAAACCGACAGACAGACGGACATGGCTAGATCGACTCGGCTGGTGATGCTGATCAAGAATATATATACTTTATGGGGTCGGAGATGCCTCCTTCACTGCGTTGCAAATATCATGGCAAAATTATAATACCCTCTGCAAGGGTATAAATATGATTTTTTTTTTGACAAACTAGAAAGGAATCTAACTTCGGTAAGCCGAAGTTTGTATACCTTTGCAGTCTGCAATTTGATCATTGAAAATCGATCCATTTTGGTTGTATTGAAAAAGTATCGAAGTTTGCAAATTTAAATAACATACATGACATACACATTTCACATTTTACATTTTCATATAAACCGACCTTCTATATCAGCTATATACCGTAAATTCTTAAACCGTAAAAAAAAGGGGTATATCTCGATATTTATAAAAATACGTTGTAAAACAGAGAAGGTATAATTTATTTTATATTTCCAATATAAGCGAAATAGTTTAAATTTAATATAGTTTTTATTACGAAATAATGCGCTATAGAGTACCCTTTAATGGGAGACTTCAAATGCATTTGAAGGTACTAAACTATATGTCCACGCCTGTGGTTAACGGCTGGAACTTGTCGCTGTTACTTTAAATATTAAACAATTAAATTAATACGGTGTTGTTACAAAATGTTATGAAATTAACAAATGCACCTAACGCTAAATGATTAATTTTCTTAACGCCTAGCTTAGTCTATTCTTGAACTGTGTTCCCATTATGTGTAGGCCAAAGGTGCGGAAGCAGTCAGGATTGGGGCCGCCGCACGGTATGCTACGTACTAGGTGTATTTACAGTAAACATAACTTAGCTCTGGCTACAGGTCGTCCGCGTACTCCATCTCTGCCTCCGAATCCCGAATCAGCACCAGTTGCTCCAGCCTGTCAATGCGCCTCAACATCTCCTCCTTTTCCAGCTGAAACGAGTCCACGCGCCGGCGCAGGTCTTCGTTTTGGCGTCGCAGCTCATGCAGCTGCCGGCAAACCTCGGAGGACGTCAGCAGCGGCATCACGTTAGGCGCCTTTGTCGAGGGCAACTTTAGCGTGCTGCCGCCGACCGTTTTGCCGGCTGTCACTCCATTGATCGTGTGCCCCTGTCCCGATGCTGATGTGGGCGATGGTCGCAGCTGTATCGTCTGCACCGTACCCACTTGACCCCTCAGAGAACTCGCGGACGCGGGATTGTTCGCTGGAAGTGCAGTTGGACCAGCGGTCTCGTTCCCGTGCTGCAGCTCATCTAAAGCGGTCGTAGGCTCCACAGGTCTCGGCAGGGACGGGAGCTTTAGCTAAAAGTGGACAAGACGACAAATAGATTTGAGTTTAACTAATCTTATAACATATATAAGATATAAGTAGAAGCAACCCACTACCAACCAACCTGACGAGACTGCAGGGGGCGCATGTTGAGTAGCTTGGTGCCATCCGGAAGCTGGCGTACCATTCCAGAGCTGCAGTGAGGAGGTGTGCTAGATTTATAAGAGTTTTAAATACCTAGAGCCAAATAGTTACCTTGCCATTGACGCGGGTATTTTTTGAAGTGACTTTGGCTGATTGTCTGTTCCGCAAAGCTTCTTAAAATCAGTCAACGAGATTATGCGTATATTCTGCTCGAAAAGATAATATAAGGAATGAATGGATGGAAAGTAAGGAGCAACTTATGCCTACCTTGTTTTTGGAAACCCCCGCCGGACTCGTCGACGGCTGTTCTTTTTGCTTAATGACATTCATGCGAATCTTCTGGGGAGGCGAGTTATTGACATTTGGTCGTAGAGCGACTCCCGGAACCTTCCGGACACCGCCGTTCGCGTATTCACGCTTGCCGCTGAGGCCGGCCTTTGTTTCGTGCAACAGCATGCGACCACCTTCGGAAAGAACCAGTTGGCGCCCGTTCTGTAGTGCAGTGTTCAGCATTTCCTTCGAGGCCTGATCATCGTTTTCCTGCATCATGTCCGCGATTCCGTGCGTTTTCAGCATGTTTAATGCCGAATTTCCCAGCACATTGGTATCTGCACGATAAAATATATAATAAAATAATATTTTACCTAATCATTGTGGACGGCAGTCCACGTAGTGAATATGAGCACCGAGACTGTGGGGCGCAAGGAGACTACTAAATAAAGCCGTAGAATTGATAATCTGGTACGATAGTCCGATCAGAACCATTTATATATTGATCGAAAGGTATTGTAAGGTACTGTATGCTAAAGGTACTGTATGCTAAGATTTTTCAAAAACGAATTAGTTTAGGATAATTGGAAGTAAAAGTGCGAAAATACAATTTTGAAAATTTGAGCTTTTGGGGCCGGTAAAGCCAAAATCCACAAATTGTGAATGCTGTTCTAGCTTTAAGTACGCGTCGAATGACACATCAATCATTCCGATCCGATACTCCGTTAAAAAAATATTCAATAAATAAATTTTCACGGCTTTTTCGAAATGAAAACGTTTGTCCTGGTGTTTGTCTGCCTGTCTGTTGTTCTGTAAAAAACCTTAATTTTAGAGTCCTGGAACCACTTTTACTTTATTAAATTGCTCGAGCTAAACAACTTTTGGCTAGATTACCCGCGCCCATAACTTCTAAACGACTAAAGTTACTGAAACAATGTAATCCAATGTCGTTGGATAGGAAACTGAATTTTTTTTCCTGAAAACTTACATTTTTTTGTATGGCTGTTTTTCTTTTGTGTTTTTGAGGTTTAAATAGAAGATACATTTATATTGAACACAAATATTTTTAGTTTTTTGGTTTCCGACACGAATTACGAGCTCTATCGTGTCCATAACCGGGTAACTCAAACCTCGAGGAGCTGTGGCAAATGTTGCATATGTCCGCCATTTTGTAAAATATTTTCATACAAAAATTTGCATTTTGACGGTTTACATGTACATATGTCCTCAGAGGATAAAAGTGACGATGACACCTTCAACTTAAAAAGTTCCTGATATAAAATTTTGTGTCGATTAATAGAATTAATTCGGCACAAAGCCGAAAAATACCTAGCCTTGAAAAAGACCAGCGTGTCGAATTAGTAACTAGTTCAATTATTTTTAATTTATTTTTGTTAACTTTACTATTAATTGTCACAAAATCTTTACTTTTATCTCACCTCGTTAAGAGGTTTTTTTGTTTGATACTAATATAATATAATCGCTTAACTATTGCACTTACGCCCTCGAAGTGTCTCCAGGACATCCATTCGTTCCTCCACAGACATCTCGCTGTCGTCAAGGGCTTTCGTGGGCTCCGGGTCGTTCATTATGGAATTGACAGCATCACTAGTTTCCTTCTGCGAATAACATTTTAATGAATATATTTTTCAGTCTGAAAAGTTTGGGAACTGAGTTCTACAGTCCAAAGGGACAAATTTTCAGCGCGTTCAGAAATTTCTTGGTAGCAGCATATAATAACGTGCCAACGTGCCAGATTTCAAAATTAAATACATTTCTACTGCTATTACTAGTGTTGATAAAACCAGAATGTGTGAGGTACATACTCTGCTCTTATGCGATTTTAGCTGGAGTTCGGTAAGCGCAGCGCAGCCAAAAACAAAACGGCGAGCCAGAATTAGTAAATTATTAATTATAAGAACACCGCAACCAATACTATAAAGTAACTAACTAAATCCCGAGGCCAGAAAATGCAATATAAAGCCCTCACCTCCGTCTCGTCGCTAAACTTTTTACTGGCCTGCGCCTGCCGCGCAATCTGTAGCTCCGCCAGCACATCCGCCTGCTCTGTGTACACGGCTAGACCGATCGGCGTCTTTCCGAACTTGGAGACACATGTTACGTCCGCCTGGCTCTTAAGCAGCATGCGCACAATGCCCTTGTGCCCCTTCTCAACAGCCCAGTGGAGCGGGGTCATGCGGAGCTGGTAAAAGAGACAATCGGGTTACTTGTCGAATTCGACACATCTACCAGTGGTCTACTCTTACCATGTCACGGGAGTTCACACTGCATTTGAGTGCCAGCAGCAAGCTAACCACCCGCTCGTGACCATAGTAGCAGGCCAGGTGGAGCGGCGTCCGGTCCACCTTCGTCTTTGCGTCCATGTTGATGCCTCCCTGCAGTAGGATCTCGCAGATCTCCAACTGGTTGTTCATGGCTGCGAAGTGCAGCGCCGACATGCCGAGCCAGTCGGAGGCAAACGGCGCTCCGTGGGCCAGTGCCGCCTTTACTCCAGCCACATCACTGTCTCTGGCGCACTGAAGAAGTTGTTTGCCCAAATCAACGCATGTGGCGGCCACCAGCAGGTTGCCCTTCTTTTGCTGCACCTCTCCTTCCGTGCGCTGAAAGAAGACCGTCTTAAGTTGGTCCTAGAAGCAACGATTATACTTACAATCTCATAGTGCATCAGGTGTGCTTCGGAGTGTTCCATCGGATAGACATTTCCGTCCGCGCGGAGGGTGGCGACGACTTTGCTGGCGCCGCTGTGGCTGTGCATCTCGGCAAGCGAACACTTTCAGCAGCTGCTTTAGGCTCCAGTGAGCATTACGACAATCCGTTTGGTGGATGCGAGCCAATCAGTTTTGTGAAAACAAGCCAAGCTTCGGGATAAATTAAATGTTTATGTTTTTGGAACTAGTTAGGGAAAACACAATGGTTCTATTCCTCGTATATCGATGTTTGCCGACGTTGAGGAACATCGATATATTTCGATATATCGATATGCTTGAAAATGAATTTAAGTCCATGGGCGTGCGTTTGGTCCAGGTCCAGAGTGCCGCGAAATTTGAAGTTGAATGATAACATAATATTGTAACTAGTAGGTAAAGTAGCCAACTGTTCTTGTAATACAATTACCGCTTGTTAGAAAAAGAAGATACACGAAAACTGTTATTTTAAATGAATACGCAAATCTTGACTTGGATAAATATATATATTTATTTATTTGGCATATGGAGCATATTTGTAGTTGTTAAGTGTATACGAATGTGTTTTTCGTTTTCGGTCCTGCGTGTCCTGCTGAGGATTAGGTCCTGGGACTTTAGGTTAGAATATTTTTACAGGGGAAAATCTCAATCATTTGTTAGCAAAAACCAATAAGTTTTTCTTTTTGGCAAAATCTATTAAATAGTAAATTGCTTAATGAATTCATACATATTATGTATACATTTTAATTAACTTATACTGGCTCTTCGAAACGTTCAACTAATGCTTGCCAACAGCTTGGGCAATAATTTAAGTGCTAATGGGATACATACAAGTTTCTCTTTAGAAAAAATTAAATTCGCTCAATTTTGTTGCATTTGCTGCTTGTGTATGAGAATGTTAACATTTGCTATAGTTTAGATTTTTCGATTTGTGTTCAAATTGACAATCAACCAATTTCCATATAGTACAATATTGTTTCATATGCAATAATATTTGCGGTTCCTTTATTAATAGTTTACTACATTTCGTATTTATTTTAATATGCTCCGCTTCCTTCCATTTTCGGTTTAACTGTGAATACATACCGCCATAGGGAAGGCCTAACAAAAACAGTAACAAATGCCATGGTTTCGTGGTACCATGGGACCATATTTTGAATACACGTTAATACAAAGAGAATCATCATCATCATACATCATCATAATTCTACTTAAATGTGTCGTATCCAAAGTAACTACAAACGTTTTCTAAACGCCTATACATATCGTTTCTGTGGGTAGTTTTCTATTCAGCTTGATACAGAGGGGTTTATAAACGAGGAGGAGTTTCTCAGCAAACTGGGGTACGGGGAACGCAAACAGAAATCTTCAAGTGCTTGGCGGATGTTTATTATCGACTTATCACATAACTTAGAATTACAAGTATGGACAGGTAATAGGGTTTTTAGACTAGCAGTCGGCGACATTTTTTATAGAACCGCATTGAAATGCCAGAAGTATACAATATTTATGTTTCTGATATTCGTAAATCTAAAATTCTTATTACCGCATCGAGTTGTTTGGTCGTCCAGAAACCCTGTAACAGACCGATGACGGATTTAAGCGACGAACGGTTTAACAAACAAAAACGAAACGAAATCAATTTAATATTGAATGAAAAGATAACACTAACGTAAACGTAAACGCAAACTCAATCCGAATGTAACACCCATTCGATTATCCGTTGCTACGATTAAAGGCAATTTAATATTATTGTAACAAATATTTTATACCTTGTATACTGTGCTGTGTATAGGCTATAGCGATCCCTAATCGCAGCTGCATCGTACGCTTGTTCAGGCGGACGAGGTGTCCGTTGATAGCAACGTGGCGGAAGCGGCTTCAGCCAGTTCCATGGCAGCCACTCTGGCCTCTGTGAGAGTCGCGTCAGCATCGAAACCGGGCTTGTGCGTCGGCGACTGACTGGGGGTGCATTGGGTGCTCTTTGGCTTGCGGAACCACTTGCCGAAGGGACGTCTTCCCAGCGAGCCCGTCGTCGAAGTGGTGGACAGCATTTGCGAGTTGTCTGAACTGGATATCCCATCCCGGGACTGCGATTTTTTGGGCAAAGTCTCGCACAAGCGGGAAGTTGATTTGGCCGGCGACTCCGGCACTGAGCTCTCCCCACTAGCGGACGTCGCCCCGGTATTCGCTTCAAAGTCTTGCACCTCGTAATCGGATTGGTCGGAAAAATCGCCAGATCGCTCCTCGTAGTTGTACTCAAAGCCGGCCATCTCCTGTACGTACAGGGCCTTCCCGCCGAATTGGCGTTCGAGGGCGAGGGTGTTGAGGAAGCGGTGCTTCCGGTTTGCCGACCGGAAGCTAAAGTCGTACCACTTTTGGCGTGACTCGCAGAAGATGCGCAGGGAATTCTTGATGGTGTGCCCAAACATCTTTCCATCTCTTACGTTTACGACGCGGCATCGATCCAGGAAGATGCGACCCTTGTATATGAAGTGACTGCGCTTGATGATGTCCCGCTTGCAGTAAACCAGCTGGTTATCAAACAGGAACACAGTGTAACTGCTGTTCCACAGATTCTGCTTTTGCCGCGTGGCGTCAACCTGCAGGAAAAATCGAGCGCTATGCAAGTGCAGCGGGGGCCCCTTAAAGTTTTGGAAGCTGGCTTGGTGCCTGGCGATCGTCTCGCTGTGGCGTTTTCCCTCATTGACCGCCTCCGTAATGCCGCGCATGGCCTCCAGCGCCAGATTCACGGTGTCGCGGGTGTCGGGTATGTCCAGTTCACTGACGTCAAGTTGCTCATATTCGGCGGCAAGCGGCTTGGCGCCGTCTACCTCATCTTCTGACTTCTGACTGGCGCCCTCCAATGCGGACTTGATGATCTCGTTGAGGTGCAGGGGGTAGCGACAGATACGTTGCACGGGGGCCAGGAGGTGAGCGGAGAGCGGTAGTTCAGCAAGGTTCTCAGACTCGCGGCAGCTGTACGTAGATGTTATCGGTTAGGATACGGCTCTTGGGCGAATCTTTGTCCGGCTTTCACTTACTTCTCCAAGATGGTGCGTGCGTCTTTGATGCGGTCGTAGGACTCGAGTTCTATCAGGGCCCGGGGATAGGCGTTGCAATAGGTGGAATAACAGAGGAAACCTTTGTGCTGGTTGGAAAAGCAACAGTTTTTTTCGATTAATTAATTTCGATATGCTCTATAAATGCATGATTCGTCCTTACCATTTTGAGGAATACCTTAGCAATCTGGTTTTGCTCGATTCCTCGTCGCAAGGCCTCGAGAAATTTTCGCTGAAACTTGTAGATGGCCGTTATGTTGGAGAAGATCAGTCGAATACTGTTTGGCGAGAATATATCGATGCGCTTGCTCATAGCCGGCAAATATCTGAGGCGGGACAAAGGATAGGCTTACTGGTTAGTTGATTTCACGTGTTTCAATTTCTTACCCATCACAAATGGCAGCCAGCAGCTTGACATAATTGGCCTCCGTTTCGAGCAGTTCACGTACAGAGCTTCGGCGCAGGATAGTGCTATGGTCCAACTGGATGTCAGCACTCGGGGCACTCAATGGGTTTGGCGGCGATTCAATGACAATCAGGGTGACGTTGCTTTGGTCCGTTGTTACAGTGACATCAGCATCCTCTGTGAACGTAGAAACAGGCAGAGGAATAGACGGTTCCCCGCCACTACCGGCTCCTTCACCGGCGGCCTCCTCCGCTTCCGCATCAGCCTCTGCCTCCGCCTCCGCTTCTGCATCAGCCGCCGCAGCTCTGTGCGCGTTAAAAAAGATGTCCGTCTCAGGACAGTGAATAATGCGCACGAACTCTTTGGGGAACCAGCCCAGCTCGGGATCCAGTATGTCCTCCACGAGATTGGTGTCCTCCTTCTTAATACGGCCGAACCACCAGGGTCCAACTTCCTTTCGCAATATTTCAATAAGCATTCCCCGCTCCAAGCCCAGCTCCTGCGGCCCCCCGGCCGTGAAGTTGTAGAGAACTTCTGCGTAGATGGTCGGGTAGTAGCTGACAGCTGGGGAGCGAAGGGACAACACATTAATCTGGTCTGCTCGACCAATTGAACATAATTGAGTAGTCTGCACTCGCATGCAGTCCACCACCTACATACCTTCATCGTGCGAAGTGACACTGTCGCTGTCGCTGTCCTCAAGCTCCGGGCGCCCCATGCCGTATGTCTCCAGGCCATTGGGCTGACTCAGAGATCGCGTTGGCAGAGACTCGGGTGCCTCGCGTTCGACCCTGTCCGACTCCCCAATGTTTAGGTGTTTCGCATTTTTGGATTTCAGGACGAAGGGGACGAGAATACTGCTCGCCTTGGCCGAGTTGGTGCGGCGTATTGATCTAATCTTGGACTCGGCGCCAGCAGACGTCCCGTTAACGGAAACGGAAGTAGCAGCTCCCGTCTGGCCGCTTACCGCCAACGCTCGGGAGTACTGCTCATCCTGCTCCAACTCGATCTGAATGCCGGAGTCGCCTGAATTGCACTTGTCACGCCGGTTGAACTTCGTCTTGCGGCGCTCTTTGGAGGTGCGCCAGATGAGGGGCCCGAATCGGTACTTGCCAGAGCTCGCATCTCCTCCCTCTGGGCCAGATTCGCTGCTGGCCGTCGGTGTCGCCGCAGCGGGTGCTGTGATGGATACGATTGGCGTCGTTGGCGACGACTTGAGCTTTGGCACATTGCTGTTCATTGCCGGCGGCGGCTGCGAAGTAATGTGCAGTTGGTTCTTGCCATTAAAGTTGTTGAGGGTGCGCTTGAACATCTGCAACACGCCCAGTCCTCCGCCGACGCTGCCGCCTCCATTTCCGCTGCCGCTGCTGTTGCCTGTGACAGCGGTGGCCGCCATATCCGCGCTTTGGTCTGGCTTCTGTTGCGGCGGAACCGAGAGTGGTTCTGTCAGCGTGGGACTGGAGACGGCCCGCATCTGCTGCGCCTGCAAGAAAGAAGTGGCACTGTTAATACTGTTCCGCAACAACGCACACTCTTGTTTATCATCTAGCCACGGCTGGCACCTGGAATGGGTGCCCCTGGCCTTGCACCGACTGCAACTAACGCTTACGTAGTGCTTCGACAGCGACCCTACGCGGCTCCTTCTCACGAGAAACCACAAATATCTTATCATCGCACAGCTTTGTTTATGCCCGTATTGGCCGGGTTTGTATTATATTATTACCAGCAGTGATACCTGCTGACTGTGAGTGTGCCTGTAGCTGTGGCTATGCTTGTGTGTAGAATTTGTCACAAGAATTTTAATGGAACCGGAGCGCGACTGTGGCTGTCAGAGGTCCGCGTCCATGATAGGGTCGATGACGAAATATGTCTTATTACGCTTTTGTTTGGTAGGAATAGGTGGGTTCTTGGGAGGGCTTACATCACGGCAAGGGCGGGTTAAGGTAGGGGTGTAGGCGAAATAATTCAGCAATCTGTACAAATGGAACCGAAACTGGAATGGCACGCACACAGCTACAGACACACACGTGTGCGATTGGTGGTGGGTTAAATTGTGGTATGATGTCTCCTATTTTTATCGGGCTTTACTTTTCGTTTGACAATCAAATTGATACGAGCACCAAATGGCAGTGTACTCATTCGGGAATGGGATCGAAGGAGGCGAGGGGCAGTCGACTTGTCACAGCGATAATGGGGAGCATGGTTTGCTTTACAGGTCTGACCTGGAGCCGGCGAGGTCTCCACTTGTAGCGGCGCTCGCTGGGCATCGAATCGTCGGCGGGCATGCTGAAGTCAACCCGTCCCCTGGCGGATTGCGAGACACCGCCGGGGCCGGCGTCGAAGTCCCAGAACTTAATCAGGCCATAGGTGTCCATGAGCGTGGGTATTATCAGCTTCTTCATAGCTCCTCCGCGACTCTGTGGCGCGATCAGAGTCGGCCAGCTCCGGACCACAGGCAGCACAGGCAGGTGTAACCGAGCGAAGCGATAAGTAATAACTGATTGCCGCAGCGAGACTTGCAAATGCGAACCGCAAGCACTGACGAGTGCCGGTGTCGTCGCCCCGGTCGTGAGTGGACGGCCGGCCCATTGTAGTGGAGATATTGCATTAAGGAACATAAAGGCGTCGAGATCGAATCCAAATGCGAGTGTCATTGTCGGGAGTCTGGATTGAAGTGGCTTGATTAGATTAGCGCACGAAAGATCCAACGGCAGCAGCAGCACGAGCCACTGCCACTTGGCGCATCTGTTGCTCGCTTTTGTCCGCTGCGGCCGTGCTAGGTCAAGCTATTGTCCGCGACCTAGCTGTCGCCCACGCCACCGCCTACATTGGTGCCTTGGCCAATGCCAAACTGCAGTGGAGATGGCTTTGTCTTGCGTGATTAGTTTCTGCCCGACGTCACCTACAGGCGACAACGGGTCCTTTTAGAACAATGGCCGAACTCTAAGCGGCTTATGACAGCGACCGAGTGCCTCCAACTTAATTAACTAGGCTCTTAAGCAATTAAAACCGCGATACATGGTGGTGGGATTAAGCCATTAGCAGCAGCGGTTCAATTAGTTTGCGTCGCCCGATTCTGTGATTGATTGTGTTGTTCCTCTCCAGAGTTACATTAATCACTGAATGAATGCCCTGCTTATGTCCTGAAAAACTGTTTCATCGTTTAGATGATCCATTAGCGGAAGTCAGTCTCCGAGAAAATGCTTGCTCTTTCTTATCCCTGCCTTGAACGATCCGTTTTATTTGTAACCGTCATAATTTTTAAATAAAAAATATAAAATAAGTTATTTTTTGATTAAAAAATAATAATTGCAAGTTAAATCTTCTTTTAGATTTTTAATAAGATTAGATTTAATACATACATCAAGCAAGAGGTATTGAGACGTAGATTAAAGATATCTTTCGATCTTTTAAATATACCGCCCCGATCAAAAATAATACATAATTTTTTTATCCTCGCAGTCAAATTTTTTGGGTCCAATTTCCATTTTACTCATACCTGGTATATGCGATCCCTGGTTTAGGGGAGGTGAGATAGTGGCCTCAAGATGCAGCTACTTCAATGCACCGGAACCTAAACAGCTCCAGCACATCATATCGGTTTGCCTTAGGTGAGCGATTCAAGAGTGAATCTAATGTCACGCACAGAGACACTTTAGCTAACCTCCTGTTGTTTAACGGAAAAAACATGTAGTTTTATTTATGAGCGCAATGAACCCCGACTATGGCCAATGTAAACAGAAGACGAATCAGAGGAAGCGGCGGGATAAGCCTCTAATGGGGATACACTCGACGGCATTAGACTAGCCGTCTTAGGTTTCGGCTTTGGCTTCGGCCTCAAGTGACTTAAAAACACATTTTGACGGCAGCATTTGCATACGGAAAGCATTAGGGACTTAAGCGTACAGGACTTAATGGTGGCTAACGACTTTTGGACCAACCAGAAACGGGGAAAACAGACGCAGCGGAATCATGTGTTCTCTCGCACAATTTAATGTCGTCCGTCGTCCTTGTGCTTCCATCACCGCTTTTGCAAAAATCCTTCGACTTGGTGGCCACAAAATTAAATTGGCGGCAGGCCCTTATTCGCTTGCGGAGATCACATTTCCGGTTCATCCACAGCGTCAGTAGCGGTCGAGTCAGCCATGACTCCCAACTCGCTTTCGGATGCGGTTGCTGTGCGAGACCCACAAGGGAGGACGGAGTTGGCAGTCCATTTGCGGTGGAGGAGCGAGGAGTAGTGAGAAAGTCCCTATTGACACGAACAATGGTATGCCTTGCGGTTGCAGCGTCGATGGCGTTGACAACTTGTAATCGGATATGTGTCGCTGTAACATTTCTTATATAAAATCATAGAAACATCTTAGATGGGCCTGCTGCTGCATCGGTTTCGAGAGTATTGAACTCTCGCCACCTTGCTTGTGGCAATGACGGACCGAAGGGTGCCGCCTCCCAAGTGCATCTCAGAGAAAGTGTAGGGGCAGCTCCTTTCGCCCTGGCTTAAGCTTTATTTCGATCATAAAATTGAGTTTAATTAGTGAAGCTTCGACTGTAAAAGTTTTAAGGGTTCGAGTTCGGCAGATGCAGATGCGTACGTTTTATGGGGGAGCTTTACAGCCCCGGCGCTACTCAAAACCAGGAAAAACAGGCGGCGAGGGCATGGCGATAAAAAGACTTGCAGTTAAAACGTTGCCACCCTAAAAGCATTCGGAGTGCATCATGTTCGTGGCTCCCAGCCCCTCGGGGTGCTCTTGGCCGTGACCCCAGCCTTCTGAGAGCACAAATGTACAAGAGTAGCGTGTGACAAAATCCAAACATTTGTATACGAATCGCAGCTGTCGCAGCCGCTCGTCCGAAATAAATCAACTTAAATTCTAAGCACCCAACATCGGGCTGGGAAACGACAGCTGTCCGCGTAACGCGATCTTATCGAACTCGAGACCTCCTGGTTGTCACTATCATCGTGCATCTGGACATAGATACACCGAGATAGACTTGGATAAAAACCCTCGCCCGTATGTCAATATTGGTTACTCGTTAATTTCCAGCTACAAGAGAGCTTCATACTTTTCCACTTCTCGGGAACTCTTCTTAGATGAAAATAAAAATTGAACCCGAATTTCTACATCTTACTTACCAAGCTATTCCTTACTCCTTGGGTTCCGGTATTTGGCATTCTGAAAATATACAAAATATACAAAATTCTCTTTAGTGCAAATCTCTTTCTGCTGGCAGCAGCACGGTAGCCACCGCGCATTCCGCGTCTCCCGCAGTGAATTATGTAAAATTTAGCGCCGTCGATCAGGTAGACTGACCTCGCGAAACGTTTTATGTGCTCTGTGTTCGCTCATTAGTCACCGGCGAAGGGGTGCTCGACCAGAGAGCAGGCAATTTAGCGCATTCAAAGAACTGTAGTTGTGTTCTGACCTAAGGTTAGCATAGGATGGCCACTGGCACTGCGGTTGCGTGTGAAAATGTGGCGGCCAAGGTGCTGGCTTGGTGCTAGTGCAGGTACGTTTTAAGTCGGGAAGTGCAAAAGACTCGGAAAATGCTGAGAAAGGATTTTCTTAACGTTGCAGAGAAGGTAAGCCAAAAGCAAACTACGCGAACCGAATCTAAAGCAAACTTGGCCAATTTCATTTCCGTATGCTTATTGTAAGCAAACACCATAAATTCTGGGAATTCCTGGCACACAAGGAAAACAAACAGACCATCAAACGACCCTTAAGGGCCGGGAAAGACCCGAGGATATGCGGGATATGGCCTTAGGAATCAACAGGACCCTCTCGCACGCAGCGTGAGGCGAAGGCCCAGCTAGAGAAAGATGCAAGCAGCGAATAGTTTGCGCCAGCGGTGTCCGACGCAGCAGCAGCAGCAGGCCAGGGAAAGACCGAGGGTATTTTGCGTGCTCGCAACAAAAAACGGATTAAATCTTGGATGCGTGAAGGAATGCAGTCCTAGAGGGTTCTGGCTCTGGCTCTACGATCAGATGAGCCCCAAAGGCACCTCCACGGAGCTCACACTAGACTCTTTGTTATTTTCTTAGATGAACAGCTGAAGATGATTGATGGGGTGGTCTGTTTGAGTTACTGTGCTTGTAAGGACCGGTTGGGCAGCATCTGGAGTGCGGAGTGCTCTAGTTTCCAGTTCCCACACTTTATCGAATTAGCTCACCGTTGCAAGGTCTTGAAGCGTCGACCCTCCACGCCGGCGGAGCGCTTCTTGGGCGTATTGTGCCGCGAGACTGGCAATGATTTAACTCCGTAACTTTTAATCGCTTTATTCTTGTTCATGTTGGACTTTGTTTCTACTTTGGCGGCTGTCGCACCTGGCGACTCGAGAAGGGGCACACTAAACTGAGTTAGGTCAGAGCGTACGTGGTATGTAACCATAATCGAACTGTTGCACCGCCCACTAATTGCGTTGCATTCTATATTATCCCGATATAGCGTAGAAAGACTTCCGCCGAGTGCGTGCGTGCGTGTGTGTTCGGTTCGCGGTTCGGGACAGACTGATCCTGAGTGAGTCAGTCGAACACACCGAGGGTTATTGGCTTCTCCGCCGCTCAGCTGCTCATCGCACTCAACTGTCGCCGTGGCAAGGCAAAATAGGGGAAGGACTTCGAGTGAGAGTGTGGCAGTGTTGCTATGGTGGTTGCAAAAGACCAGACCGGAGTGTCTTTCTTCAGCTGCATCTGCCTATTTAACGCTCAGTCCTACATAGTCAGAACAGAAACCTTTTGCATCCAGCTGCTGCAAAGGATCTTTCCAGATTTCGCTCAAAATCGAAAATGAGCTCAAATGCGGCAGGTCGACTCAAAAAGGATAACAATGAGTCAGTGAAGACGGACTAAGGAAACATCTGCCGACCCAGGCATAAAACCGGTTTCGAATCCTAGCAGTTCTTCCTTTGTGCCCTTCCTCTACTCGGTCGGCGTGTGGCCAAAAATAATATAACATAATTCACCGAGTCGTGCTATGTTTTTGAAAACAAGAATTTTCGTCGCGCAAGGGTTTTGTTGTGCACAGCTGTCCTGACAAGTACTCCAACTTATGGCGTAAAGTAAGCACTGACGATCCCCACTACCTACCCAATCTCCGGCTGAGATTTTCCACCACCAGCACTCTAGGAACGCGGTAACCTCTGTACATTGAAAGCTGATATGCAACCGGAAATACAAAGGGCGCCTCTTAGGAGGAACTCCGACGGAATGCGGGAAAATGGGACACAGGATGTTCGGCAACTTGGAATACTCAGGATCAGTGTTTGCACAGGCGCAGGTGCTGAGACTTGTGGCATTAAACAACAAACATGGGTCCAAACGGGGGCGGCCGTCTTGACCTTATCTCCCATTGAAGCATCCCAAGGTTGTCCTGTGATCTTGAAACAATTTCAACCAGTAATCTGCATATAAACTGCGAGCTAGAAGCTTGGCTGCGCAAAGTGCAAGGTGTAAAGTCCGGGCTCGGGGCATGAGGAGAAGCAGAAGCACCAACTGGAACTGCAACTCGAATTCAAACCGGTTTCTGCGACTCGGACAGGTAGCTGCAGCGCGATGAGTCGCGACCGGACGCCATTCACTTCCACTAAGCACTACCTCCAACACCACTACCTGGGCAGGAAAGGCGCAAAATGTTATTCGCAATAAGAATAAGAGCTGTACCGGCGGAGGCATCGGCACTTACTTTTTAGAGAACCACATGGTGAGCGTGGCTAAACTGTGCGATATACAGAATTCCACTAAATAGTCACGTTGCAGGCTATGCCGAGTGCAAATTGGCTTAATTTATCACCGGATCAAATTGAGAGGCATAAAATTATTATTGAACAAACAAGGCGCAGTACACAACCTTCCAAGTACTGATTGAGACTAAAAAAGAGACGAGCTTAGAAATAAAATGGAAATGTCCACATAAGCGGGTAAGGTAGCGAAACCTGTGAGGATCCCGCTTTCAAACACTTTGGAATGGCTTCAATGAAATGGCAATAATGCGGCTATCGGTATGTGATCAGGGTCTAGCAAATACGAAGTACAAAAAGCAGAACGCACACGTCGTGGACCCTGTAATTATTGGGACAACAAGAATTTTTGAGCTAACCGTACTATAAACATGCCGCCGGCCAGTTGCCTGACAAACAGCGACAATAAAAAGGAGGAGCGACACAGTTTTATCCAGAAACTATCACAGACCTAAAGTACGGTATGACTGGCCCGGCTGTCAGCTGCACAGCGGGAACATGAATTCGAATTCGTACGAACCCTCAGGAACAAGAAGAGTACTGTGTTGTTAGGGCCTTTTATACTGGATAGTACAGAATTCCAGACAGGTTTATCGCAGAGAACGGAACTCACGCAGCACAGAAATGAAATCAGTCAATTATGAAACATTCGAAAGCATGAATGTGTCCACGAAACACCAAGACATAGCAGCAGCAGTAGCCCAATGAGCCATCAACCCCGCAGTGGCGACTGATGCATCTCAAAGAGGCCAGGGCCTCACTCCAACGAAAAGGGGGAGCACGATTGAAGTGAATTACGGATGCAACAAGGAAGGGCATCTGCGTGTGCATATTTATAACACTTGGCACAAGCAGTAGGAGGAAACGTGGTTGTCGCTTCAATTGAAGCTATGATGGAGGGGAGCAAGTAAAAGGTATGTGACTCCCTTGCTCTCGGTGAAATAATGCAGAAAAAATAATGAGTGGATGAGATGCAGTCACATCTGGATCGCAACGCAAATACCTCGCAAATATAGGAATGACTCAGACTCGAATTACTCTCAGTAATCACAAATCGTCACCTCATGATGTTTCGTCACAAAAACAGCAATCTACGACCATAATTTTAAAATACTCTCTCCCTTTAACGGCCTATTTCTTGCTTCCCTCTCTCTCCAGAAATAGAGGTAGTCAAGAATGAACAGGGCCCGACAGCCCGAACACAAACATGCATTAATTCTAACCAGCGACCATGATAATGCTGACTTTGAAGTGGGTTTTTGATACAAATTTGACTGTATAATTAAAAAGGCCGAGGAGGAACTGGGGAGCGGACAGGAAGAGAGAGGCGGAGATAGAGGAAGTACGGCCAAGAATACATAGTTCCGACGAAAGCACGCGTGTGCTTGAGAACCGACGAGATTCGCATGCAATTCCCAACTCCGACATGCCCTGATTGCCAAGGAGTTGACGGGGCTTGGCCCAGAACTGGAGACTTTCTGTCCCGCATCTTCCTCAGTCGTTTCTTTTAGTTATTATATTCATTTCTATTAATATTAAGTGAGTTGGCTGCACGTAAGTACTCACGGTTTGGTCGATCAGGCTGTTGTTGGTCTATGTGGTTATTCGACTACACTTCCATTCGAATCAAAGTGCCGTAACTCAATACGTTTGTACACTGACGAAAAGGTAACAATACTTAACGCACATATGTATATGCATCGGTAGCAGCTCGCCATTTCCGCAATTGTTACAATTTATACATGTGAATCAGCGTGTGTGCAAAAACATATTGAATTGCATCTGAATTAACCGAGAGAGAGAGAGTCAGTAATTACAGCTTGAGCTGCGCCTTACGCAAAAGTAGGCATATTTGTCGCGCAACTCAACTTTCGAATGAATCCCTACCAGACCTGATGCTGCGCCAGCGCAACGAACTTGATGAACTCACTCATTTCTAGTTCGTCCGTTGGGTTAAAATAAAATAAAACGGACAATTAAAAACTTAATTCGTTTGCTAATGACTTAAGCAAGTCTTCCCTGGTCCCGCTACTCATCATGCCGGGCAAATGCCAAAGAAAGCTCAGCCAGTTACAGGCCACTACTGATAAGGAGACTTATTGGGTGGCATTGGCGCCTGATTACGGGCAGATAGTGGGCTCAGGTCGCTGGAGAGGATTTGTCGCTTTAAAATACGAATTTCAAAGCCAGAGAAGCTCTGCTATCTCTGCTGGGGCCAAATTCCATACAGTAAGGCCAGCTTAGCTACTTACGTAAGGTAATCTCACTTGACTTCGCTCTAAACCTGAAGGTATTCCATTTGAGGGAGTGACGACATGCGCCAGACTAGGTAAACTGAAAGTGCATTCACCTGCGTACCAAAAATCATGTTCAGACTACTAATTCCAAATGTATCCACACACGGGGCAGGGGAAAAAAAGACACGCCTAACCTTTTCCAGAGAACGCAAGCGCAACAAGCTACAAATTCCTAGATTGTAAACCACAAGCGTACAAGCGCCCGAAATAGGAGTTCGAAGTCGATGGTAATGATCGTTTCGTAAATAGCTGCGGCAACCAGAAACAATAAGTGATGGCAGATGCACACCGACTGAGGATGGGGCAGGCGCGGCAGCTGGGCAACTTGTTTGTTTACCGATGACAGAGGGCACCGACAGGCTAAAAAAAGGAATAGATCTGGTTTTAGGTTGATGGATGGCCCGGACATTGATGGACTCCCCCTGATTAGTACATACACTTGGAGTTCTTAAATCGGTATATAGATACATGTATTCCTTTCTTCAGACCTGCCTAGAAGAGAGTTCCTAAGTTTAAAGCAAACTGTAAGATCCAAGTAACATTTTAATCCAAAGTGGAGAGCCGGTGAGCCTAATATATAAAATTTGTACGACCCGGGATTCGATACATAGCCAGATTAAATACTTTTCTTAATCTTGACGAGTTGTTGGGGTCAAGTTGGTAATGACTTTCAGATGAAGGCGTGCGTGATGTGGCAATGACTCAGACATTGCTTCATGTGGCTTTGTACTGGCACAGGGAAATACCAAGGAAAACTGCAGCAGCGGCGTTTGAAAGCGAAAGTCTTTTCTCCGTACACTCTAAATCTTTTTTGTATCGTAAATACATGGGGTAATTTCTAGTATGACTTGATTTATAACTGAAACGGCAGCTAGTTTCGGTGCAATATCGCTGCTCAATAATATACATATATCTCCAATCGTACGGCTCATGCTAGTAACCAATGAGATGAAACAGCTGAATACTTTAAAATGATGTGACTCTGCGTCGAAATAATTTCTAGCTTCGCACTACTTGACACACCACTATGAATTAGACGCTTTCCGTGAGCTGCAACGCCATGAAAACGATCTAAAAGAGTAGCTTAATAGCAAGAATTACTAATGACTGGCAATTAAAGTGATTTGGCTTTAATTTGATTATTTAATGACTTCTTTTCATATTCTGACTCGGACTCAGAAGATACAGTGCACAGTGGACCTGGTTTGTGAGCACGAACAGCACCGGACTTACAAAGCCTCAACAGAGTTAGTCAATGGCAACGGCAACGGCAACGAAAATGAAGTCATCTGATTATTTTATTTCGGCCGAGGTTTCACAGCTGAAACGTTTCTACAATGTCTTCGTGACGCCTCGTGTTTGAGTTTCAGTTTTGTGTTTTTAATTTCCGTAAACTGGGATAAGGTGTCGCTCGACCAAATTTTAATTTCGCTAAACAAAGCAACTAATTACCGGTTGAGAACATAGCTATCGTTGTTGAAGCGCCCCAAACCTTTGGACATCCTAACCCCTTACCCGGACTGGGAGTCCAGAAAGATCGGAAGATGTGTGACATTTTGCCAAGGTAGGGAAAAATAATGAAAAGCAGGAATCCATTGGTGTGGCTGATTAATGACAGGCACGAAAGTAACTAATTAACCAGGGAGATGTGCTTAATGACCCGCCAGGGGGAGGGTACCGATCAACCAAAACTCCGGCCGTGAATAATATTAATTAATATCCCATTAGCCGACTCTCACTTCAAGTCCCGGCCCAAACGTTTACGCCAACGCATTGTAAATGCATTTTAGGAACGAAAATGTCAAGGAGCTTGCTCGGTCGACCAAGACAGTTACCATTTACCACGCTCCCTCTCTGCAAGCTCTGTTTCGCGGAGTATCTGACTTCTAACTAACATCCAGATACGCCGTCAACTGTCAGAGCTGCTTTCCTCCTGTGACAAGTTCTCCAACTGCCAGGGAACGGAACGAGCGCTGCTCCGCCCCTTTCGGGCTGTGGGCTGTGAGCAGTGGCAGTGACAGAGGGCAACATTCATTCCATTTTTAGCCTTAATGTCTTATTTACACAACGAGAACTTGGGCTGCAAAACTTTGTTGTTTGCGGGCTGGCTGCCCTGCTGCACTTGTTTTGATTTGCCGGCTGCCACTGCCAGTGAAATGGAAATGGAAACGGACTGGAAACGCAGCGCATTCGGCACCAGCACCAGCGCCAAGCAACGCATGGTCAGCAGATGTGGCGGTTGCCTTAGCGCTATAACTTTCCCCGGGCCGACGCTGCTTGGGGAATCTTATATGTAACATAATTAAACATTATTTTATCCAAATGCCTTCGTGCCCAAAAATACGACTTTCCACTGCGAGCTGCCGCCGCGCTGTCAATATATGTATTTTACGAGAGGCGAAACATTTCACTCAATTGTGAAACCTGGCTGCACACCGTGGAAATTAGTGGTAATATGTGTTAATCTAGGCTACAACAACCTAGGGAGTGGCAGCGGGCCTTCCTTCTACTCCCATGTCTTTTTCTGTTGCTCCTTCGCAAACAGAGATTTGCGCAACGGGTTTGGGAACAGAGCTAACTCTAGCTGGTGGTTAACGGGCCTATTATTTAACGCACAACACTTGCACTCAGCAATGCTATCGGATGGGAAATGCTTCAAATAACACCCTGTCCTGGTGCAGTCAATACGCACAACTTCTGCGATTTGATACTGCTGCAACTAGGAGGAAAGGCGGAGCTGTTACTGCAGATGAAGTACAATTTTAAACTCGAACGGGTGTTTTTTCGAATATCGAAGTAATGCTTCCATAGACCGATAAAAAATAAAAATATTGCAAAGCCCTTTCATTTGGTTTTATAAGACCAATCACTCGGAAACTGATTTCGATTTCGAAACAACGCTCAACACTATAACTACGGTATGTTGTTGTTATTTATCTACAGAGGAGTTTATCTTGTGAATATGAAGTGACAAGCGAAAGACTAGTCATATACCTCCAAGAATTGAGTGTACACTTTATGGTTGATAAGCCAACCTTCCACAATCTCTCTTACAATTTCATCGTTGTCGTCATTGCGGGACTTATATATTACTGACTAATAGCATGGATGGTATTTGGAACGGTTAGACGTCAGTTAATAAGCCCATGGGGGCTGCAATGAAGCTTCAATAGCTAGAACTTTAGTTGCTCTCAGTCATTTTCATAAGTCCATAAATATCGTATTTATTATGAACCGATATAATAAACCGAATACTCTGTGTGGTACTTCGAATGAGTTGTACCAGCTCGGTTGTATTTCTACGTTTTACTTTGCCTTCGCTCACTATTAGAAGTCGGTGGATGTATGTATGAGTAAATAGGGTCAACCAAACAAACATTGAGAAAATATAACGAGCCTGACCTGATTGCACGTGTGTTTATACACATTTATGTTCATACATATGTATATCTTGTTCAACCCACACGCTTGAGAGTAAAAAAATCGGAAACTATAGTTAAAATCCCAGTCCAACTGTTTTATTAGCGATCCTAATTATTTCATCAACTAATTTTGGTCGTTGCATAAGGCGATTAAGCTTCGAATGATTACTGCCACTTATTATGTGACAGTGAAAGATTTAGTTGTTGACAACCCGTCGTCCATAAATGGTGCATCTCCACTCCAAGTCCGATCGGAATGCCGTCCAGACTGAGGAATGCGGTGGCAAGTTTTTTGTCCTCTTGGTGACGCAACGGAATGAGTTACTCGTTTGACTTAAACGTGATTGAGTCGCTATTCTGTTCTATATTCGGAGTCATAGATTGTGGTTTCTTTAATCTTTCTAAGAAGCGGTAATACACAACGCATTTATTTGCGCTTCCACCCGAGATAAAGATATAAACAGGAGAAACCGTTATAATCGAGGGCTCGACTCTGAGATACCCGGTACTCAACAGTACCTATAGGATTCTTTTATCTGAAGGCAAATTAAACATAAAAAGAAAGCTAATTTCGGAATGCCGAAGTATATATGTGTGTAAGTACATACATAAGTGGGTTTGGTGATATGTACCTTTAAAACTGGGGAAGCCATACATTGCAGCGCATTTAGCATACCCTTGGACTCTACGAGTACAAGGTATGAAAGCTTCAAGAACCAACGGAAAATGCTTGCCGCCACGACAATATTAAACGGAGCAACTTTTTGCATACACTTCTAAAAATATCCGCCTGCCGCAGATTGTAGAAAACTCGCCGAACATTTACCCCAAAATAAGTCAGACTGCTGTCGGGAAAGCAGAATCAAATGTGTCGGCAAAGGGACTGGGAGCCGTGATGCACGTGATGGAAGTTCCTGAGCAGGGCCAGCCGGCTAACTGTGTGTCCTGTGAAGCCTCAACAGGTCACGGGAAATTATGTACGGTTGATTAAATCGGTAAACAGCCCACGATGCTGGCGACAAAATCGAGGGAGGACGAATAAAGTCAACAGAGCCAAAAAGCAGGAGTAACTGATCAATGGAGCGCGTAATTAACTGCGTTAAGTCAGATAAGGGCGGGGAAGAAGTATTTCCGGGGCCTTGTGTTTTGGATTGCCTTTGCCAATTAAAACATTGGAAGCGAATACGGGCTCCTTTTTCACACACATTCGTAATACTTCCTATACCAACGATTCATTTGGTCCCCGTGAACTTACATCGCCGATGCGTCTTCTGCAGTCGGGCTTGCTCCATTGCACACCCCCAAAGTAGCTGCTGACGGCGAGTCCTCCTCGGGCAGAAGATACCACTTCGTGTGAGAGCCACGGCTGGCGTAAACATCCCCGCCGCTGCCTCGTCCTGTGTTGTCCCTTAATTGCGCCGTGGTGGCAGACGCTTCCTCGGACACGCCGTCGAACTCCGTGGCCGAAGCCCGCCCACTATCGGATCCCGCGACGCCACCGGGTGCCGCCGTCTCGCCAGCAAGGGCTTCGTCTCCTCTGCTGCTATCGTTGGTGCCGAACTCCTCGGTTTCGGTGTCGGCTTCCGCGTCGCACCCCTGCTTCGACTCCTGCTGCAGTACAGCACCAGCTTTGCCCGCAGCCTGCGCAATTTCGGGCAAACTCATTTTCGCTGCTTTGCGTAACAATCTTTGCCGCGGGTCGGCGTTATTGATTTTCACTTATGGTTCCTTCTTATTTAGATGTGCTATTCGCACACATTTTGGCTTCTGCCCAAGCGTTCCCGAGAATACCAGCAACACCCACACACAGATACACACGAATGGACGCCCACTGGCAAAGCGACCGGCAGAAACGCTAAGGCGAGACTGAGATGGAGACTTTTGTTGTGTTCTTCTCTCCGTAACTGCATGGATCTCGGCGGGGCTAATAATTGACGACACTGGAGCACCTCTGGCGCTATTATCGCGGTTTCATAGCTCGAGATTTGTGTAATCGTTGGATGTAGAGACAAAAATGATGCCAAACAGCTGAGCAACACAATTTCATTCACGGGGGTGGATCGGCGCGCGCACCTTTGCTATAAATGCATTTTTCAACTTTCCGCGCGTCTGCTTCGGTCGAGCGTTTTTTTTTTTATAAATTAATTATAACAGTTGGCCGAATGCGAACAAACTGAACAAAACGGAATTGGGAAACTGCTGCCGACGTCGACAGCGACGGCGACGCGTGGGAGAGGATAACATACATAACATAAGAATAACATAGGTCGAGAATAACATAAGATCCAAGCGTGACGGATTCAAAAATTGCAAATTTAACCATTTATTTTAAAATTAATTTTAACAAATACTAATAATATGAAATCACATCCAATCAATTTTATTAATTCAATAAACGAAAGAAAATACAATTTTCGGCAACAATCATCCGCCGCGTGTACGCCTCGTTTAAACTGGCGATGAGGGAGCAAGTTTGCCGGTTTGAACGGTTTGAAGTTTGAACTAAACAAAACGGAACGCGAAAAACTGCTGCCGAGCCGAAATGTTAAGCATAACATAAAATGCAAGCGGGCGAATATTACGCTGTTAAAACTAACAGTCTGCTGAAATGAGAGATTTCAAGAGAGCGTAACAGCGAAAGCCGAAGCATGCTAGAGGTGGAACAAATCGATTTCATCATCGTTACTATCGATTCTTTTTGGTGAGTGCGACAGAAGAGTGCAGCTAAATGGGTCACATTAGGTGAAAGGAGAAATTCACCTTCGCGCCTTTTTGAAACTAAGCTAATTCTAGTGGGTAAATATATTTTGTTCTATTCAATGTCAATAGTCATTTAATTTTACAACAAGAACTTTTGTATACTTCGGGCACTGCATTGACTTTGCCGAGATAAGACTTCACCTCCAAACTGTGCTTCAACATCATGTTGTGAAAACGTTCGCCGTAAAACTCTTTTTACATGTGTGAACTATTAAACATTTTAGTAATCAGTTTAGTAAAATTTAATGCCACAATTGGACTGTAATTTTTGATTTCTTGGATCTTAAAGGCCATTATTGATTGATTAAATAAAGTTTGCCCGCTTTTTAACACAGCCCAAAAGTATGCAACAACTTTCGACTTTCTTTAAATCAGTTTTGCCAACCTAGTATAGCTAGTTTTATCCACTTTTCTTATGCAGTAGTTTAAAAAGTAATAGCACTGAAAAATAAATATTTTATTAAGTTTTGTAAATACTAACAAATCTTTACGATTAAACTGTTTAATGGTAATTGAGTGAATTCATATTTTGTCAATATCTATGTACAAATAATGAATAATAATAGTTTCTGTTTTTAAACATCTAAAATAACAATGTAATTTGTTTAAATCAACTTGGCTTTTATGGTCGACTTTATTTTATGTATAGCCTTGAAAATAGCTTTTTTAATTAAAATTAACGTAAACAGTATAATACAAATATAATTTGCAATATAATCTGTAAGATTGTAAAAAAAATACTCAGGCGTCTTACAAGATATTTTCGCTATTTTTTTTTCAAAGCTGTAAGTTTGAGATTGTTTAAAATAAAACCTCGACCAATCGCTAACGCTAATTCCCATTCCCGTTCCGTCGTTATTTTACAAAAACTCCCACCTTGTATAACCTATCCTGAAATTCCCGATACTACTAAAACATATATCAGCCTGTGGTATGGGCGCCATCCGGGAGAGGGACTCGTCTTAAAGAAGCTTTTCAAAGAGACTAATTTACAGACGTTTCGTGACAAAAGCAATCTCTGTCAATACTGCTCGCCGGTTTTATTTAGCTATTGCTTCTGGATGCCTGCCGTCGGTACGAAAGCATGCTCTCGCACACACACGCTCGCGCCGCGCCCACAGGTAGGCAGCTTCATTGCTTATTTATGGAGCCAGGAGAAGCAGGAAGGTGCGTGGACGCATGGACAGGCTGAGACCGGGCGCTGGGAAGAGGACAGGGGTAGAGGAGAACGAGGAGAACGAACAAATCTGTGTCTATAGACGAGTCGAGCAGTAGGTCGCTGAACTCGGAGACAGAATATGGGAGGATGAGGAGGAGGTTGGGGTTAGCTCCACCGGCTGTTCATTTGTTTGACAATAAAGAAGAAGCGCAGACTTTGCTTGGTCCTTTTGACTGGCCCTGTGCATGTGCCTGTGCTTTTCCTGCTGCTGCCAGGAAGTAGCGACGAGGTTCGGGGCGGGATTCGCCAAAATGGTCGATATTAACACAATTGCCAGTTTTATAGACCGAAGCTTGCTGCCTTGCTGGCATTGGTCACCTGTGGAGGGCCGGCAATATAATTGAACACCGATCTATTAAAGGCTAATGAACAGTGACAGTAACGGCACAAACAGCAACAGCATTCTGTTGCTTCCGAATTGGACGCATTCCCAGCGCTAATTGAAATATCCAAAAATAAATTGCACAAAGCGGAGAAAAAAAGACTCACCCGTCAGTCCTATGTTTCCGTGGTGGTGGCCGTAGCGTCAGATTAGGCAGGGACCGACTGCGTTCCGCTCTGGCCCTGCTCCTCTTGTCGTTTGCTTCGACTTTCGCTGGCTGGTCCTTCCCGTCGTTCCGGCTGCTCCTGAAAAGGGAAAAAATCATATTGATGACTATTATCCATTATTGACAGTATCCAATCTCATTCCGCTGTCGCCACTCATTTTCATTGTTATCTGTCATGTTTAATGGTACTTGGAGAGCCCCAGCTGCGAGCCTGCCCCTGCCAGAGCTTGTCAATCGCTAATGGCTTGGCCAGTTGATGCCATTAGCAGGAGGAGCAGGGGGATTCTAGGAGCAATCTGTCACTTTGAAAGTTGGAAAGCAGAACTCACCTGAGCGCAATGTTCTCCTTTGTCGCGAGCTTCTGGGACTTGTCCTTTTTCTCGCTCTTAGCCTGCGCCTGCTGTAGAGGATGGCGAGTGCTGGCAATGCCGCTGCACAGGAAGGTCCATGACGGGCTTTTGGTAACGGCCACTGAGACAACATGGGGCTGCGAAGAGAGCGGCAGCTTGATAACCGATACGGTCGACTTGGACTGATCTCTCTTGACGGGGCTAGAGCCACTTCCTTCTTGACAAGCCGCGCATCGCGGCCAATAGTCACAGGTATCCAGGGTTTTCGAGCAGCTCTTGGTAGTCGCCATTGAGGGGAACTCTGTCGTGTTACTACAAAACAACACGACATGGGAATGCCACACATATCAGAGGCTTAAGGGATTTAGGTTTTAGTAAACTCCCAAGCTCGCCGTTAACCAAAGGGATGTAGTTGGGACCGCTTATTCTGGATATCTTATATACCATTTCAGGTATTCCTTCTACAGATTTATGTTAGTACGTGCTTTTTGAAGAGACCAGCGTCGCCCAGCGTTGAAAATGAATACAAGTAGAAAGGAGTAAGTAAGGCCGCCTCCACAGCAAAGTTAATAAATTCGGTTAGTACATAGATTAGTTGGTATGCAAAAGCAGTCTTTACAAATGGATGCTGGCTCTGGTCGGGTTAGAAGTACCTTAGGCGTTGGTAAACTTAGTTCAAGAAGGAGCAGCCTTCGTGCATCTTAGTTTGAGGAATAGGTGGTACATAGTTAGCAGGGATTCTGATTCTCGCCGACACCGGAAGTGTGCAGAGTGCGACAGTTGTGGAGGTGTCTGAGCTAGTACCTGCTGCTGCGGGGCTGGGAGGCCGCCTGCCTGTAAATGTAGTCGCCACCCACTCCCACCGACATCTCCAGGGTCAGGTCGTCCCGCGATCCCGGACTTTGGCGGAGGGACCGCTGCGGCTTAAGCACAGTGGTCGGGTGTTCGTAGATGCGCGTTTCGTTGCTCATAAAGTTGAGCTCACTGTTGCCGCCGGAGTTAATGGTCTCCCGATTCCGGAGCATCACGGGCAGCTCATAGTCGCTGCTGTCCCCCCGCCGGAAGTTCATGATCGGCGACTTACGCAGCATATCGTACGTTAACTCGTGGTCGCAAAGCCGTGTCCCGTAGCTCTGGGGGCTGCCGGACTGTCGCGGCGGGTGGTGAAGATTGTTCGACGAGGATCCCGAAGACTGGGGGGACCGCGACGCGCTGTGCTCTATGCCGGATACATTGACGGGGGATGTGGACTTGCGCAGACGAGAAGATGACGCGGGACCGGCATCTGCTGCAGGCTGAAGGAAACGCAATCCACTTACGCTGGTGCTTCCGCTGCTGCCGTTGTTGTTGTTGTTGAGCACCACTTCGCGATAGTCGTCGTCGAAGGAGCGAGACTCCCTCTCCACGCGCAAATTTTGGTTGCTGCCGCTATCCCCACCGCTACCACTCGTGTGGACGGAGCGCGCCGATCCTTTCGTGCCACCACTGCGATTGTAGTTGCTGTAATCAAAGTCGAAGGAGCGCGCTTTGTCTGCCTCACTCTGTCGCACCCTCACAGAGGTGCTGCATGAAGCCGGAGGGTTGGCATGCAACTTAGACCCAGCTGGAGAAGCTCGAATGGTGGGCGGAAAGACGCCTCCACCAACCGGCAACCGAGATTGCTGATACGCCGCCGATGGCACCTGCTGTTGCTGCTGGGCGGACAACGACCCTACATTAACGATAGACTTGTGGGTTCGATTCGGAGAGCGCTCGGTCAGCTGTAAGGATCTGCAAGGAAGGGTATTGTCGAAATGTCTTCATGGGCATAAGCAATCAGTGTCGAGAGAGTAAACCTACCTGGAGCGGCGGATGCGATGCTCCTGTTCGGCCTGCTTGGCGACACTGTGGGCCATTGCCCGCCGGTGACCACTGGAGGTATTTGCGGGACCACCGGACGAGGCTGGGACAGTTGAGCTGGTGCTGCCGTTGAGAGGTTCGTGAGAATCGCCGCCACTGTAGCTGGAGCTCGAGGAGCTGCGTGATATGTTGGGCGGCGTCTTATCCTCGTGTCGCTTACGGGTCTCCAACGTGTTGCCTCTGGAGCCGGAGTTCTGGCGGGAGCCAGCACTCAACGAGAGCTGCGACCCCTTCCTGCGTCGCTCCTCGGGAGTCAAGGATCTGGACTCAGGGGTCAGGGAGCGTTGCTTCCGCAAGCTGCTGGACGAACTATGCGACTCGTTCCGATCAGGTGTGAGAGAGCGCTGGCGCTGCATCTTGAACGGCGATATGCTGACAGTACTGGCTCCAGCTTTGGCGAATTTGTGAGTACCGGCAGACAGGAACTCATTCAAGCCGCCGTCCTCGTTGTCCAGTTCGTCGTTGGAGAGATCTGTCAAATGAATTGTAATTTTGAAGCGAGTCCGCTTGACCACATTTGTTACCCCAAACTATCAAATGGGGAGTGGCGGCCACGAATCTCATAAGAAATTGTGTTGCATTTATTTCAAATTTAACAACTCTGCCATTGTAATCATCAGACACATTGGTCAGCCCTACAAAAAAGTGGAGCCTCACACATACTGTATCATAGTATGTATGTAAAGTGTGTATGTGCATAGATGGCTCCATATATTGGTCAATGGCAAAGCCAACAACTTACCTGATCTCGCTCCGCTGTCACAAGAGTTGAGGCGCTGGCTCTTGTTTGTATCAAAACTGCGAAAGCGCGACACTCCCATATTGGCAGCGGGTGGATGCGGCGCCAGAGGTCCTGCGCTGCCCACCCTACTGAACTGGGACTTGCGTGACCGTCCAAGGGCGTGAGTCTTGGAACGCTCAGCGGTCCGTTCCTGGCGGGAGCGTGGCGAGTATTTGGCTTGGCTGCCGGTTGCAGCTACGCTGTAGACGGGCGGCGCCTCCTTGACAGCGGCATTCAAATAGGCTGTCGTCTGCGCTGTCTGCGGATTCAGATACTTCGGTGAGTTGTCCCGGCTGCGCAGGGAACCGCTGCTGCCGCCGCCGCTCTCCCGCTTCGTTAAGTAGTTGGGCGAGTTTCCGGTCAAGGTGCTGAAGTTCGGCGACCGTTCCCGCTGGCCTGCTAGCACGGCCAGGTTGAGGGGACGCTCTGACAGATTGCCATCGAAGCTGCGAGAGAAGGTCTCGACATAGTTGTCTGGTGGCGCGGGTCGACGCGTGTCGTACTCGAAGCTGCGAGAGAAGACCATGCCCTTGGCCGGGTGTTGGCTGACCAACTGGGACTGGAGCGGCACAGGTAACGGTAGCGGACCTTTGGTTCGCATTGTCTTGTGGCGTTCCGAATGGCGCGTACTTCGGCTGTTGTCCTGGAAAGCGGGCGGCGGTGACAGAATCGGAGTGATTGGCGAGTCCAAGTCGTTGGGGCTTTTGACTGGGAGAAAGCCTGGTCTCTCATTGAGAATGTTTGCCAGTTGAGGGTCGATAATCCGGTAACCCGGGCGAAGGGCAGCCTCCCGCGATGAGTAGCCGCCCAGTCGCGCCTCGTTCCTTTGAATTAGCTCCTCCACCTTGGAGCCGACAAACTTTGGCTCGGAAATGCCAACGCCGGATTGTTGCTGCTGATGCTGCTGAATGAACGATTGGCGAGCCAGGTCTGAGCGCCGCCCATGGTCCATGGGAACTGCGCGAATGGCAGGTCGGCCGCGACCATTATCCGGAAGGGTAGGGCCGCCGTTCTGCTGGCCGTAGTTGAGCCGACGATAGCCCCCGCAGATGTCGTCCTTGCTGCTGCCACGCTTCGTGTTTACCTGCACCCAGCCGGACTTGTTAAGGAATATCTCCTCCTTGTTGGTAGCTGGTGACATGGACTTTCGGCCAGATCCAGGCGCCACCCCGTGGAAGTGTTCCCCGAACAGATACGTGGGGACTCCGTTGGAGCCAGCCGTCAGATGGGAGGCCGCAGAGCTCCCATTGGCACTGCCGCCACCCATATGGTGATAGTGCATCCTGCGCGCCTCCAGCTTCTCGTTGAAGCTGCGGTTCGACGCCTCGAGACTTTCACGCCTCTTTGCGACGTATTGCTGAAAAGCGGAGAGGTGCGGCGACGGCTGCAGGAGCTGCTGCTGTTGCTGCGGACGTGGCTGCTTCTGGGCAGCTGTGATCTTTTTCGGCGTGTTTACCTCTGCTGCGTGCTTCTGGGACTCTGGAGTGTAGGTTCGCTGTTGGGGCTGGAGTGGTTGTTGGCCTGCTGCTTCTGGCGACACATTGGCATCTTCGACGGCTTCATGATGCGGCTGCTTCTGCTGCTGGCGTTGCTGAAGATGCTTGGAGGGACTGGTGCGGGAGCGGGTTCGGCGTCGCTTCGGGAGAGCTGGCAGCGGGAGAGTGCTAACGTCTAGTTTCTCGAGTGTCGAGGACGAGAGTTCGTCGTTCTGGGACTCCCGAGTGATGGAGTCGCGTGTCAGGTGACTGTCATCCGATTGTGCCTCGCTAGAGTCGAGGCAGGCGTAGTCCTGACGTTTCAGTGGCCTGGGCTGTGCTGGATTTCCTGAGGCTGTCGCAGGTGCGGGTGCATCGGGTGTCGGATCGCTGCAAGAGATGGGCAATCTTCTGTAGAGCTTTTCAAACCACACCTAGCATCCTTATTCGCCTTAAACTAGAATAGAGTGCGTGCCAACATTTGCAACACGAATCGACGCGGACCGGAAACGAAAGTTGGCATCACACTCGAACTCGAAAATCTTAATTTTTTCTAAACCTCGACAAGAAACAAACAGCAGCTCAATCTTCGATGCGACGAGTCGTAATGGGTTCCCAAAGTGGCTTGGCAAATAAGCCCTTATCTGATTGAGCGCTAATACTACCAATACAGGCCCGCACTGCTGCGAGCGACGGTCTTAATGGCTAGGATAATCGACACAGAGTGCCGGTGTTTGAACAACAGTTCAATGTCCGGGAACATGGTTCAGCACTCGCCTGAACTCGTTGACATCTGCACAAATGCAGCCGTAAACGCCGGCAGTGCAGTCTGCGTCGCTTTGCCAAATGTAAGTGCTTTGCCGTGTTGCTGCCACTGCTGCTAACTGACAGCGGCGCAGAGTGGAGAAGTGGCCAAATTGTGGCAGAGCGTGTTGTGCCCTGCAGGCCCTGATAAAATATTCATCCGATAAAACCTCCGTTTTTGGACCCCCTGAATTTTCTGGTCTAGCTACTCCGCTTAACGCTGGCCAAGATCGACCCGAAGGCGGCCAAAAGCCATCTAAACTTGACCCTGAAACGTAAAGTGAGTAAGTGGCAAGAAAAGCTCTTTCCAAGCGGCGCAATGCGTGAGCGTGTGTGGGAAAACATGTTGCTGAACGAGTTGGGGCCGTAGAGCGCTGAAAAAACGAGATACAAATGCACAAATACCTATATTTCTCGATTAGGCATGCACTCTGCAGCCCATGCTCGAATTGCAGGGTACGAGGTGGGTGTCACCAGGGGCGATACGCAGCACAGCTTGACTTTAAATTAGGGTAACTAGTCTGGCCAATACATGTGCGAAAAAGTGTCAGTGACAGTGTTCTAGCAGGGACAATAACCTTCTGCTACTGCAGCATCTTTATCCACTTCACATGTCAGCTAATACATGCGGACACAGGCGCTTTCCCGCAGGCAGCTCCAGATGGGCACTTCCGGGAGCGAGCTCCAACACGATGCTATTCTCAATAAGCATATTCGTGAAGTTCCCTCCTCTCTAATAGCTGGATTGCTGGCTGGCTGGCTGGTGATGACAACGCATATATCTTTGATTTTGGCTTAGAATTTTTAAGTGACGCCTCATAGGCCGGAATATATAAAGCAGAGATGCCGCAACCCAAAAGGCTCAGAACACAAATCCAAAGAAAGCTCTTTAGCCGCAGCCGCGCCACGCTGCCGCTTTTGGCATACCAATATAATCACTTTAAAACTTGTCATTCCAAAATGGTCAACAGCCAACAACAAACAGTATATATTTCGGTTCGTTGCCTCGGCCTCTCGAATGCTGTTGCGTGTGTAGGCGTCGCAACTTTTAGTCCAATTTGGGAAGCGATGGCATTTCTTGAATATGGACCACGCTGAATCTACATCGTCGCTTGGTTTTTGAGTTCTTGCGGCCAGTCAGTCTCGCCATTTAATGCTTCTTTTTGGATACCAACACCAAGGTTTATGCAGTGTCCGTGGCCCACGTGTCAACCAATTAATATTTATCAATCCACAATGCCAATGGCTGCACTTTTAAAATGTTTTTCCCTCCTATGATTTAACTTGAATCATAAGTTTAACTCTATACCAGAGAGCAACGATCCACACCATGAAGATTCACAACTTGCTTGGTTATGTTCAAAAATTTTGCAGTGCGTGGGACTTGCCAAGATTCTCGACAACCAATTTGGATTTTCGTCATAAGTTGGCCTGTCTTGCCTGATTAAATGAGTGGAAGTATACTCAGGTAAGCGTCGTAATATTACACTTAAAGGCAAGTCAAGGTTCTCGAAATAAATTTCAATATACGTAAAATTCGAACTAAAGCCCAAAGGGAGGACTAGAAAGTTCCCGGCCCCATAAATGTCAGGGTGTTGAGTTTACTTAGGACATCGCCGCCACTGGAACAAACAGGAAGTAAGAGCCACTCTCTCGCAATAAAGCGCTAATTACATCTCCGCATACGCAGACACATACATATGTATGTACATAGATACTCGCAGGCGAGTTTTTACATCTGCAAGCTCACGGATAATTTCTGCGTGTTTGCACTCGTAATTTCGCTATTAAACATGCATAGAGGCATGCCTGAGATTGTGTCTTTAATTCAAATTAGTTAAATGGCCATGCTTTCATTACCGAGTGATCAAAAGTTGATCAGCCTTTTACTAATATAATTATTAATATTTAGAAAAACGTACATCAGTTAGTCCTTTCGGCCAAGTTAGAATGTGCAAACTGCTTGCCTTTCTAATGTCCCAGAGCTTATGTGCATGCTCCTTATGTATTTTGAAGCTGTGCAACGTCTCAGGTCTCGGCAGTGAAAGTTAAGCAAATTAACAAGGGGCCGCTCTATCAAGGAATTTTACTCTTACTCCGATTTGAATTATCCATACGCAGCTTCAGATGAAAAGCATGTGCTTTCTAAAGGTTTAGCTGGCTTTTACAAAATGTTTTTTTTTTATCTTTGTTGAAAGCACGTTGGTAACATCCGAGAGGACAAAAGTTTCCATTAAAAAATGTTTGTGCATTTCTTTGGCCAAAACCCGCTGTCTATTGAGCGGCAGTGATTGCCGGTTTGGATATCGTAAATAAAAATAAAAATGCACAGAAACTCCACAGCACATTGAGCTCACATCTGAGGCATGGCATGCATGCTTCATAAAACTGGTTTTCAATCACTTTAGGCCGCACTTGTCTTCGCCAGAGCAAAGCAGGACGAGAGCGCGGACGCGGACGAGGACGATGCTGAGGACGGGTACTAGCAAATCGATTGCATTATCTCGCATACCTGTTAGTCAACTTGCACTTTCGACTGGGGCCAGAGCCAGAGCCAGCCAGCTAGCCATTTTACTAGCTCAGGCAGCAGAAGCTGAGCTGCTTCTTCGGGCTCCGCGATGTGGTAACGTTGGGTAAACTGCAGCGGCATTGACTAAAAGCCAATGACCAAATGAAGTTGTGGCCATAGGAAACAAGTTTCACATTTTCTATACCATATTTGCAAGCGCACAGGCACAGACATCGTGTCCGTAATGATCAGCCTCATAATTATCGACTGCTAGGTAGGCTGACTGCATGCAATTTGCACTGCTTCAATTGCAAAATGCCAGCAAACTTTTATTGTTTGTCGGCCCGAAGGTTTTGAAGGTCGTCCCGATTTCGCAAAATACTGCTCCGAAATTTAGCCAAACGTACTCGAACTCGGCGAATCGGTTTCTGATTTGATTTGTCGTTGGCCCTGGTTCGGATTTCGATTTCTCACTTGTCTGAGCTCTTGCAGAGCATTGCGGCCTGAACTTGTTTTCAATTAGCCGTGCTTTGGGTCCAAGAGTTTAATTGAAAAGCTATCTGCACTGCACTGCTATCCCTGCAGGGGTGCTTAGACCGACTCGCAAAAGTATTTCTCAGGCGTAACGGCGAAACGGTGAAACGCAAAAAATACGCTGTGTGTACTTTACAAATGTTTTGTAACTCGCCCATCGAGGGGGCGTTAAACAAGGATGACATGAAATTATTATTTTCTCCTTGTTTTCCAGTTACAAACAATTCAGCTGGAGTGCGGTTGTGTGCTGCGTGGAGATGAATGCGTCGAGCACACATAAGTATATAGGTAAATGATTGAATACCCACACAATGCGGGGGAAACAAAGGACAAAATTGATTTATGTAGGCCGGGCTCGTATTGAGGGCTCTGTAAGTTGGTCTGTACGCTGGCAAGGGCCAGGAAGCGGGGACTGCTATTTGCGAAAATTATTGATTGCCGAATTTTTATTAAAGTTGGGTCGTGGGGGAGCCTCGTAACCGCCGAGCGAGCAGCCTATTATTACAATCTAATAAATGTAATGCAAGCACATGTGCCACAGGATACGCCTATTGTTGTGGCCCCAATATAAATAATTAGATTAAACTGACCTTGGACAATTTATCTAAATTATGTTTTTAAATTGATTGGTTTCAGCTTGCAAATCTCCCAGGACAATAAATATATAAGCAGGTGTTGTCGCGCAAGACGTTTGATCTTGGTTAATATAAAGTCGTCTGTCATAAAAAAAGAGGGTTTTCCTTGTTTACCCTTGTCAAAAACATCTCATTGCCTTTCGGTAATCAAATTGTTTAAGTTCCACCAGCTGGTGACATTTCGCATCCTAAGGCTAACTGGTCCAAGTCGTGCTCGTCGATTATTCACAGGACTTCGAGGGCGTGGAGAGCCAAGCAATCCATACGGAGAGGAGGTATATAATGAGTTCTTTTGATAGACTGAGTTGAGCCTGGCGCCTAATTATACCACCTCTTCTAATCAGATTTAGAACACGTAGTTCTTCACTTCTTCTCGATTGCCCTAGGGCACTCAGAGAATGCTCGGTTGACAAGGCAAAAAAATAGATTTATAAGTGTTATAAGGGCTTTATAAATCGAGACTGCTCACTAGTCAATGAAGCCAGGGGGTCCAAATGGAGAAGAAAGCTGTTGGCTCACTTCCCCGTCCTTCCTCTTGTCCGCAGCAGTCGCATTAAAGTTTGAAGTTTCAATTCTGATTCCGAGGAGAGGCTAACACAAGGTAGCACCGAATGTGGCGCAAAGCAGCACTCTCAGGAGCTGCTGCGCACTCAATTTCACTCTCATAGAATGCAAATAAATTCACTAGCCTAATTAACGCACTCTGAAATTGAAAGTTATGTTTGCGGCCCTTGAATATGCTAACACTTCAGACCTCACTTTAAATTGCACAATTTTTTAACCCTCTCTTTTGATTCGCGGAGCACGCAAGAAAAGGGATGTGTATGTAAAATTTTTGCAGGGACTTGCCCATTGGGATTACACATGGAAAAGAGGGAACAACAAGTGTTCCTCTGCCACTACTGTTGACACTCGATTTGGCACCTCCGTTCCGCTTCCGTACGGAATAAAGTTCAAGTTCTTGGCTATTTAGCTACAAATTATGGTTTGGGAGCAAGTACCTGTGCGATACCGCAAGCGCTACGCTGTCGCTGTCCGTGTTGCCAACCGTTTTGCAACTGAATCTGAGCTCGGCTACGCTGTTGCTGCTGATGTTGGTGAGGCTCGTGTTGCCAGCGTTGGTGCTGTTGGTCGTGGGGAGCCCGAAATCGAGTGCGCGAACAAAATTGGATGTTGCTGGTTGCCCCTCCGAACATGTCGGACCAACATGTTGGCTTGGGGCCTTTTGCTCATGTTTTGTTTTGCTTCTCTTTTCGTAGTTCTCTTTCAAAGTCGGCCCCGTGGGCTCGGGCGGCGTTTGGGGAGGCGGAGAGACAGATGGAGACAAGGGGCGAGAGTTTGGGTCCAGTTGGCTCTCGGCAGCAGGGAGTAGTGGCAGCGGGGGCGGCCTGTCCTCCTCAGCTGGGCTCCGTTGTTTTGTGGACTCAGCTTCGTCGCTGCCAATATCGATAGCATTCCCTTCCGGTATGCCCGCGATGGCTGACGCCTGCTCCCGTCTCTCTGGCACAGGCTCAGCAGGAGGCGGGGACTCCATATCCTCGATAGAGTGCGCCATTTCGCTGTCAGTAGCGGCCTTGCCTTGATTCTCGTTAGCAATGGTGTCCTGTGTTGTTGTTGCCATGTCGGACGGGTCCTATAAAAGAATCATTTAATTAAAATCTTAATCGTCTTCATTCTCACCCGATGCAATTAAAGCTCAATGAAATCAAATTAATTATGACATGTTTATATGTTTATTCCCCTTTCTGTGTATGTACATATGTTTAAAAACAAACAAAAAATAATCTCGAAGGCTTTTCTGTAAACTCCAATTAAAAAAGGTGTACTCCAGTTTGGCATTAATGTTTTGTAAGAATAATATAGGGTAAGTAAACTTTGACAATGAATTTTATAATAAAATAGGGAGAGATTTTGATTAAATAACACATGTGTAAAAACAAATAAACAATAATATTGAAGGCTTTTCTGTAGCCCTTATACTTAAATTAAAAATATAGAGTATATAATATAGAGTAAGTAAACTTTGACAAAAGATATTATAATAAAATACATAGGTGTAGAGATTTTAATAAAATAAAGTAAGTAAAATAAAAAACATTAGAAAATGGATTTATAAAATGGTGCGAGCCCCTAACGACCTCTAATATTTCTTGCAATTACTAATTATGCGACAAAGTTTCTCTTTTAGCTTTACAAAGATATCCATGTTGTACACCAGGTGATCGACTTCAGTACGGAAGGGAGCAAGACAGGCAGTGTCCTCAAAAGACTGCTTGGCCCGACGCAAGCGGCGGTGAATCTCGGCCAGATCGTGCATCTGGCTAATAGCTAGTTCCTGATCGGTGGATACCATGACTGAGAGCAGAGTGGCCGTCTCGACGCTAATCTTGTAATTGTACCCAGTGCAAGTATTGTGTTCTACAGCCTCGTCGTCCATGAGCACGGTGTGGGATTTCTCTACGGGCCCACTCTGCTGGGATCACTAAAGGCTGTTACCATCTTTATTACGGTCGGGTTACATCTATATTTACCATGGATAGCCCACTGATCAAACGGAAGTCCCGGTTCGGCTCCAAAACAAAGCGCGTCGGTAGTCCGCCGCCATTTGCAGTGTACTGATAACCTTCGGCGACGCGTCGAAACAACGGGTGCAAATCCAAGAGTTTGCAGCGATTCCTCATCCTCTCTGGCACCTGAAAGGTGTCTAAGTGGGGTAGAACCTCAGTCAGGAATATGATGCACACATCGTGGGCGCTGAGTTCCTTAGCCCAAGGGTCTTCCGATGACCACTCTAGCCAGGCGGAAGCGTCTTGAATGTAAAACATTCGGCATGAGGCTGTTGCGTAGACAATCAATTCCATGTACAGCACTGGTAGAGTATCCAATGAAGGCGTAGATTCCACAGATGCGGCTTCATTTGCAACCTTGTCCATTATATCAAAGAGTTAACACAATTTAATCGTTAACTTCACCCGTGCTTTCAGAGGTGCCTATGGCCCTTAATCGATCGATATGAATATCGATACATTTAGGAGATAGAAACACGTGCTCGGGACCATTGCGTGAGTTACCGATCTCAAAATTTCTTATTGGCAATCTGTTCCGACTGCTTCTCGATCACGATTAAATAAACTTTATATATATGATTATTAAACATAGACTTAGCAGCGACAGCTGCACCACAATTCAATGAAATACATGCTGCATATTTAATTAAACCCAATAGTAATTGAAGCCCTGCCTATAGCGGAGAAGGATTAATATTATCGATATTGCCATCGAGGATTTTGGCACCACTATTAACAAGATCAAAAAAGTTGGACAGCGAATTGGAGTAAAAAAAAAACGAATAAAGTGAGTGCCCTGCAGCAAATTGCAGTTAAGAAACAACTAAAGTGAGTGTCCTGGCAGGGCCGAAATGCTGGCGCGTACAGTGTCTAGGAGAACACCAAAGGGATCCGCCTGCGCCTGTCGAAACGAAAGCCAGGACTCAGTCTGCGTTCCTTACTTCTGCATATTTATGTACATATATATGTATACATACATATATGTGCATTTATTTAGGTATGTACATACATATGTATAAAAACTTACATAGTTATAAACATCACAAAAAAAATTAAGTCTAAAGTTAAATTACTAAAAGAACTTCTCCCTGTTTTACAACACTTGATTTTTTTCATACCATAATAATGATAAATAATAAAATAATAAATAATTAAAATTATGTATATATGTATGTATATGTATGTGTGCATGTATCAACTAATGAGGCCATACGAATGTCGTGCCCCACTTTTAAAACCCAATAAAGGGGCAAAATAAACTGCATACCTTTTTCGAGCGATCTCCGGCATCTGAGGGCAATATGCCACCCCCCGAATCCTCGCTGCGGGCGTCGTAAAACACGTCGTTGTCGTCCATCTCTGGTGCGCTCAATTCCACCAGATCCGTTGCGGTCTCCACGCTCTGATTATCTGGACTTCCTGAGGCTTTAAGCGGAGCCGAATCTGCTCCCTCTGGCTTAGGCTGTGTGGAAGCCAATCGCTTTGCCTTCTGATTGGCTGACGATTGTTCGATGGCTTCTATTTCCATGCTTCGCGATTTGGTATCATCTTGAAGACCCTCCATATTCGCCTTCAGCTCTTGGAGGTCGGAATAGGTAGCAGGAGAAGGAGGAGGAGGAGCTGGAATGTCCTTCCGGCGGAGGCTGGGACCTTGTGCATTCTGATGCGCCTTTGATCCGCTTGTGCGATGGTGGCGCTTGGTCGGCAACTGTTCTTCCAGGGCAACATTCAAGTGTTTAGCCCCGCGATCTCCGGTGTCTGCGGCATCGATAACAACTGTGGTCCTGGGCTTGGGTGTAAGCTTGGGGCTTAGAGCGCTTGCCTCCGCTACTGTCCTGTTGTGTCTCTTCGGAATCGTCCCCGTAGAAGAAGCAACGAGTCGATCCAATGACGGGTACTCCCTCCGCCCACTGGGCTGGCTCTTGCGCTTGCTCGGCGTGGGGTCTCCTGCAAAATAGCTCAGTTAGAACATATGTTCACGATACAAAGGCTATTCGATAGTATCACTTACTTGGTACTGAAGTAGATGGCAATGTGGTCTGCAACTGTAGACTGGTTCTGGGTGCAGGCGTGGGCTTTGCTCCGCCAGCCGGACGTCCCCTGCTCAATGGGAGCGTGGTCACTACGGGCTCTGGCCTGGGCTCCTGGGAGGCGGCGCGTTTGGGACTTGCTTTTGGATTGTGGTTGTTTGTGCTACCGGTCCTTGGGCCTCGTCGCGATGACTCTAAACTATTGTTCCTTTGCATTTCGGACTGATAAATGCTGCGTTTAACGTCGTTCACGTGTTTGAAGAAATCCTGCGCATATTTGTTCTGCTTCAGATCCAGCGGAGCTGTGAACTGCTGCGGCTGCTGCTCAATAGGTGGTGCCGCACTATCTTTTGGTTCCATGGGCTCATCCTGAGTACTTGATGGCAGGGTCCCAGCTGCCGTCTTGCGGGGAATACCACTGCTACCGCCACGCGCAATGGACCCGTACACATCATCAAAATCGGAGCTGAAATAATTTGACGAGCAGTCACAATTCCGACACTCGTACTGGCAGTTGTCCGAATAGCTGCACTTGTCAGCCCCAGTAAGAGGGACTCCGGCTCCCGAGCCCATCCCGATGACCCCATCCAAGCTGCAGCGGCGGCAATCGTAGCCGAATCTGCTCTCTGAGCTCCCGTAGTAGCGTCTCTGACCAGAGTTCGAGTACACCGAAAAGAGACTCGAGTCACTCACCCGTCCTCCATGTCGTCGATGAGGATGGCGAGCGTAGCGCTGGGAGTTGTCGCTGCTGCGGAGAGAGAACTCGCTGAGAATGGAGGCCTTGGAGTCACTCTTATACATCTGGGGGTCGTAGGGGTCCACTAGGATCTGGGACCCTCCGATGGGCCGGCTGGCAGCATACATCAGCGGGTGGAGTGGCGGTGCACCGCTAACAGCGTAGTATAGGTCTCCAGTTGCCGGTGCGGCGAAAACGTTGGCCTCCAGGCGCGCCATGGTATTGTACTTGTGGTAAGGCAGCGAGTCGCTGGAGGAGGAGGATTTTGTGTTCAGCCGCTGCAAGGAAGCCACGCCTGGGGCGGACCCTCCGTTCTGGTAGCCCACTATGTAGTGCTGCTGTTGCAGCTTGCGAGTCGGCGTGGCAGATCCGTGTGCAGCTCCGGCCCCGGACACTTGGGCCAAGAGAACACTGCCGCCCACGGCATAGTGGCTCGACATCGGATTGCCCATCATGGGTGTCTGGAAGGACCTCTGGTGGGTGTGGGCATGCGGGTGCTGAAGGTAGTAGCCGCCATAAATCTGGTGCTGGAGCTGTTGCTGTTCGCTAGGCGTTGTGGTCGCCGAGGTGGATGTGGTCGCCGAGGACTGCTGAAACTGGAGTATCGGATTATAGTCTCCGGTAATAGCCACTGGTGTTGTTTCGATTTTGTACACGCCTGGATTGTTGGGGTTGTATGACTGAAACTCCAGGATGTGTGCGGCCGGTGCAGACGAGGATATCCGCGCCTCGCTATTGTCCTCCTGGGGCCTATGTGTGGTGTACGATTCTAGCTGCTGTGGTTGGCCCTTCAGCTTGCTACCTGCCACGGGCGGCCCGCCGTGTTGTGCCAGACAAAACTCGCAGTTGTCCTTGCTGCACTGTTCCATGCAGATCTCGCACTCTACAAAAGCATCTGCCGCGCTTGCTTCGCTGGCCACGCTCATGCCATGTGGTAGCTTAGCGTCTTTGTCGGACAAGGCGGACGCGACGGACGTTGGAATGCCGCTTACTGCACCTGTAAGCGACGAGGACACAGTGCTCGGGGTATCCTTAAAGAAGATCTCCTCGTAGATATTCTCCTCGCTGCGACAATGGAGTTTCTCTGCCTTGGCTGCTTGAGCTGGCACCCCTCCGCCCCCAGCCGTCGTCCGTGGCTTGTCCACCAGCTTCTTCGAACTCTTCAAGCCCTCCTTAAGCAGATAGTAATTAAAGCTTTTGATTCCAATTTCGCCACGCAGGAAGCGTTTGCCAATAGCTACCTTCGTTGCCTCTCCGCCTGCCTCGACGGGTGCTGTGGCCGCGGAGTCCTGCGCCGAGCTACGAGCGGAGTAGACGTCGTCTAGTTCGCTGACTTCCGCCTGGGCAGCTTCCGTGGCGCCTTCACTATAGTACTTGCGGCTTCGTTCCTTGCGAGGACGGCTCTCGAAGTCGTGGATCTGCTTACCCACTGCAACTGCCGCCTCCCGTTGTGTATTGGGGTGGCCTGCGGTTAAGTGTCGACTGTTGTCGAGACTCAGGTTCCTCTTCTGCTTAGAGCTCCGCTTCTGAGCGACCTTTTTCTCGTATGGTACTCTTTCTGCTGTCGTGATTGCCAGACTGCGCTCCAAACTCCGCACCCGGCGTGTCATATTGCTGCCCTTGATGGGGTCGAGCGGCTCATTGTCAGTGCTGCTCGAATCACATTCGTAGTTCAAGCTGGCGGCTGTGCTGCCGGACCCTGCAGCAACCAATTGGGAGCCCTTGTTTTTGCCCTGTTTCCCCGTTACATAGTGATGGAGATCCTTGGTCAGCTGATGCCTGGCCAACAGGCTGCTGCATGAAGCGTCGGACCGCGCTTTGTGCTCTTGTAGGGGCTTGCCGGAAATGCTGCTGCGGCGCATGGGATTTGCCAAGTGGCTTATGTCCTCAGTATAGGCCGGATCATCGTATATACGTTCGCGCACCGAAGTGGATGAGCGGTCCTTCGTCTGCAAATAGTAATTAAGTGTGTGAGCCATGTGCCTATATAAAACTACGTGGTGTATTTACAAGGACGCACCTTAACTTTGTTCTTTTTCCGACTGCGGTGCGGTATCGTCACATCCGTCAATTTCAAAAGCTTTGGTCTCAAAGTCCGCTTTGACCCCTTTCCTCGCTCATACGTCAAGTCCAAATAGGTCTCGGTTGTCATCCTTCAGACTACGCACAAAACGATGCTAATCGGCTGTGATAGATGAGCAAACTTCTTTAGGAAACAGCAGTTACAGCCAAGGTCAAGACAGAATCTAGATTAAGCCTCTTTATATTATTATGTAGATGTTATTGGTAAGCTCCTCAGAACTCCAGAATGTTAAAAACATTTTTTCTTTTATGACTCTTGTTCCCGAAGCCACTAAACAAAAAATGACGGTTTAAATGTACCTCAAATGGTGGAATAAAAGCAATCTTGAAAAACATCATTACTCATTTGCTTACTTTTTTCTTGAAAACGATATTCCGACTAGTTATCCCAATTTTATCTGAGTCACTCATTTGCATTATATGATTTCAGTTCTAAATGTTATCGCATTAAGGGCCTTTAGGCGTCACAGCACTGTGAATTTTACCGTGAAACTACCTTAATTATTGAAGGCGAGGGTCGTTTCCCCTTGCGAACGGAGAAAGCACTCCCAATTTAGGGTGTGGCTGTGAAGAATGCGTAGCCAATGCATCAAGTCTAATCACTCCTCTTGGTTAATTCGCCACAGGATATTGGGGAACACAGGTACACTCTGCCAGTACCGACAGAGGTGAATCAAACATAGATTGGGAAATATGTGCGGCAGCATTTGGGGCAGCATTTGTTATTGTTCATTAGCTGCACCCGCGGCTGCGGAACACTCAACGTAAAAGGACACTCGGCTATCAAATTGCATATAAAGAAAATTCAGCCAGGCAGGCAATCGAAGTAGAAATAAAAGCAGAGTTTAAAGCCATTGTGAATCACTGTCGGAGATTAAAGCATCAACGCGAATTTCTGTATATTTTCCGTATTTCTGCGTATTTCCCGTATTTTGTAACTAATACACAGTCGTAATCATATATCCTTGTATACACACACTGTCATGCGTTTTGTAGTATCCTCGACGTGCCCTATTGTGTGCAATGCTTCGCCATCCGCACCACTGAGACGCGACGCCCAACGTTCGTTCCGCCCGTTACGTCAAAACCAAACTGAATTTGTCCGCGCTCGTGATTCCCGCAGCTTGCGAGTGCTCGTGAATGGCAAGGATGCTGAGCTGACGTACGCCGAGTCCAAGTGCCGAGGAGTGTGCTAGTGCCGGACAACATGGCAACACACACTTGACGCCTGCGCTCTGATTAGCCAGTTTTTGACAGTTCCACGCTCATCCGCAGCAATACTTTCACTGCCCAGAGTCCAGAGCCCAGAATCCGGACTCCAAGGTGGCCACCAAAAAAGGGTGCTTACTTGTTGAGTTGTGACTCAGGTTGATTCAGGCAGACACAGGATTTAATTTTCACCTATGCGCAACATCGCCGAGTGTTTCTTGGTTAAGGTTACCGACTGCTTTATGGTTCCCCTAACGACACTGCGCATGACTCACCCAGTGGTGAAGTAGAGTGCGTAATTGTTGATTGTGGAAATACTCATTTTGCCATGAGTAGTATGTGGAGGACTTCCGCGAACGAAGACCCACCCGACTCCGTCTCCCTTTATTTTGGCACGTGTTCACGCACACCGCTGCAGGACAGCAACATGTTGCTGAGCTTGCGTGCTCGTGTTTGAGTTAGTCCTGGTGTCCTGTATTTATATTGCATATTAGCACCACATCCTGCACGACAACGCCATCTGCCACATCGACTAAGCCAGACATAGTCATCGGCTTTTCCGAGTGTTTCTTCTGTTTTGGTTACCACCATTCATCCCCTGTTTTTAAATACTTTTATTATTTGTTGTTTGTATAACGATTAGAGGGAAGGTCCTCGGTCTTACATGTCAAATGTCAGCCCAGAAATATTACGAGACTGCTTACCGAAGAAGCACTGGGACGACCGGCGGAGCTTGGGCTGGGGCTTTTGCATGTAACTCAAATCTGTCACTGTCACCAGCAGATAGAGACACCGACACTTGAACACGAAGAGGATACGATAAACCAAGTCTGGAACGCAAGGGGCGTATGCCAGCACCAAGATATATCAATCCACAGGCATCGCAGCAAACATGTGCGAAATGTTCAGCTTGCCAAATCCAACGCCATGATAATTGAACTTGTTTCACTCTTCACGAGCCAATGGCCGCAACTTTCAATTTAACCAATCTTGGATTCGGTCCATTAAAAAGAGTTTAAAGGTAATAAATCACTGGGTTTTGAAGTTTCGGAGAATGTTAGGTATAGTTTAATATGGGACTGAGTACTCCTACCTAGAGGCATCATGCCATTTGGTTAGACATAGAGGCCTAACTATGTTAATGGAAATTTATTATACTCTTGAAGAGGAAACTATATATTGCCATGATATTTGCAACGCAGTGAAGGAGGCATCTCAGACCCCAAAAAGTATATATATTCTTGATCAGCAACACCAGCCGAGTCGATCTAGCCATGTCCGTCTGTCTGTTCGTCTGTCGGTTTCTACGCAATAGTCTCTCAGTTTTTGAGCTATCGGGCTGAAACTTTCGGCATAGTCTTATTTCTTTAGCACGCAGTACAGTGGAACGGCCGAAATCGGACCACTATATCCTATTGCTGCCATAGGAATGATGCCGAAATTAATGTAAAAAAATTTAACTTTTTTGTTTTTCAACGTATATCAATAAATTTCAAGATAGAGCAGTTTTTTACGGTTATAGAACTACGGTTTTAATTTCATTAAGATCAGACAGCTATATCGAATAGCTGCCATAGAAACGATCGGTCGATTTATAAAAAAAATGTAATATTCTACATGTAAAATGTAAAATCTACAAAATTTACATAATTTAATATTTTTTTTTAGCATTACCAAAATGGATCGATTTTCAATGATCCAGTTGCAGACTGCAAGGGTATACAAACTTCGGTATACCGAAGTTAGGTTCCTTTCTGGTTGCCCAAAAATTTTACCATTTTGAAAAATAATTTTATGCTAATTATGCTAATGTTTTCTTGACAGCCTCTTAACCCCCTAAAAAATTCTATATTTATCATTAAAATTGTCAAAAATCGAAAAAATCATGTGATTAAAATTTCTGAACTAAATATGCGGACTTATTAACATATAAAAAAATAGCACATAAAAGCTTTCCAAATTAAAATAAATGTCATCTTAGCTATGTTAGCTATTTTATCTATGTCATTTTTATACCCTTGCAGAGGGTATAATAATTTTGCCATGATATTTGCAACGCAGTGAAGGAGGCATCTCCGACCCCATAAAGTATATATATTCTTGATCAGCATCACCAGCCGAGTCGATCTAGCCATGTCCGTCTGTCTGTCTGTCCGTCTGTCTGTCGGTTTCTACGCGAACTAGTCTCTCAGTTTTTGAGCTATCGGGCTGAAATTTTCAGCATAGTCTTATTTCTTTAGCACGCAGTATATATGTCGGAACGGCCGAAATCGGACCACTATATCCTATAGCTGCCATAGGAATGATGGCGAAATTTATGTAAAAAAAATTTTAACTTCTCTTTTTTTCAACGAATTTTTATAAACTTCGAGATATAGTCGTTATTTATAGTTCTAGAATTACGGTTTTAATTTCATTAAGATCGGACAACTATATCATATAGCTGCCATAGAAGGGATCGGTCGATTTATATGAAAATGTAAAATTCTACATGTAAAATGTAAAATTTACAAAATTTATATAATTTGACATTTTTTTTTAAATAACCAAAATGGATCGATTTTCAATGATCCAATTGCAGTCTGCAAGGGTATACAAACTTCGGTTTACCGAAGTTAGCTTTCATTCTCGTTAAACTTTTACTTGTTCAAAAAAGCTAGCATATTTTTTGAATTATTTTCGTAATCTAAAATTGCGCGAATTTGAGGTCTTCCTGGGAGCCTCTTAAAGCAAAAAAGAAAGTGATGTCCAAAGGCCGTATGTCTTCCGATTCGCAATTAAAATCCTAATTATTTACAATTAAAATTTTGGAAAAAAAATCAGACACATTTTTTTTGTCAATTTTTCAAAATTTGAAAATTTGTTACATCATTAATATTGTCAAAAAATCGAGAAAATCATTTTCAATTTAGAAACTTTGCAGATAGTCTTCTTCTTATTGCAGTTACTATATATGTCGGAACGGCTGGAATCGGGCCGCTTAATCTTATAGCTGTCATAGGAGTGATCAGAATAGAATAAAAATTCTGTTTTTCAACGTATTTGTATAAATTTAGAGATATAGCTTTTTTTAACGGTTTTAAAATTACGGTTTTAATTTCATTAGGATCGGATCACTATATCATATAGCTGCCATATGGGTTGATTTATATGCAATTTGAAAAATCCACATGTAAAACGTTATTGAAATTTACAAAATTCGATATTTTTCAACATTTCCAAAATGGATTGATTTTCAATGTTCCAATTGCAGACTGCAAGGTATACAAACTTCGGTTTACCGAAGTTAGCTTTCTTTCTTGTTTCAATCCCAATATGTCGGCACTCCGCAAGCAATACTCATGATGATATAAGATACCATTTCAATGGCGAAGACCAAGCTCTCCCTGGGGGTAAATCAGCGATCAACTGTATTTGAAGTCATCTGTAATTATTAGTCGGGAATCGAGAGTTTGGAGCTCACTGCAAGTACACATATTGGTCATTTTGTTGATTCTCGTCCCGTTCACATTGGAGATGCATTTAAGGGGCTTAAGGCTCCATAAGCAAATAGACGAAATTGAGTCTTGATTCCAAAATAAATACAATGCTGCAGCAGGAACAACTAGGACTGATTTCCAGATTTTTGATTTCTATATTTCCGACATAACTATCAGAACCTAGCTGCATAGTATGTTAGACGATCTGCTCGGCCAACATCCAGAAGAGCAGCTTAGTTGAACAATGAACATATTAAATATTAGTTTGTTTTATTGAAATCTCAAGAAATCAAAAGGGACACCAAAAGCACAACGTTTTAATTCCTTTTGAATCCACGGGTCCAGTTTTTGACAACCGGCCTTGACTTGCAGTTCTTCTCCAGCTCGTCCGCCTGCATTTGCTCATCGAGCTTTCGCTGGTTCTCCCGAAACTGTGATATTGGGTCACCGAACTGGCTGTAGTAGTGCAGGACCTCGCGGACGTCATCGACCCCGTTGGTGCTTAGGACACGGAGGAACGCCGCGAGATCGAACAGGGTCGTGTCGTCGTCGTTTCCTGCCCAGCGCGGTATCGCGAAGCAGTTTGAGGGATGCATCTTGGTGGCGTTTCTATCCCAGTCCACGACCACTACTCGCTTCAGGTCTCGGTTGAGATTGTCCAAATTTTTCACATGATGCCCTTCAACAAAGTGCGTTGAGTCGCGAACCAGACGATACATAATGCAGCCCTTGGGATCAAGGGCGTCGAGCAGCGGAAACACCGTTACGCCTTGCTCTGCCGTGTAAACAACGATCTCAAAATACTTGGCACACTCCTCCAGGAATAGGTCAACGCCAGGACGTTTCTTGAAGCGCCAGCCTGTTTCGTACGTCCAGTCGGGGTGTATTAAAACGTCCTTAATCTCAAGCACCAGGGTATAGGCTGGCTGGACGTAAGGTGCCTGTAGGGGCTCCGGAAGCAGCTTCTGACTCGATGGCTCCTGGATAAATCGTTGAAAATGGTTCACGGACTTCCAGCATCGAGCCATATATTGTTGCATCTGTGGCAAATCGCTGAACTCATCAAGAACCTCGGTTCCCTGCTCGTCGAGAGTCGGCTGGCCAAAGTAGTATATGGCCCACAATGAGAAAAGTATGCCACCTACGCTAAAAAGTCCAAAGCCCTGCTGCATCCGTTTCCAAGCACGCTCCATTTCCCTCATTTCCTCCTCCTCCTCACGCTGGCGCTGCTCGCAACTCTCCTCTTCGTTGGACTCCATGCTGGTCTGGGGAAAGAGCTTTGACAGAATCTGCGTGGACGTCTTCTGATGCGTCGAGTAGCGTCGATGCGCAACATAAACCAATGACGCGTTGCAGGAGTGCGGTAAAAATCCCAAACAACATACAGCGCACCCTGCATCTCGAGCCCATCCAGCCCCCGTGCCGTCGGTCCGCAGGACCTGAAGTACATCGATCATGGGGCGCCACAGGCTCAAGCTGAGCGCCCGTCTAGCAATGAGTTGACGGCCAAGCCGCGGACATCTGCGCAGGAGCCGCGCGATCTCTCTTAAAGTCATTTGCAATGGAGTGCTTGAGGTGTTTTAGTTTCCAGAAATAGCCACTATTAAATTTGACATTTTTGTGCCAGCCGAGAGCAATGTAATTTGTTCTTCAGTGTGAAATATTTCGGTAAAATTTTGTCGCAGCAGACAGACGATTGAGCGGCTACTTTCTGACTGCGACTGCCAAACTCAAAGCCTTCATACTCTATTCGGCCAAAAGTCTCATAGCTCCGATGTTACTTAGATATCTGGCAGCCAGAAAGTGAGAGCTTTTTTAAGCAGCATCAGCCCAAAGTGCTGCATTTGAAATTCGTGAAAATTGCGGGTCCGCCATTTTGCGCAATCCTGAGCACCGCGGCATATCGCATACGTCCCGATGTATCGTATCTGTGGATGCCACAAAAGCTTACATATGTACATCGACCAACACAAATAAAGTGCAGGTGCAATTTTCTTGTGTTTATAAAAGCAAATTGCATTTGGCGTTCAAATAAGAAGCTACTGCTCGAGAGTTCAGAAATTCCGAAGACGGCGACGGAGATGAGAGCAGAGTACTGTTTTCCAATCTGAATTTACCTGCGGTGTTGTCCAGCTTCCCAGCTTTAGATCCATCGGGTGCGAATCCTATCCACAAGGAAAAGCTATTTTTACCGGCAGGCTTCTAGTGGAGACCCCAATAATGTCGCCACCACGTAGCTTCAATCGGGGATTCGGTAGCGGAGGTGGAGGTGCGTAGGCCGGGCTTATCTGCAAGGACAGCTTAATTTATCGTATTTCGATTTTTCCTCACCGCACCCAGTGCATGCCGGCCGCGTAGACAGACATGGCAGACGGAGCAGTCCTCGGCGAAGGAATGGTGGATTTAATCGCTCCGGGACGTCGGCGTCAAATGGCGAGTTCTCTGGTATGTTCATGTCTGAGGTCTCCGATTTATACTCACTGTCTTGTTTGAACAGATCTGCGAGGGGTTAACTGGGCCAATGTCCAGCTGGCTCCCTTTGAAAAGCAGTTCTATCGGGAGCACCCAGCGACTGGCAATCGTCCGGCCCAAGAAGTGGAGCGCTACCGGGCGCAACACGAGATTACGATTCGCGGAGAGGCGCCCAATCCCATACAGCACTTTGACGAAGTGTGCTTTCCCGATTACTGCATGAATGAGATACGGCGTCAGCGATACTCGGAGCCTACGCCCATACAGGCCCAGGCCTGGCCCATAGCCATGTCTGGTCACAACTTGGTGGGAATAGCCAAGACTGGCTCCGGGAAGACGCTGGCCTTTATCCTGCCCGCCATTTTGCACATCAATGGACAGCAGCGCCTGCAACGAGGCGATGGCCCCATTGCCCTGGTGCTCGCTCCGACGCGGGAGCTTGCCCAGCAGATCCAGACAGTCGCCAACGATTTCGGGTCGACTGCCTTTGTGCGCAACACCTGCGTCTTTGGCGGAGCACCACGGTCCCGACAGGCCAATGACCTAGAGCGTGGGGTTGAGATCGTCATTGCAACGCCGGGCAGATTACTCGACTTCCTGCAAGCCGGAGCCACGAATCTGCGTCGCTGTACCTACCTGGTGCTGGACGAGGCTGACCGAATGTTGGACATGGGGTTCGAGCAACAGATTCGCAAGATACTGGGTCAGATACGGCCGGACCGCCAGATACTCATGTGGAGTGCCACTTGGCCAAAAGAGGTGCGTCAGTTGGCCGAGGACTTTTTAGGCAGCTACATACAGGTGAGCAAGGGGCCGTTGAGAGAGATGAGATGATGCTAGTCCGTGATGGGATAGACAAATAACAAAACATTTCCGGTAGATCAATATCGGATCATTGGAACTGTCGGCCAACCACAACATACGGCAGTACGTGGAAGTGTGTGTGGAGCACGAGAAGGGAGCCAAGCTGAAGGAGCTGCTCTCGCACATCTATGACCAGCCGAGCGCACCCGGAAAGATTATCATCTTTGTTGCCACCAAGAAGAAGGTCGACGAACTGGCACGCTTCATCAATGCCTTTGGGGTTGGCGTCGGATCCATACATGGTGACAAGTCGCAGGTTGACCGCGATAGCGTGCTGAATGACTTCCGCAGCGGACGAGCTAACATTCTGGTGGCAACTGATGTGGCTGCTCGTGGCCTCGATGTTGACGGCATTAAGTACGTCATAAACTTTGATTTTCCGCAGTCCTCGGAGGACTACGTGCACCGGATCGGACGAACTGGACGTAAGCATTCGACGGGCACTTCCTACGCCTTTTTTACGCGCAAGAATGCCAAATGCGCCCGTGCTCTCATCGATATACTCCGCGAAGCCAATCAAAATGTTAATCCGGAACTGGAAAGCTTGGCTCGCGACTCGGGAGGCCGTGACCGGCATCGTGGAGGCCGGGGATCCATCCGAAATAATGGAAGCGGTGGTGGAGGCGGCGGATCGTCGGGAAGATATAACAACAGTGGTGGCAGATCGAGCATCTTTAACAGCTTCAACACTAATAATGCCGGTAGATTCGGGGGCAGTGGGGGTGTCCGAACCGGTGGATTCAATAACTTCGCGAACAATTCACACACTGCAAGCAGAAGGTTCAGCTCCGATGTAAATTCAAATAATAGAGGAGCATTTCCAAGCGTAGCAGGTACCGCGAGCTTTGGTAATTTGGACCTATCGCTCAGCAAGACAGAACACCGTTAGTTTAAAACACCTGTTCACCCATTATACCCTTTCAGAAGGTATTCAAACTTTGCTAGGCAGTAAAGAGACATTTCCAACCTCATTTAGAATAAATATTTACTTCTCATCGGATAGCTAGTCTCCCAGTTTGACTGAAACTTTCTTCTTGACACTTTGAAAACATAATACTTGGTCAATTTCCGTAAATTATGGCGGAAACCCTGCCTATCGTTAGAGTAAACATCGATTAAATTCTGGTTAAACAAATAAAAATACCCTTTTTAAAAATCTTTGAATGAAACCATGTTTTGATTGGATTGTTTTTACAAATATGTAGGATCTAGCATCTAAAAAACCGCTTATAAAATGCAAAGCATCTGCTTTTAGTGCATAAAATGCTTAATTACTAAAGTTGTTCAATCGTGAGACGAAATGCGACGAGCACCTGAAAGAAAATAAGTTAATATTCACCAAGTCAGACTGCCTGTAATGTCACCTTTCTCCTTCTGCTTCCTATCCTTTGCGGCACGGTTCGGTCCATGTTGTTTTCCGGCTGCTGCGTTGCCATTTGCCTTGCACTTCCTGTTGACGGTGCGGACGGGATCGCAATTGTGGTCACTGCCGCCGACCGCCTCTGCCTGCAGTTTGTCCTCTCTAGTCATTTGTCCGGCGCTGCATTGCGACCAAGGACCCTTCTCATAGCGACAGCCTATCCGAAATAAAGTGTAGAAAATAAACGTTAGCTATAATATAACTCTTTAAAATGATTCCGTGGATGTGATTATATTCCATTCTATTCTGGTGTGTGGTTCAGGAAATGCAGAGAAACAAAATGGACCGTAGGTGGGGGAGCAGGAGCAACCTATAAAATAGTTGACGCTGAACGGGGCTGTCACTAATTGGAGGACACACGCTGCGGCAAAAAGTGCACTTCGATTTTACAGGCACGGGTCGTATATAGGTCAACAAGAATGATTAAGTGGTGCCGTTGGGCCTAATTAGACAGCGTTTGCACAATCCAAGTCATCTGCGGGATGCCTATGGTTTGGCGAGTGCTTTCGATGATTATGTAATGGCCACACCACTGGCACCCACCTTTCTTACACTTCTTCTGTATAGTTCGTGTTGGCAAGCAGTTCTGCTCTCCCTTCTTCAGGGACAGGACTCGCGTGCGAATGTTGGTCTTGGCGTCACAGTTTGACCAAGCGCTCTTGGCGTAGCGACAAGTTGACGCTGCAATAAATGACATGGAAATGCTGAAGCAACTAAAGTTTGGGCAATGTCCTTTCTTACCATTGTTGGGCGTCCTCGGCTTGGGGCCTGCTCTCTTGCCTGCTCCATGATGGAGCTGATGGCCATGCTGTTGTTGCTGCTTATTTCCCTGTCGTGGCTTTTCCGCGTTCTTGTGTCCTTGCTTGTGTTTGGGCTGCGAGTGCGGAGTCGGTGCACTGCCATTTTCCGCGGCCAGCGGTTTTTTGGAACCCACTTTGTGTCCTCCCAAATGATCTTGGGACTTATTCCCCTTGCGGTTATTCCTAAGGCGGTGAGTGTCCCCATTGGTGGCGGGTGTGGCGGCTGCCTCCTCCTCTACAGCCCCACGAGCCGGACGCAGGTGTACGACCTCGCCCTCGTCCGTCTTCATTACCAGGTGGATCCCAGCTACCGCATCTTGGCTATCAATCTGTGCTAGTACCACTAGTACCAATTGCGAAACCGTCGTCAAAATTAGAAAGAGATTCATAGTTCCGGTTGGGGATCTAAAGCCAAAGAAACGCTTTTCGATTATAATATTTTTTAATAGAAAGAAAGAAGATAAGACTCTAACCATATAGAAAAACTTACAAACTATACTTTGAGTAACTTTAGGCTCAGCTCGCAAACTGAAACTTAAATGTAAGTTCTCGAGATAAAGCGGAATATGATAGAACGTAAGCGTAGAGGAAAACGAAGGATGTACCTTAGGAAACTTAAAAAACCAATGAATTGGAAAAAGTTTTTGAAAACTAAAAGTTGCCAGAATGCGAGTATAATTAGAATTAAACGATAATAATTATCATTTTGGGGAATCATACTGAAATCATCAGGTTTATTATCGCAGTACATCTGGCGGACATGTGTCTAAAAATGTTGGAACCGACAAAAATACAGACAGAAGATATTTCGGTATGATGAAGCGTGTACCAAATTGATTTTTTTTTAAAACCAGATACAATTTGTCCTGTATCTTTATTCAAAATGTAAAATGTACACTTGCAACCCTATCCTCTAAAATCTAAAATCAGTAGTTTAGGAACTCTTATATGGCTATCGCTCTTTCACTCGACGCACTTCTCCTCAACAGGAAGGGGTGTCTCAGGCCTCAAACATAGTGCGCGCTGAGACGAAGACGAAGACGAAGCTGAAGACGATTTGCTTGTGTTTTGTTGTTGTTCATACAAACACAAACACACAAAACACAAGCAAATCGTCTTCAGCTTCATCTTCATCTTCGTCTCAGCGCGCACTATGTTTGAGGCCTCAGTCTTGTTTTTGTGCTGCGCGCGCACTGGCAGTAACCGAAACCGCAAAACTCACTCAAATCTCAGAGAGGAAATGTCCGGGCATATGCGATGTGGGTTCAAGTTTTAAGCTCTGGGTGCATCGACTGCAAGGCGAGAAATTGCCTCGAGGAAACTGCTGACTCTACTGGAAGACTGGCGGATTGCGGCTCGCGATCGGCACGCTCGCATTCAGAGCTGTAGCTAAACTGAGTGGGCGAAATGCCACGGCTCGCCGGACCCGAGGGGCTCGGAAACTGCTCAATTCCAGGAGAGAGCGCAATGAGAGCGGCGGAGAGAGGAGAGCTATTGAGACATGCTTTCTTGTACCATCAAAAATTGTATATACACAGTGATGAAAAAGTCCAACTACTACCACTGCATGCCATCGGCTGGCTCCAAAATAGTGCTTAAGTATTGCAGACTTTTATTGAGAATCCCTCAATATTATTATATTAACAAATGGCAATGGATAAGGACATTAACAACTTCGATTACAACTTGCAAGCTATTTTTTTGGCACTGTATTATGAGAATCCAGACCCCTTAAATCTTGTTGACTTTATTAATAAACGTTAAATGCATTCTTATCAGTAACACACCCGGTACTTGCAGAGTATGTTCAAGTATATTGAACTCTTGGACATGTATTTGATATGGAGAAGGTATTACTTGAGGCGAAGGAAGTTTGTTTTAAATGAGCTTTCTAGCTAGATCAAGATCGTAATCTATGTTGCATCGATTTCTTAAACCTTTTGTCCTGCTAAGAACCCATGGTTATGCCGCAAGGTCGCACCTTCCGGCCGGTGGATTCCGGGTATCTGCTAGTCGGGACACTTAACACACGTCTTGTTCTCTTCTTTATTGTGATCGATGATGTACATACATATGTACATGTACAGAGGAAATGCAAGGGACTCACATTCATATCTGAATGGAAACAAACTGAATGTAAACAATGACCATGCGTTGTGTAACAGATTGGAGTTCTTCGAGCAGTTTTACAATTATGTATATCAAAATACGAGTAGATACAGTTTTGAGCAAGTTTCAGCATACATCTCTCTTTCCTAGTTCCCAGTTCCATTTCGTTTCCGAGACCTCAGTCAAAACATGTTTTGAGTGATTTCCCTGCGAGAGCGATTCAGCTTGGTAAAGAAACAAACAGCGGAGCAAACAAGGAAAATAAACAGCGAGAAATAACTGCATGCTACGGGGGAAACCATAAAAATAATTTAATAAAAACTGAGATTTTTGCTATATCTTACTTATTCCTTAGCACCTTTCCCCGGCCTTCGATCTTCATCTTCCGGATCTTCCCTATGTCCTGCCTCTTAGGCTGATAAGTGTCCTGTGTAAAACTTACCTCTACTATAAGTCCAAATGTACCACACTCGCCAACTATAGCCTTTTGTCCTGTACATTTTCTACTTTTGATTATTAGTTCTCCGACGAAAACCTGCGTGGCCGTAGGCAGTTTTATAGCAGCGGTAGTCCGTGAGAGCCACAAGCCAGGCTCTCGAGCCTGACACCTTACCAGCGCACCAATTCCGCTGACCGAAATGGCTTTGATAAAATAATTATTCAAAGGGTTATTCAGTAATATTTGTATTTATTAAAGTTCAGTTACTTTTTGTTCTTATATTGTATGCGTCTGCATGTATACGTATGTAAACAAATTTCATTTTACTTGGGGGCATTTGCTTATGTACTCGAATTCCTTATGGAACCAAGAGACTCGCCGAATTCTGCCCCTAACGATGATGTCTTTATGAATCAGCATGCTGTGAGTGTGAATGTGAATGTGAGTTTGAATGATATGGGTATGGGTATGGTTATGGTTGTAAAACTGCTTACAGACAAATACACCAAGTCGTAGTTAACGTTCTAAGTTTATATGTGTTTATTAAAAAGATAAACCATGTCTTTGAAATGGTACAATTTTGATCAGAATATGTATGTGTATGTCGGTATTTCGACTGTATTATATTAATTGTCGGGGAGCTGGTGTCCCGTTCCCAAATGTGGTTTACTTTAATTATTCAGTATTCAGTGAAAGTGAGCTGTAAACTACTTTAAAATGCCAATCGCCTACAATGCAGTCACGACGGATCTCTGATCCTGACCCGCCGTGTCCACGTCTGTGTCTTTCTTCTTTCTATAGTAGGTTTTTATTTGTATTTTTACAATATTTACACTAAGTGTTTTTAAATTTATTATCTGCGAATGACAAATTTCATACCGTCCATCGATCGTCCCTTGCTGCAGTACCGTTCTGTGTTACTTGAGATCAGATACAGAAGCTGATACTTGCCAAAATGCCACATCAATAATCAGATTAAATGTTTGGTTTTTATTTTTTTAGATTTACGGTTTACGGTTATTAGTATGTAAAATTCAATTAAAGAACAACTCTAAATGTATGGAAAGGGCTTGAACAGTCATACACTTTCAGAGGCTGCGTTTAAGAATTGATATTTTTTCCGATAAGGCATTTGCCCTTCCAGGTTTTGTAATTTCAGAGAATGCATTACGTAGACTTGGATTGGATTTATGTTTTCTTTTTCGTTATCGTTTCTTGAATAAACTAAATAATTAGGTATTTATGTATGTAGGTATGGTAATGGTATTGTATGAATATATTCTATATTCTGCGTTGCATAAATACGTTAAATTCCGCAAAGTTGCTATTATGTTTTACAATTGAACGTACTGTCGTTAAATATTAAGTGTAAGTGTATCGTTTGCTGAGAACCAAACTACAACATTTAATCAATATGCGCATTTCGCTAAAATGCCTTACGGGTATACATAGCAGACATGACACGCCAGTTGATGCCATTGTGATTTCACTGTTTCTTTTGTTATAAATATATTATAAAATAGGCAGGTTAAACTTAAAGTAGTTGCCTCACACACGGGAGACACAAACCAACATGAGGATGGGGGCATTGGAAATTATCGATTATCGAATCACTTAAACACGTCCTTTGCGAGCGGCTGCATGAAAATGACAAGAAGTAGAGAACAGAGAACGTGGAAATAATTGTTGTGAACTCTTTGAAGGGGTTGAAATTGAATAAAGTGTAAGTCTCGCGAATAACAGCGGAAAACTTTGAATTAATCGGTATCCTGCTGTTTTGATTAATCTATTCACACTGTCATATTTATTCTTCTGTTGCAACAGCAAAGCGAGTGCAGCGGACTGACAAAGACTGTTTAGTGCCTAAAATTCGGAGCTTGGCAACTGACCTTTATCCTTGTTCTTACGCTGTTCCTTGGCACTCTTATCCTTGGACTTGCCAGGCTTGCAGTTCTTCTTGATGACGCGCGTTGCTTCACAGGAGGGATCACTGCTCGTCTTTAATTTATCAGCCCGAGTCATTTGTCCAGTTGCGCACTCCGACCAGGAGCCCTTTTCATATCGGCATGCTGTGGGACAAAATGTTAAGTACTCGATGTAAAGCCCCTTTTACCCGTTATTACCTTTTTTGCACTTCTTTTGAATAGTGCGTGTTTGGTCGCAAGCTGGATCACCCTTCTTTAGTGTCAAGGTTCGAGAGCGAGTATTGGTTTTCGTATCGCATTCAGTCCACGGATTCTTGCCATATCGGCATGACAAACCTTTTAGAACGAGAAGCACCTAGAGTTATTGCACACCCTGGCCACAATACAATCAACAGACAGATCCCCGGAAGGCGCTCTACATAAGTCCTCGACTCACCATCGCTCTTGGTGCCGCGCTCGTTTCTTATTAGGACTTCGTGATCGTCTTCCTCCCATACTTCTCCCTGAATTGCCGTGGTGGGCTGGGTCTGCTCTGCCACGGGGAGCGCGAGAGGAGTCTCTTGGCCCTCTGTGGTTCCCCAAGCTGTGCTACACAGCACCCCGGACCATGTCACAAACGTTGCCAGTAAAAGCGCGTTATAATGATGTCTCATGGTGTGACTTCTGCTGCTGCTCCTGCTGCTGCCTACTGCGAAAAGAAAAAGAGAAAACCCTATACCTTAGCACAGAAAATATGGTTGATATATTCATCGAAATAGAAACGGAGTAGCAACGGAAAAGCTCCAAGAAGGGAGAAAAATGAGGTCCGCTTCAACTTAAAAATTCTTATGTCTAATATGTATCTTAAAATCGAGAGGAGCCCCTTTTCGTCTTATATCCGTGAGAAAAAAAGCAACGCATTTGCCCTGCCCGTTTATTTCCATATACAGCACAATTGCACAGGAGCCATGAATAAATTTGACACATGCTCTCTTTTTCGTCGGCAGTCTAGGGGCACTGGTTAAAAATCAATTTATGCACACAGTTTTTCTTCGCAGATTTGTGAAATAATTTTGTACTGGCACGGAACAGATCAGAGTAGGGACCAACCGTTAGTTATACACACAAAACAACTCCAGACTCAGACACGGCGCAGAAAAGCTGTTGGTGACAGATAGTATCAACTGCTCTCGTTGCACGACTCTTCGAAACTGAGCAGAAAGATATAAGGACATCAGCATAAAAGGCCACGGAATGTATAGTATCCTACAGGATTTTATGCTCCTGCGGAGCCCTTTCTCTCGCTTTCGCGTGTCGTATTTCGACGGTCGTGTGTACTGAGAGAGTGCGCAGCAGCGCCAGGACTTTTTATCAATGAGCTGCGCATGTTCTACATATAAATATTTTACATTCTATTTTTATCCTGAATGCTGCGTTGCCTAGCTTGCTTCTCTCCTGTGCTTGTGCCATTGCCTGTGCCTGTGGGTGGCAACAATCTAGGAGAAAATAAACACGCTCCGGCCAAGTGCTAATCCTGAGTCGGGTAAATCGAAGCATTTCCAAGGGAAGTTTTTGAAGCTATCCCCAATGGCGCCTTTAAAGTCACACGGCTTAGTCTCTCGCTGTTTGCTGCTTAGGTGAATAAATTTGGCCCTGAAGCAGGTCTCTTGCTCAATTCAGCGACGAGACTCCATAATGGCGTAATGCCAGCCCTAGCCCCACCCAAAGTTACATGCATATTGCGGTCGATGCGTCGGCTACGGTGTGTGTGCCAAGCTGACAGCCCCTTCTGCTGGCCCACCGATGCCACCAGCTCGCGATGAAGCATCCGCAAACTTTCTGTAACCCCATATGTTTCGGCATTTAAATTTACTGTTTACAATCTTCTTAGGATAAGCAATATATATGTATATGTACTTGTCCAAGATGTCTGGACTGATTTGCCATTACTAATCCCATCAATCACCTGTTGTTACAAACAATCATACGCATATCCATTACACCTCTTCATGCCAATAAATATACGATTTTTCCAACTCCAACTCTGCACAAGGGCTGATGGAATAAGAAGTGGGTTGGTTAGTACGCTGGCAATAGGCGACAAATCAAGCGGAACATTGTACGCCGTGCAATAAGGACAATGGGAACTGCGCCACAGCCCCAGCCCCAGCTCCGGTTGGCCCTTCTTCATTTGCACTGCGAATTGCGAGGCGCCGTAACAACCTACGACCTGGGGTCAGTATGTAGGCGTTATTGAGTCCAACAGCTGTCATAAAATTTAATAATGCAAATGTAATTAAGTCACCTGACCCGCCTGAGCCCCACACGGTCGGGCTGTCGGAATGTCGGGACGATGGAGCGGCTGTCGCTCCGTCCTGCAACCGCACCTTAAGCAAGCAAATCGATGACGTTGCCCGACACTTTTATATGGGAAGTGGAAGGCCCTAACATGGCTTGACTTCGTTGCCAAACAAAATCTTCGTTACCAAAAACTTTACTAAAGCATTCAGAACTCATATATTCGAATCTCTTATGTCTTTAGAGATTTTTCTAGTTATTCTCACTTGACCTACATATGTACATACATACATTTATACATACATATGTACATAACTTAAAGCCATATGGCTATAATGACATTAAATTAACAGACATTGTTCCTGTGTTTCTAAGGAACTGGGACAGGAAAGCGCTACTGACCTTATTGGGTATATATTCTCGATCAGCATCAGTTTTCAGGAGAATAGCTACTGTTGGGCCAACTTATGAGTCATAAGTCGTGGTATCTGAGAGATTCGCACTTTTTGACGGTATTTTTCGCACTTTATTACTTAGCTTAGATATGTTCATGCATTTTACGTTCAGTGAAGACCAGCCGTGTGAGTCATTAGACAGTCATCTGAATGCTTAGGCGACTCCATAGTTTTCCGCGAGCTGCAGACAACATATCGACGAATCTGGACCGCGTCAACTGAACGTGAATGTGAACGAACAAAGCCGGTGTTCGGTGTTCCAGTCAGTTGAGCAACCCCATTCAAACCGAATTCCGGAACAAAAGCTCCCGGTTAAAAAGTTGAAGTTATCATTGATTCTTTGGCCAGAGCCCAGTGTTCTGTGCCCGTTTCCATGGCAACCCTTGGGGTTCAGGAACATGAAGCGAATTAGCATGCATCAGCGCTTAGGTCCCGTCCCCCAGTGGTTATCAGTTGTTGGATAGCCGTTCGAGTCGGCAGCAACTTTGGCTCCGTACAATCTGTGACAGAGGGGACAGTATATAACCACATACATATACTGGAATACGAATTCTTGAGGAACAACGACCAAAAGTACATAGCTCTTACCTATATGTATATATTCAAAACTCTTATCGAACTCCGCGATTAATCGCAGACGCAAGAGCCGCTCCTTAACCTTTCACTGAAAACCATGGTGCAATTACTATAAGCAGCCGATCGACATCACACAAGATGGTCTTCACGCACAACTCGGCCAGCACAGCCGAGCGAAAGATTTGCCTGTGTTGGTTCTTGATCTGGGACATTTTGCTGTCCCTTACACTGTCGGTGTCTATGCCAGTAATCGACAGCGGCTCGGCCTGCAAGGCTATTTCCACCTGCGATCCATTTCTGCCTATCTGCGCGACCGCCACAAACGAGCACCAGTTTTTCTACAGCCATTGTGAAATGTTGCGGGATATATGCCTAACGGGAAAGGGTAAGTGAAATGCCACTAGATATAGCCCTTAAACACTAGCTAATAACCAATCCGTATATTATACAACAGATTGGAAGTCGGACTACTTAAGCCACTGCAATGTCAACAAACTCTAGCCATCATGACTAGCCTGTTTGTTGTAGTGAGTCAGGACAACATTTTGCACATAGACTGAGACTGCTTATAGGAAACCAGTGTAAACCATTCGATGTTGATATATACAAACATTTATAATAAAACGGCTTTAAAATATTAAGCTTATTCAATGCGACATGTAGAATCTATTGACTATGAATCAAATCGGCCAGCTTGTTACGTCTGAACTCCTTCCTTGCCTCGTCGAGAAGAACATTGTGCAACAGATTCCGGTTCTGTGAGTGGTCAGTCGCAAGCGTGGGGTACGGATTGCCCCTAAGTTCCAGCACAGACTGTCTGTAGTAAATGCCGGGATAATCTCGAGGAGCCTTGTACATGCGAGTGTAGGACAAGTTGTAGTTCTCATAGCGCGGCACCAGCACTTTGAAGAGCTTGTGCACTAGCTGCTTCTCCAGGAGCCAATAATCTGCCAGTTCCATGGTGGCCTTGTGGCGGTCCCCGTATCGTATGGCATTGGAGATGAGCTGCAGGAAACACAACGTGTGGTAGGAATGAGGAATAGGGCGAAAGGCGTCCCATGTGGGCTGGGGCTTACCAGCTCGGCGTATCCACGAGCCTCGTCCGCTCGATTGTAGAAGAGTTCAATGCGTTCGTGCTTCACCAATGCCGTGACAGTCTTGCGTAGCTTCAGCAACCGCCCCTCCGGTCCGTCCGGGTTCTTCAAATTACGCTTATTGGGTCTCACTGCGATACGCAGCTGTGACATTAGTTTAGTTACATCGGCTTGATTCATTTTTCACGAATTTGTGTAATTTTTACAAAACAAGAAATCACGTAATGAGCCGGCGAACAGCTGGCGGCCAATCGATTAGTCAGTGGCGATGTTTTGGCGGCTCGCTCAATATATCGATACCTTAGTCAAAAAAAGAACAAAAATACGCAAAATTGTGAATTTCTTTATTTCTAAATATCTATATATATTTGTATCTATTTAAGCTAGGTGCTGCAGAATGCCCTGTCGCACAAGCGACTCCACCTGTGCCCGCGGCAAGTAGTGCTGGCTATTCTTCTTCAGGTGGATCACCTCTCCGTCCTCAAGCTCGAATTTTCCATAGTCCTCCATGCAGCGCACCTCTATGTACAGGGACTTGGGCGGGCGCAAGTGGTTGGTGAGATCAATGCCCTGCCCTTGGCTGTAGCCGGCGCTGCACATGTACGCCGCCAGGGATTTGGAGTAGTTGTTGAAGAACTGTACCTCCGGCTCGCACAGGACCTGCTTGATGTCTCCGGGAATAATGGGGCCAAACTCCCAGCGCAAGGCCTTGATACGCTTGGCGCGCTCGTAGAGATAGGCCAGCAGACACCGCTTGTTCCGCTGCAAGGCCGCGTGCCGGTAGTTTAGCAGCGGCCACAGACTCCGATCCCCTGAGGCGTTATAAGTGGAGGCCTGCGCCACGTTCTCCTCGAAAATGGCCTTAATCTCCTCAAGCACCTGGCGCACACCGTCGTCGTCGAAGGCTGGAATGGTTTGCGAAGATCTTTCCAACTCCTTCAGCAGCTCGAAGGCCTTGTCGCCAAAAAATTTGTTTGGCCGGCTCATTGTTGTTGTCTGTTATTTTTTTTAGCGATGTTGCCAATTTAGCTTTTTTTCCACTAGATCTAGCGATTTCGATTGACAAATTCGAATTAAATCGGAAAATAGCGGCTAACGGAAAATACAGTTACTTTCCAAGCGAAATGGGTCTCATTTTATGTCCCTCTGAGAGCGGAGAGAGTTGAAAATGCACCGCCTGCAGTATTGGCGCTCTTACCGTTTGCGTCACGCTGAATTCCGATGAGGGGCGTCGCCGTTTCTCTCTCTCTTCTCTTATCTCTCCAATTCAAGGCAAAGGCCCTTTGCAGTGTTGGCGCTCTTGTTGCACTATAATTCCCAACGGGTTCTAACCGTCAGCAAGTGGTAACCACGCTTAATACTAATGAGGGGCGCAGTTTTCTTCTTCCTCTTCCCTTCTATTTATTATTATATTGTGTGACAGTGCCTTCCGTTTCTTCCATATCTCTCTGAGAACGGAGCGAGAGAGCTAGCATTCAAAGCTATTATCTTATACTAGGATCGCCCAGTGGGGGAAAATCCCCCACTCTACCAACTGTCGACGTCTTTTCATAATGCAAACAAACGATGTTCTATTTCAAATGAAACATTTTATTTTGAATGAAAGAAGATTTGAAACATTCCCTGATTATGTGCAGTAACATCCAATCAAGAATTAAAATGAAGATTTGAAACATTCCCTGATTATGTGCAGTAACATCCAATTAAGAATTAAAATGATATTTTGGAACTTCCGAATATTTTGAAGTCGATTTGATCAAAATGCAATATCAAAACCTTCTAATAAGAAATCGGTATTGTCCACATGAAAATTGGTATTAGTGACAATGATCTTGCCATCGGTTTCGCAAGTTTGGATTCTCTTGCTGAGAGCCAATTCCAATAGAATTTCATTGCACGGATACCGATCATAAATGGTGAAGTACATTCCTGAAATACAAATTGAATTGATTAATGTGAGCAAAATGTGAATTGTACAGTTCCGAACTTATTACCTCTCAATTAGCCTCATGACGAACGTGTTCTACAACTAACTTGATTCAGTCATTATCTTATTTTGATATCTCATGAATGACTTTCAATGTTGCAATACTTCGCGATATACAATATTTTGGTAAACACTCTGTCATCTCGAGCTAAGTGACCTTGCCATTTATGCTCGCTTATGAAGATTCTCAAACCATCAAACGATCGAACACGGCTCGCCGCTACATACAATTGCCCGTGTGAAAAACTGGCTCCCTCAATAATAAACCAACTTTACTGAATGTTTGGCCTTGTGATTTGTTTATGGTCATTGCAAATGCTGGAATCACGGGAAATTGAGTACGTTGGAAGTCAAAAGGCAATATTGTTCCCGAATATGTCAAGTTTATGCGACAATTAATCGATGTGATAGAATGAAAGACACTCACCGAAACAACCTTTAGACTGACGCTTCTACGATGTGAATAACGAATAACTTGAACAATCGCAATTCTGAAATTATCTTTTCAAAATAACCACGTTCTTTGGATTCACAATTCACTTTTGCCAAACTCACCAATTTTCTCCAGTTTTTCTGCTTAAATTTGAACAACTTTTGATTTATCGCAATAGAACGGAAAAGATTTCCAATGCTTGCTTCGTTAAATTGTTGTTGTTTCCGTTTCGTATGCTTCATATACGTATTTCTCGTTTACCTGCACTTAACAGGTAACATTGTCAAATTCAATTTTTTTTCATATTCTGCACATCTACAAATTAATACGAATCGAATGGTATATTCCGTTTCAAAATCGGTTAACGGGAAGTAGGGGAAAAAGGGATTACTAAAAAAGGCTTAGCCTATTAATATATAGATTATTATATCATGTGGTGAGTGGTAAATTTAGCTATTTTCGCCTTGAACTTCTGGCAACACTGCTCCTTCCCTCTATAACAGTGTTGCCAGGATATGAATGCTCAAATAATGTAGATTCTGGTAAAAAAAAAAAAGCTAAAAAGGCCTAGTTTTAATTAAATAAATTAGTTTAACTATTTGCTAATTTTTCTGCTCACCTAAATCCTTTGTATTTATTTTTTGTATATCGATATCATATTCATGTGGCAAGTTGTAAGTGTGGCCAACGCATATCTAAGATATCAAAAAAAATAAACACTTATAGACTTCTGCAGTAGACTATTTTTGCAAGTCTAAATTAATGACAATTAAATTAAGGTCGATTAAGATTGAATTTACGATCATATATATCATATCCCACCCGCGACGGTCACTTTGTTGGGCTCATGTACCTTACGTCTAAAAGCGTTACGTCTTTGTTCACTATGGCTTATTTAGGTGCTTTCCTTAGTACTTTTTCCGTGTCATGTTTCAAGTCCCCCGCGACAGTCACACTGTGCGCTTCTTCTTCTTCGCTTCTGGTCAAAAAATCTTGTGGTGAAAAAACTTAAATTGGTTGGAACGGTGTGGAGCCCCCGAAATCAACGCAACGTAATCCGCTTTTGAAGCCTAAAAACCTCACCCGCATTCGAACGTGAAAATGGCAA